>OY294044.1:91836541-91896937 GCA_958510825.1 Brachypterus glaber
ATGCAGTGTTTAAATTTTAAACTTTAAAACCTTCCTAAACATTCCTAATATTTGAATTAATCTTTTTTTTTAGTTTACAAATTACGAAAAAACGAAAGAGAAAAATTGTAAAATAATAAAATTAAGAAATACCTAGATAACAGCTATTTATACAGGGTATTTCTGTAATAGGATCAATCATTTGAAAAATATAATATAAAATATATGAAGAAAGTTCTTATAAACCTTGTCGACCACGGGAGATCGGTGCATTTTCGAAAATAGTGGTTACAATTTTCATTATGAGAATGGTTGAATTATTCTTAAAAAACATAAACTGCAGCTGTAACGGTTATGTACTAAACAAAATTACATTCTTAATTTAGCCTAACTTTAAACTTATTTTTCTCGAAATCTACTTGACGCTAATGTACGTTTTCGCTCGACCACACACATTTGATAAACACCAATTTTTAGGAAACGTTACTGTAACTGATAAAAATATATTTATACCTATATAAATATTAATACCAGTTTTGAAAAAAAATCATTTATAATATTAGGGGAAAAGTGGGACCCTCCATACACATTGCATACATACATACATACATACATACATACATACATACATACATACATACATTGCAAATATTTTAAATATACTCGCGAATATAGAGCATTCTCATATGAGGGCATATGACTCCACTGAGTGCCCACCTGTCAGCGAAGTTTGTGTTTATCATCAAAGTAATTTGATGTAACGACTCCTTGAGTCATTTAAGTGATTTTTTAAGTAATATTTAAAACGATTACATTATTTTACGTGGTAAGTGAACCATAAAAATATAATATTGTCTAAGATTATCTGTAAACTTAGTAGTTTTTGTATTTTTTTTTGTACTTTGGGGTATATTCGTACATAGGCATTAGGTGCACATTCATACATATGAAAATACATTTCTGTACATAAATGGGGCATATTCGTACGCCTATATCGTACGAATGTGCCCCATGTGAATGAATGTACCCTATTTGTATACAAGTATTTTTATTTAAATGCTTTTTACACGATTTTTATTTTAATAAACAGTTAATATAATGAACTTTTCTTATATTAATCCAACTTTTACCTCTATGTATATATGTACCCCATAACATGTATGTAACCGCCCCTCATAGGAGGCAGATTCGTACAGTTTACAACCACTGAGAAAAAAATTCTTTCTACCTTTACAGAGTTAACTATTATTTCTTTTATCGTATTTTATTATAGCAATTTACTTTAAAAAAAAATTGTTTAAAGCCAATACCATATCTTGAAGATAAAAAATATAAAAATTGTACGGAGGGTCCCACTTTTCCCCTATATTGTATATTAAAAAAAAAATTATAAGAAAGTCCGATACAGTTCAAATGTTAGAAAATATTACTTGGATTGATCTAAATATTTATGTTGTCATTGGTAAACAAAATATATATAGGGGTGCTACTTTTTAATAGGTACAGTTAAAAATATGATTTATTTTAGATACATCGAGAGGAAACGTAATACACTGGGTAATTTAAAGAGTATGTTATGAAATGAAAAGCATTACATATCTTCACATATCTTCTTTAATAAATACATACAGTGCGTGTCTGAAGTCCGCCCCATTCCCTTTAACTTTTGAACTATGTTTGTTTTTAACCTCGTACTATTCTACTTAATTAAGCATCCCCTAAGTCCAGGACTTGTATGGGCTAGTAGTAGAGGGAACCACCGGCTTTAATTGACTTTCGAACTAATATATCTAGGGAGTACGCCTTCGCCAAATTTCAATTATTAATTAACTGAAAAAGGCAATCGGCGCCAGTGAGGTTTGAACTCACGATCAGTGTCAGGCTATATCGATGCCATTGACCGCTGAGCTAAATCTCCCAATAAACTGCTTAAGATAGTAAAATTTGGAACACTAAAATGACATAACCAAATTATTTTTTTATACACTGAAAAAAAGTTGGTATTTGTACAAAAAAAAATACTAACATTATTGCAGCGATTTTATATTTTTATATTGTAAAATCAATAGTTAGTTAAAAAAAAAAACGCAATATTATTGTGGATTTACTAAATTTTGCGAAAATACTTAAACATTTTACAAAAAAAATACAAATGTTTTAGCTTTTCACAAAAAACATTTAAAATTACAAAGACGTGTTGTAATATTGTACAAATGCGAAATAATTTCACAAATTATTATGTAATATCACAGGTAAATGTTGTGAAATTACAAAAAAATAATTTATTTGAATTTACAAGATTACAACGCAGTTTAGTTAAATTACAAAGTTGATATGTAATATTACTAGCAAAATCGGTGGCATTAAATAACCAACGATATTGTTAGTAATTTCACAAAACTATTTTTAGAGTGTATAGTTGATATTTTTAAGGGGGCACAAGGGTGTAAGGGAATCATTTTTTTAAATGGAAAGTAATACGTCACATTAAATTATGTATATTGAATTCTTTTTTTTTGTCCATATAAGTTAATTTTTAACTTTTTTAAATTTTTTATTGAATGTTCAATTTTGTTTTTGCTCAAAAGTTCCGTTTTCTTAGTTTTTTTTATTTTTATTTAGGTATATCATTTAAAATTAGTTTAAAAGTATAATTTACGCGTATACGTGTTTTTACCATAAATTTAATCTTAAACCAAGTTTGATTTTTTTTAGAAGTTTTGGCGACCCTATGAAAAATGACCAATAGAGAACAGAAGAAATTTTCTATTGGTTTTTTTGAGGTTTGTACTCGGTTATTGAACTGGTATATACCAATACAGACCAATAGAAAACGACTTACGTAAGTCGGTTTCTATTGGTAAACTCCAATATAGACCAGTACAATAACCGAATACAAACCGAAAAAAAACCAATAGAGACTCGAAAAACGTATTATTGGAAATTACCAATACAATCTTGTGTAAGTCGTTTTCTATTGGTTTATAATGGGCTTTCCAATAAAATAACCGATAGAGACCAATACAGACCAATAGAGAGGCATAAAATGTATCTTATTGCAATAAAAAATTGTAGGGGAAGGTTCAACGAAGCCAAAGCCAAAAAGCTTTTTGCCAAAAAATTTATATCTTTGTAAAATATAAATATTTCAAAATAATTTTTCCATTGTCGTAAACTTCAAACCTTTGTCTATAAATAGCTGTAGTTAAAAATTTTATAAAATAAATATTTAATATTTTTTTTTGCTGTTTAAATCACAGGCTGCAAAATGGCTGAATCAGCCCCAGAGCGAGGCAGATTCAACCCAGACAAGGGGCAGTTTCAAACATAAATAATATTAAAAGTTTTTATATTGGTATTTGCCAATAAATATAATATAAAATATAAACCAATAGAAAAAATATTTTTTTTTATTGGTACTTACCAATAAATATAATATCAAATATAAAACAATACAAACCAATAGAAAAAAAAAAGTTTTTTTTATTGGTATTTACCAATAAATATAATATCCAATACAAACCATTAGATACCAATTGGTATTAATATTATAATATAAAAAAAAATATTTGAAAAAGACCAATACGTATTGGTCTGTACAGACCAATAAGTGTTTGTATTGGTATGTGCCAATAAATATAATATAGATATTTCGACAAATATGAACCAATACAAAAAAGAAGGTTTTTGTACTGGTATTTACCAATAAATATAATATCCAATATAAACCATTAGATACCAATATAAAAAAAATATTTGAAAAAGACCAATACAGACCAATAAGTTTTTGTATTGGTATTTACCAATAAATATAATATCGATATTTCGTCAAATATAAACCAATACAAAAAAGAAGGTTTTTGTACTGGTATTTACCAATAAATATAATATCCAATATAAACCATTAGATACCAATATAAAAAAAAATATTTAAAAAAGACCAATACAGACCAATAAGTTTTTGTATTGGAATTTACCAATAAATATAATATCGATATTTGGTCAAATATAAACCAATACAAACCAATACAAAAATAAGGTTTTTGTATTGGTACTTACCAATAAATATAAAGTCCAATATAAACCATTAGATACCAATATATATTAAAAAAAATATTTAAATAAACCAATACGGACCAATAAGTTTTGTATTGGTATTTACCAATAAATATAATATCCAATTTAAACCAATACATACCAATAAAATAACATATATTTTGGAAAAGAACCAATACAGACCAATACGTTTTGTATTGGTAATAACCAGTAAAAATTTTTTCCAACACAGACCAATATAAACCAATAGAGTTTAATTTTAATACCAATAAAGACCAATAAAACCAATAGAGACCAATAAAAACCAATACAAATTTCTATTGGTTTGTATTTGATTTCTATTGGTCATTTTTCATAGGGGAAATTTCATTTTTCAACACTTTTAACCCCCTCAATAAAAAATGATGAAAAAAATAAAAATTATAGAAAATTTTATGAGCTTTAAAATGACCCTCTTTTCAATAAAAAAAAACACTTGCCCCCCTGCCTCCAATGTGCGATCTAAACATCTCAAGTCAAGTAGGTATACCAAAAAATTATTCGGGTTATGTTATTTTAAGTTGATATTTTAAGCCATTCGAAAGTTAACGTGGCGGGCTCACTTTTGGCACGCACGGTATTTATATATTCATAAAACATTAAAATCATTTATTATCAGAAAATATAGTAAACATGCGTTGTTATATGTACCTATAATAAATACTATTTATTAAATAGGTAGTTGTTTGTAAATGCTATTGTTCTCTAGTTTTATTAGTTAAACTATTAGAAAACAAATACAGGATATCAAATAATATATTCTTTGTTAGTGAATAATATCTATTATTTCCAAAAAAAAAAGTATAAAAAACAATTCATAACCTAAGCTAACATTAACTAAGGTTTTAAAACAGTTAGTTTTAGTTTGACTTTATGCTTCATAGTAGTAAACATTTATTTGTCATTTAATTATTACCTCATTTATCGCTTAAATTCTGAATTAGTTAATTTAATTATAATTGAACACGATACGCCTTAGGGTATTAATTAATATTTGTTGTTTTGAGTTGGGTAAACCTGCGTTCAGGTGTGTGAAGAATTTACCACAGATTACTCTTATTTTGAATTTTCAGGTTGGGATTGACAGTTGCCATTGCAACTGTTAACATATATACATAGTTAACCTTAAAATACAAGTTAATTATTAAACTTCAAACAAAATCGTTATTTTATACTCAGTTGAAGTTGCGACACAGGTATTTGAATAAACTTGAAGGGGGAAAATGAACTCAGATGAAGTGAGATGACAGTCTCCTGCCCAATTACCATAAACCAGCCTACAATTAAAGACCTGGACCGTTATTATTTTCATTCTTTTCGCTTCTGATATACATATTTTAATTTATGAGTGTAATAACCTAAAGTTCTCGGAGGGGGTTGGTAAAATAAAGGGTAAGGGGGTCAAAGCATTTAACACAAAGTATCTAAAAAGGGTGAGCAGTGCACACTGTGCATGGAATACGAATTCTACTTTCATAGTATACTAATTTATTGGATTATATAATTATAATTATCTGTATATTTTTAGCATTTTTTGTGTTTTTTTTAACATTAATATGTTTTAAACGGGGGGTAGGGGGCTGGAACCGTTACGAAAAAGTGTCCCAAAATTATGTGACGCTTACCATAGGGGGTACGGGGCTGTAACTGTGTCTCGTAACTGGAGGCTTAAAACATATTAATGTTATCACGGTTTTGCTTTAACTGCTTGTACAGTACAACGTTTTTTAGAATGTTATTTATACCTAACATTTTCTTAACATTCGTTTTTATTTACCCTATAAAAAATGACCAATAGAAACCAATACATACCAATAAAAATTTGTATTGGTCTCTATTTGTATCTATTGGTTCTACTGGTCTTTACTGGTATTAAAATTAAACTCTTTTGGTTTATATTGGTATGTGTTGGAAAAAATATTTACTGGTTATTACCAATACAAACCGTATATTTATTGGTAAATACCAATAAAAAACTTATTGGTCCTTATAGTTTTTTTTTAATATTTTTTTATATTGGTATCTAATGGTTTATATTGGATATTATATTTATTAAAAAGTACCAATACAAAAACCTTTTTTTTTTCTATTGGTTTGTATTGGTTTTTATTTGACCAAATATCGATATTATATTTATTGGTAAATACCAATACAAAAACTTATTGTTCTGTATCGGTCTTCTTTAAATAGTTTTTTTTTATATTTGTATCTAATGGTTTAAATTGGATAATATATTTATTGGTAAATACCAATAAAAAAAACTTATTTTTTCTATTGGTTTGTATTGTTTTATATTTGATATTATTATATTATTGGTAAATTTTACAAAATCAATATTACCGTTAAAAGCTTTTATTTATCTTCAGAATAAGTTGGAAGATATTATATTATCAAAACTCATTTTGTGAAGGCAAAAAATCTTCTAACGCTAAAGTACTACAATTTTTTGTTGCAATTTCCTAACTTTATGAACGCAACATTTTCCAATAGAGAATTACTAAAAGGTTCGTATTAATAATACGCACAATCTCCCAACTAATTTCTTATGGAGCAACTTATTGCCTATAATATTCTAAAGCTAAGTAATTGTAAAATTTTGAATTAATGCAAAAAATTTTAACTTTAAGCAAAATTAATGAAATTACTCTCTATTGGTCTGTATTGGTCTCTATCGGTTATTTTATTGGAAAGCCTATTATAAACCAATAGAAACCAGCTTACTGGTCTATATTGGAATTTACCAATAGAAACCCGCTTACGTAAGCCTGTTTCTATTGGTCTGTATTTATTGGTATTTACCAGTACAAACCCAAAAAAAAAACAATAGATAATTCTTCTGGTCTCTATTGGTCATTTTTCATAGGGTAGTTAGTACCTAATACAGTTTTATTGGCACCAGCACTTTTTTTAATCTTTATTGGGTAAAGGGGATTTTTTTTCTTCGCAGTGAAGTCTAGTAGATTTACTATTTAATCTAGATTTTTTTTAACAGTAATGTTGTTATTGTTAAATATGCTATGAAGATACGTAATGCTTTGTATCCCATAGTATACTCTTCATATGGTAAGCATATTCTGTTTTTTTTCTTAACATACCGGGTGTTCCAACTCTATTTACCCAGAGATTTTCTCGAAAACTAAAAGAGATAATCAAGTTCTGCGAAAACCATCTTAAATTAGACAACTTAAACTATCTTTTAGCAAAAAAATGCAATTAGGAGGAAGTAACATTTTGTGCCACCAAAAATGTTTTTAGAAGGCGGCTACTCCTTTAATAGGTGTTTCGGTGAGGAACACTTTTTTGCTTAGTTTTAAATAAAGAATCGCCCTAAAGCATTAAAATTTTATTGCTGCTTTTTTCGTTCTTCATTCGATATGTACATCTTCGAGGGCCGTAGCTCCCTTAGGGCTCATTTACGGTCCAAACCTTTATATAACATTTTTTTAATGTTTTTGGATGTAGATTCACCTCTCAAATTTTGGCATGCCAGTTATTGATCTCCCTGTATACCGGGTGTTCAAACTCTATTTACCCAGCCATTTTCGCGTAAACTAAAAGAGATAATCAAGTTCTGAGAAAACCATTTTAAATAAGACAACTTAAACTATCTTTTAGCATATATTTGATACTTTCAGCTCTTAAAATGTATACATGGTGGGGCATGGGAGGGATTATTTTTAAATGAAAAGGGGGGTCGTGTGATAAATCATTTTAAAACAAAAAAATTCTCTATTGGACTGTATATTTTTTTATTTTCTAAACAATTTTTTTAAGGTTTTGATTTTTTAATTTTTTGTGCTAAAAAATGCGATTTTTTAAGTTTTCTTTTTGTAAATTTTTATTTATGTCAATTAAAATTAGTTTAAAAGTATAATTTACGTTTTTTCATCATGAAATTAGTAACTTTTAAAAAATTGTTTGATTTTTTATAGAAATTTTAACAAAAATACCCATTTTCAACCCTATTTTAAACCAAAAAAAAAATGTTTAAAAAAATTAAAAAATATATAGTTAAATGGAGAATTTTATAAGCTTTATGATGTATCACACGACCCCCCCTTCCATTTAATAAAATGTCCCTCTATGCACCCCTGCCCACATTTCAAGAGCTGAAAGTATCAAATATATGCTAAAAGATAGTTTAAGTTGTCTTATTTAAAATGGTTTTCTCAGAACTTGATTATCTCTTTTAGTTTACGCGAAAATGGCTGGGTAAATAGAGTTTGAACACCCGGTATACAGGGAGATCAATAACTGGCATGCCAAAATTTGAGAGGTGAATCTACATCCAAAAACATTTAAAAAATGTTATATAAAGGTTTGGACCGTAAATGTGCCCTAAGGGAGCTACGGCCCTCGAAGATGTACATATCGAATGGGGAACGAAAAAAGCAGCAATAAAATTTTAATGCTGTAGGGCGATTCTTTATTTAAAACTAAGCAAAAAAGTGTTCCTCACCGAAACACCTATTAAAGGAGTAGCCGCCTTCTAAAAACATTTTTGGTGGCACAAAATGTTACTTCCTCCTAATTGCATTTTTTTTAAAACGTTTGCTTCTACAGTGTTACACTATATGACATTTTTTATGTATATATATTTTTACCAATAATCCATAAAAAGTACACATAAAAAAGTTTTGGTCAAAAATGTGTTAGGCCTTTATTTTTTGACTAAAAAAAAGTTATTGGAGTTGCAGACTACCGTATTATACTATTCTAGCGCTTATCCGCTGTGAATAGTATAATAATAAAATTTCTTAAGACGTCAAACAATATAATTTCTCAAGAGTAAAATACGCAAGTAAATTATCTTTTCCTAGTTTTATAGATTAATAACTATAAACAAAGGGGGCAAATGTCCTTATTACACTTTAAACATGAGCTATTTATAACTCATAATATTATAAAAGTCAATCAAAACATTACCTAATATGTTAATCTACTTTTGTACATGGTAATATAAACAATACTTTTTTCTATAATTTATTTTTACAAAAAAAAGGGAACAATTCGTATTTGTTGTTTTGATGTTGGTATACATGCGTACAGTAGTTCAAATGAGTGAATAATTGACAACAGATTACTTTTAATTTTGAGGTTATACATGGTATTTGCAGTCTTTTGGTACATAATAAATGGGATGATTCTACATCACAAAACGTGAATAACAAGCAAGGAACATAGGTCCGGAAACGAACCCTAAGAGAGTTACGACCCTTTAAAATTGTACTGAAAATAAGTAATAACTCTGTTACCCTTTGAGGTAGACCAACGAGGTTTTGAATGTATACTAGTATTAATAAGGATAATTCTTTATGTTATTTTTTTTATCTATCCAGAGGCGTGCCTAGACGGATAAAGTGTGTGCAGTTTAACACATTTTTGCCCCAAAAATTTTTTTGTGTATTGTTTTTATTTTTATTTTAAGTAAATAATATACATTCCTTAAGTAAAAATACATTAATAAAAAAATGCAAAACGGGTACTAATGGCTTTATTAATTTATAAATTTAAAACTATTGCCTAATAGTTTTTTTTATTAATGAGATTTGTATGGCATTCGAATTTTGAAGTATTTGTAAAAATACATACAAAATGTGATATATTGTGCCACCAAAAATATTACTTATTATTCCTTTAATATTAAATTTATTTTTTTTTTGCTTAATTTAAATAAAGAATCGCCCTGCAGCATTAAACTTTTTTGGTGCTTTTTTTTTGTTCCCCACACTGAAAAAAATGTCTTTCTTGGCTCAAAGTAGTCAACACTCTTGGCAGTTATTCTTTTACCTTAAAAGATGTGTATCTTCAAACAAAAGTATTTATCTTGTCATAAGAAAAGTGTCGCTTTTGAAATATTTTTAAAATTCTCTTGGACCTGGCACATTTGAGGCAAAAACCATTTATCTTGTTTTAAGATTGTTAATAATTAAATAATTTTAAATACTTTGGCCCAAGTATTTTTCTTTTGAGACAAGACCACTTGCATTTCGCACAAGATCAAAGAATTCTAAGTTAAGGAATCACAAAAATCTTGGCAAGTGAATTATATTTTCATGTTAAGAGAACGCGCTTTTGGACGTATTCAAGAGTGCGAAGCATTTGGCCTAATTTCATATGCCATTACCGCAAAGGATCCTTTTTTTCAGTGCACTCAACATGTCCATCTTCGAAGGGCTTAAGGCTTATTTCCGGACATGTTCTTTTGTTAGTTTTTAACGTTTTGTGATGTAGAATCATCCCCCCAATAGGAAATAGGCTAATATCGAGAAATCCACCAACAAGATTAGCAAACCAATCCAATGACTTTAATATAGAGGAGTTTTGGAAGTCATCGTGGCGCGACAAACAGGTTAATAATTCGTTTCTTATCCCTGATCCAACATTAAAAGTTCCTGGTTTTGATCTTTCAAGAAAAGAGTGGTGTAATTTAAACCGTACTCGTACAGATCATGGTGTATGCAATAAAAGCAAATTTACTTGGGGTCTTTTAGAAAATCCTAGTTGTAACAGTTGCGATGGGGAGGAACAATCTATTCATCACATTTCTCTGAAATGCGCGCAGACGCGTTTTGATGGTACATTGGAGGACATACATAATTTAACACCAGCAGCCCTTCAGTGGCTGCAAAATCCAGATTTAAAACTATAATTTAAATTTTTTTTTATATATTATTTGTTGCATTGTATTATTTTTTCCATACGAAATAATAATAATCCCCCCATAGCTACGGCCCTGCTTCGAATGATCTTAAAGGGGAAAAGTAAGTGATCTGCTGCCTAATTGAACAAATTCTAAAATAAACTGCTGAACAATTAAAGTGATCCACCCAAAGAATTCATTCCATTTCAAATTTAAATAAATGCTTGTTCCATAATTTATTCAAGTTTGAAAATATGTATCTTCAAATCGTTAAATTGTAGTAGAAAACCATATTTAAAAAATTTATAGCTTAAAAAGACCTTTCATTTAAAATATATTTTGTCTTAATTGGATATTTTACTGCTTTACACGCCAATATCTCGAGAACATTGTATTTAAGGAAAAACTGTTTACCTATAACAATTTTTGAGTACTTTAAAAAAGTATTTATTTTAAGCTCCAAATTAATGAAATCCAATAAAAATTCACTGAATTATAACAACAAAAAAAATCGCTAAAAATAGAAGCTTTACCCCATTCTTACCCTTTTACCACCAATCGTTTACCCCCAAAATTTAATCAGCTATTCGAAAGATGATAAGAAATAATATACGAAACACTGACTGTCGATATCTTTTCTAGTAATGGAGTTTTCGAGTCTACAGACAGACAGACGGATGCAAAAATGTTTTTACTTATTTCGACGAAAAGTCTAAAACGTCGATGATTTCAGTTTATCGTCACTCTTTGTAGTACCAAGTGCCGATTTAAAAAAATAGGAAAGCATAAGGATATATAGATAATTATATAATTATATTTATTTATTAATTAGAATACATTACGTACAAAGAGATGTTAAAAGCAATAACCTACGAGAACAGGGCGTAATTTCTTTATAACTCGTGGTACTACGTTTCCATGACCACAATAATTTACATAATAATATATTATATTTAATTATTTTTAAAATTCCTCTCCTATGAAATCACTTTAACAAACTGTTCGTTACAAATTTTAATTGACATATTCTATAATTTTTTTTTTAAATATGTTTGATATTTTAATATTTATTTAACAGTAAGGCGGTTGCAGGTATTATGGCCATGTATTTATTATGGCCAATTTGCCATATTTCAAAAAGTAAAAATGAAAAAATTTTGATTACAATAATTTAAGTTAGTGTTTGTAGATTCCTAGGGCAAGAGCTAGATCGCGCCAATATTAATGGTTTTAATTCTGCAACTATTTTAGTGATTTTCTTTTCGTTGGTAATATATATAAAAATTTTAATATTTTGAAAATTCATTACATTTGATTATGGTAAGTACTTTAAATTTTATTTATATTTTATTATAGAAAAACGTCCTATTTAACAGTTGGTCTATATAGAATTTCAGTCAGTAAACGTAACTTTAACAAAAATTGAGGAAATCTTCTACATTACAATGTAGAGTAATATGGCCAGTTTGTGTGTATAGTAATATGGCCATGGCAATAAGCATGCTTCCTGCAGGCTCGGTGATAGATGTTACGTTTATTTACATAAATATTGTGTTAGACTAACAGAAAATTACAAAGGACCATTCAGATTGTGAATAATTAAAAAAAAATAGCTAGTATAAAATATTTATCAAGTATGTTTTACTTTACCTAAAGCCATTAATTGTTTTTTTTATATTTTATGAAGTGTATAGTTTTTATTTAACTTTTCAATTTTTTTTTAATTTTATATAATAAAAGGCAACAAAAAAAAGCATATATAAATACTTAACTTGATAATATTTAGAAAAATATGATTTATTTTATATGTGGCCATATTACCAGCACCGTGTTGGTAATATGGCCAATTGATACATTTTTTTAAATGGCCTATAAATTTTTATTTTTTTAACTTTTTTCATGTTTTTCTTTAATAACTTAAGCATAAATAAGTAATCTGGGCTCTATAAGTATTATTTTGTTTTGAAGTTATCTCCTTTAATTTTTATCAGCAATGATACATTAGCATGTGCATAATACCTGTACTTACCTTAGTTTAAAAGTTAGTTTACCCAATAATTAAAACCAAACTAATGAATGAAATGAAATATGAAAAAAAAATCTAACATTTCATTGGTCAAATTCTTAGTAATATTAGTTTAGTTTTAAATATTATGTAAATCAACCTTTATATTTTGACGAATCCATCAACCCATTTTACAGAAAAAAATAAATAATCATAACTAAAAAGGTGATCTTAATTAGCAAAACCTGTGTTCACCCTGTAATATAAAGGCTGTAGGGGTGACCGGGGCTAGTTGTCGCAGGGGTAAGTTGTCGAAGTGCTTATATCTTAAAAAGTAAAATATTTTTCTGCGCCAAACCAAGATTAACCGCTGCGTTACAACAGTGCCATTTATCATTTGTAAACTTAAATGCAATAAATTAAAAGAACATCCAGATAAACCTAAAAATGTAAAAATTAAAGAGCCCAGTAATTTTGTTGTGGTAAATATTTTTTCTTATTGTTACTGATTTAAAGCATTAAGATAAGAGAATTTTATGTATAATAATAGTTTAAGGTGTATATTATTTGTTGATATTGTCATTTAGGAGTGTTTATTCGTCAATTAGACAGTACTTTATACATAACGTAAAATTGACCACTGGGGCTAGTTGTCGCATTTGGTTTGGGGCTAGTTGTCGCATAATCTGGAGATATGTTCATGGTATAACATTTCCTTTTTGGCATTTTTTTATTAAAAACTGTCTAAAAAAAGTGAAACTTTGTCGAATAGCAAATAAATTCGTTTATTAAATTATATTAAATTAAAAAAAAATCAAAAAAATATTATTTAATTATAAATTTTGACACAAAAGTAAAAAGTTAGATAACAATCAGCTTGTGGGGAGGCACATGTCTTATTAGTTATTTATAATTTTTATAAATGCCTTTATATTTCTTCAAAAAAATATACTCGAAGTGCCGCGACAACGTGCCCCGTGATGGGGCACGTTGTCGCAATTTTCAAGACTTCACAAAAAAAAACATAACTCTAATACCCTATAAATTGTTCCATGTTTTTTCTTTAAATAATGTTACTGAAACATGCAGCTAAAATTACCATTCGGTCAATTAAAAAAAAAATAGAAAAATAAAGGAAAAAACTGACTTTGAATGAAAAGTGCGACAATTAGCCCCGGTCACCCCTATATAAGTTTTATTTTATTGCATGTTTTATTGTGACAATTTATGGTAATAAAACGCCCAATTCAGTAGGATATCTGAATAGAGTAGAGATTAAACTTTACACTTTGTGAACTGTAAAGTTTAATGTCATTTCATTTAGGTTTCCTACACTTTAGAACACAAAAGTAAAATTTTGACATATGACCCTGCACAAAAAACCCGGTTAGTGTGTCAAATTTGTTATTTCTTTTTTTATCGGATTCTTATTTCTAACCGTATTAAGTCACATAAAGTTGCAAGTGACTTGCAAAACAACTTTACACTACGATATGTAAAGGACGCTTTGTCACAAAGGCTTAAATTTTGGACCAAAGATTTTCAACGTGGCAAAAAAAAATTGGTCAAAATTTCAAGTCACTATCTCAAAACGTTGAAATATCGTAGTGTAAAGTTGTTTTGCAAGCGACTTGCAGGTTTAATACAGTCGTAAGTCTATAAGTTACAACTCAGGAAAATAGTTATTGATAATACAAGGGCGAAAAGTTTTTTTTTTTCGATTGAGTGGGTTTTTAGTAGTAAACCTACGAAATCGAAATTTAATTTTTGCACGTGTATTATACAATAATTTTTATTCGATTGTTACTAATTATAATAAATTATTAAAATATACTTAATTTTAAATTGCAAAAAATATTTTCTTTTACTGTCTTATAACCTATCTAGTTATCCTTGACAAATTGCTATCCAATCAAATCGCTAAAAAAAATTGAATCGTTTCTTTTGCGTGCGGTTTTATTTTCAAATTAGCTTAGTGTTTAAATTTATTTGTGTTAAAATGTATTTGTTATGAACATATTAATACTTCTGAAGCCGTTTTATAAATATAATAATTGATTTTACAACTGAAATTTTGTCTTTGTGATTTATTTTAGTGGATGAATATAGATTAACCGGTTAACCATATTTTTTAAGGTTATTCTATAGAAGAAATTTTTATTTATATGAAATGATCATTTCATATAAATAAAAATTTATAATCATATGATTATAATACTTGTATTTGGTAAAAAAAAAACAAATACACTTGAGAGCAAAAAAATCGATCCACCTTAAAAATTGAAATTTTTTAAATTCAAATACTTCGAAAACTACTTAATGGATTTGACTGATTCTCTTTTTGGACTTTTTTTTAAAGCTTAAACATTCTATACTTTTGTTTTTATTTAGAATGATTAAAAAAAAGTATTTTTGTATCAACAGCAACAAAAAATGTATATTTTGACGCCTGGATCTGTGGCTACCTGAAATATGTCTTATAACGCTCTTGACGGTAAGAAGAGAGCGCGAATGATTCCTCCCCCTTACGTCGGAGACGTTCTTTCATGCGGAGAACTACACAACTATGTTTTTTGCTCCATCTTCTAAGACTTGCATGGTACGTCCATGCATCTGTTCATCTATTTATTAGAGTCTCTGTTATTGCCGTTGTTTTAGAATATTTTCTTTTTTATTTTTTTATATTTTTACATCTGGTTTAGGAGATGTTAGGATTTTCCTGAAAGTTGTCATTTTTTTAATTAACTCAAAAAGTACTAATAAATCAGTAGAGTTGTTGTTTTTTATCTGAAGCTCAAGTCTTTTACTTCTTCTTCTAGAGTTTCTTCATCCTGGGCAACTTTCTATCGCCGTCTGACGGTGGCTCAACGGTGATTTCGCAGAACCGCCGCCGGATGAAGTGACCCTATTTTTCTTTTACTCAAGTTTATCAAACCTATTTTATGTTTTTAATAGACTTGATTGGAAGAAAAACGTCCAAACTGAGTTACGAGCTTCAAATCAAGTTCAAAGTTTTTGAGTTAACTGAAAATATCTGAAACGCAAGGGCGTTTGAAAACTTTTATATTTTAGACGAACAGAATAGTGGAAATGGACTACACACTTTTTGTCACACTTCCTTTGTCTTTCCTCACCTCTAGCAACTCCAGAACACTTCTGTGCATTCGTATGTATTATTAAACAGGTTTGCGCATAAATATGTTTCACCAATCTTTACTGCGCATGATATATTTGTATATCTTTGCCAGAACATTTCTAAATATTCGTATGTATTATTAAACACTTTTGCGCATAAATATGTTCCACCAATCCTTACTGCGCATGACATTTTTGTATATGTTTGTCAGAATACTTTTAAGCATTGGTATATATTAATAAACTCTTCTGCGCATACTTACGTTTGTCTAAGCAGTACTGCGCATCGTAACTGGTGACCGACAATTTTTTTTGCTTGAAATGGACATAAATCATTATTAAAATTTGCAAAATACAAGGCTTTACCTATAAAGTAATAAAAAGACTTCACAGTGGCGTGTATTTTGTTATTTTGCTAATATCTCCAGAAGTATTGGTGCTACGAAAAAAATGGTTTTTACCTTTTTTATGGTAAATTTTATTACCTTATTACCTTATTACCTTTATTAAAAAAATACCAAAAATTAACTTTTTTTGGCCCCTTTGACCCCCTTCTCCCCTACCCACATACCCGAATTTAAATCCCCGCCGAGATATTCACTACGCAAATATACCCTCCAAATTTCAAATCGCTACGATTTGTCTTTCCCGAGTTATCGTGTTCACAGACCGACAGACAGACAGACAGACAGACATTTTTTTTACATGGTCTCAAAAGTCTTAAAAACTTCGAAAACGTCGAGATATGTGGAAAAATCGGAAAACAAAATTTGAAAAAAAAATGTGTATTTCAATACTTTTAATTTTAGAATTCTAAAATATAAAAGTAAAAATGACAACTTTCAGGAAAATCCTGATATCTCCTAAATCAGAAGTAAAAATATAAAAAAATAAAAAATAAAATATTAATTAAAACTGCGGCAATAAGAGAGACAGTGGCGTACCATGCAAGTCCTAGAAGATGGGGCAAAAACACATGGTTGTACATTTTTTGGTGCTGTTAATACAAAAACACTTTTTTTAATTATTCTAAATAAAAACAAAAGTAGAGAACGTTTAAGCTTTAAAACAAAAAAAAAGAATCAGTCAAATCGATTTGGTAGTTTTTTAAATATTTGAATTTGAAAAATGGCAATTTTTTAGGTGGATCTATTTTTTTGCTCTCAAGTGTAGTTCATATTTCTTTGTGTATGTTACAGTAAAGCATCTTATGTAAAAAAGCTTAAAAATAACAAGTTTTAGTTAGCGAACCAAAAAAACTATAATTTATGCTGTGTAAAACAATAACAATAATCTAACACGTTGATCGTCATGTGTTACTTAACAAATGAATGAGTGATTTTCATTCAAGGTAAAATGTTAATTTTCTTCCTTGTGTGCGCGTTTAATAATCAACAAATACATTGCAAGAGGACAACTTTCATAAGGGATTAAATGCCATTGATAAAATTTTAGGATTCACATTGCTCCCCAGAAAAATTTAGATGAACAAAAATAAAAAAGAAATACGACGATGAATCCTTTTTTAGGAGTGCAGACAATGTTAACAAATATATATATATATATATATATATATATATATATATACACATATACATATATCGACACTCCCATGCAACAAGGATGTAACTCAAGTTAGACCTATTTTGAGTTATACTCATAGGTAAACGCCTTGAAAAAAAACACACCATGGTGGTACTACTCAGATTTTTCCACAGTCCATTTTAACCAAAATTTTACCTAAAAACACTAAAGTAAGAAATTCTAATTTTGAATATTATCAGAAACAAACAATAAATAAACAATAAATACTTATATAGTTAAATAGAGAATGTTATAAGCTTTCAAATGATGTATCACATGGCTTCCTTTTCCACTTTAATCATTTCCCCACCCTTAAATAAGAAAAAAAATATTTTAGAAATTTAGCTGTCGTGAAAAATGACAATATATGAGTTACGGCTTTGTTGCTTGGGGGTATCGATATATACATATATATATATATATATATATATATATACACAGAAAAAAAGGATATCGTGAATCAAAGCAAAACAATCTTGAACCAAGGCCGCCATGGCTTTCGATATGTTCAACGCCATGACTGTCTTGGATCAAGTCCGCCGTGATCTTGGCATTTGAGGTCCTAAATTTAAGGACATTTCCTTAAATCAAAGCCACTTAAACATTTATTTAAGATCATATTATCTTAAACCAAGTATGTAATTATCTTGATTTAAGATCATATTATCTTTATCCAAGATCATATTATCTTGCACCAAGTCTTGGTTTAAGATAATATAATCTTGAATGAAGAGAATTATAATCTTGAATTAAGATTATGATTCTCTTGATTCAAGATCATATTGACCCCACAGTCAGGTTCCAGGGTTAATAGAATGGTAAATATTTTGAAAAAATTTCCCACAAATGTATATTATTTGGCACGCCTATAAAATATGATACTTTCTTACTTACTTTCTTACTCTGTTAATCGTGTGAAATTTGGTTTCATAGTAGAAAAAAGCACTTGTTTTTGAAAAAAAACTTGTTGCAACGCCATTGCTAAATGGCGCTTTTAGGTATAAATTATTTAA
Source organism: Brachypterus glaber (assembly GCA_958510825.1). Classification (NCBI taxonomy): domain Eukaryota; kingdom Metazoa; phylum Arthropoda; class Insecta; order Coleoptera; family Kateretidae; genus Brachypterus; species Brachypterus glaber. The sequence continues at coordinate 91,854,996 of OY294044.1, forward strand.
TGCTACTTACCCATGAATTTTTTAAGTAAATTTGAAAATCCCCATCGTTTGAGGGTAACAGAAACAAAATCGTCCATTTTAAAGCAGATGAAAACAATTATACACCTTTACAGACAACTGACGGCAAAAAAAAACAAACTTAATTTCTCTCCCGCGCATATATTAAACTACTGCGCAAATTGTTTGCCAGCCAGGCGGCAAACTCTTTACCGTAAGACAACAGGGGCTTTGAGTCAAGATAATAACTCTTGATTCTCTGTTACTATTTTAAATGTCATGCATTTAAGGAAAAAATCCTTGACACAAGGATTTTTCTACCAAGAAAATAATTAAAGGAAACCAAAGTCACAGATAATCTTAAACCGAGGATACATGAAAAGAAGATTATTACCTCGATTTAAGATAATATAAATCCAAGATAATTTATTATCTTCTGCCAAGATAACCTTTTTTTCTGTATATATATTTATTTATTTTCTTTATCTCACGCGCCTATGGGTCGGCGTTTACATCAAATGCAGCTCAGGTCAGGTTCGTGCAATTTATTTACAAAGCTTCATATATTATTTTAAAGAGATGAAAATAAATATTAACTTTTTGGTAAAGAGAAAAAGAATATATTTTTTGTGATATCAATGAGCTATAGACGCAATAAAGAAAAAAATTGAGTTAAAAAAATATGGTTTTCCAAGTTTAGGTTTCGTGTAAAATCAAAAGCAAACAATTTTTTTAATAAATTATATTTTTCTACCAATATATGGATATAGTGACTGTTCAGATAAAAAAAAGTGAAAACCCTTCACATAAAAAAAATCAGGGATGTTTTTTCACCTAAAGGAACAATTTTGAGGGGTGGAACCTAAACAATTCCGTAGGTTCTGGGCACTCTAATACATACACGGTTTATTTGAAAGAGGGTCCAAAAATATAAGGGGTGATTCAACATCATAAAATGTCAAAAAGTTCCTATAATCATATCGATGGTCTAGCGTACAAAGGTGCCAAGTATATAGGGAAACCTTATGTACTCAGCACCTTTGTACGGTAGACCATCGATATGTTTAAAAATGCGTTGTAAGGGAGCTCCTTTGGATGTGGCTAAAATATAAGGTTTTTATTTAGTAACTTTGGAACCCTTTGAGATTTAGCAACGAGGTTTGGACTCATGCGACCTTTTGCAACATTTTTACATACAGTACATACTAAGAATTATGCGTTTTTTTATCAAGGTAATTAAAGTTTTTTGATGCATGTAGTATACTATTAGAAAGAGAATTAGTCAAAGATGTTTTTAAAATATTTCGAAGTTTTACATTGCTCTCGCTTAAAAAGAAAAAAAAAGAGAAAAATGAGTTGTAAGTTTTTTAACCCATTCTGTGAAGTTTGTGAGCGCACCAATTATTTTTCTGGATTACATCTACAAAAATTATCATCATTCAATACAAAAATTATTTTCAGTGCATAAGTACAAAAGGAAAAAAATATATAAGGAAAAGAAGGTAAAATAATGCGATATTTTCATAAATATTGAAAAAAAAATCATAACTCTATAACCTTGAGTCTACGGTCAAAGTCGAATTAAGAAAACATGTTGGAAATTACCTAATCTATCACCCTGCCAAGTTTGTCATACTCCCTACCAAACATCCTGTATATGTAAATGATATTTATAATAAATATTTTAATTTAAACAAACTAAAAAGTATCAAACAATAATAATGTTAAATAAAATTATATAGTAACCATCGCAGTCGGAGGCCTATTCTGCCTTCACATTATTAAAATATTTGTATATTTAAATTAAGTTTGAAGATTTGTAACATTATTATGATATGTAGGATTGGCTCCCGACTTCGACGGTAACTATATAATTTTATTTAACATTATTCTTGTTTGATACTTTTTACTTTATCAGTCGGGTGTTTTTTTTTAATTAAATGATTTGTTTTAATCTTTTTAAACGTATTTTTTGTTGTTAAATAAAAGGTTTTATTTTAGACTAATGAATACAGCTAATATAGTCGAAACATGTACAAATATAGCTGCAACTATAATAACTATTATTCATGGAACCAAGACTCATCTCTTGATACCTTTTTTATAAAAATTATGCGAGTTTTATATTTTTTCTCTATATAAATCCCTGATGATAGCAGCCCAAACAGGCGAAACATGGACTTTTATATGACCTATATCACCCGCGGTATCAAGACAAATAGCTTGACACCTCAGTTGTCAAATTCATGGGCCAGAGCGGGCATGTGCTACAGCGGAATCTTAGTATTGTCGGTTATAACAGTTTTAACTGAGCAGTGCCGTAACTATCGGGAGGGGCGAGGGGGCTTAGCCCCCCTGGCCTTGGTTTGAACTCCCCCTGGCGTTTTTTAAGCTACCTACCTATGCACGTTTAACTTCAAATAATAAAAAATTCTGGAGATCAGACATCAAAGCAAGTAAAAATTAAATTAAATTAAGTTATTTTAACCTTCAGATTACTATTTTTTTTTATCAAACCAAGCGGCGCTTTAGCCAAAATCAAATGTATGAGAAAATTGTAATTAAAATAATTTGTTTATAAACCAAGTTTGGTGTTTTATAAAATAACTTGGTTTTTAAATTCTGGGCTGTTTTAAAAATACGTGACCTTAAAATTTCTAAATAAAATTGCCTGCGGCGATAAACTAGATTAATTACTCGAGGTAAGTAGTATTTAGTATTTTTAGATTTCAGATTTATATTAATCTGTTTTGTTATTAATAATTTTAAGGTGTTTGGTCCTTTAGATATCTAAATCAATTTCCTGCGGCGCTGAAAATAGATACCAACCCCAATTCTATGAAAAACTTGTATTTAAGATAATTTATAAATAATTTGTTTTAAAAATTTTAAGCTGAATTTATAAAAGTTATTGTAGTAGCTGTAGCTCTAACATAATTACCGATAATGGACTGAGCCCCCCCTAGATTTTTTTCTGGTTACGGCCTTGTAACTGAGAGACGCCAAGCGGTCATGAGTGACAGCTCTGGCCTGGTGGGATATTACTTGTCCGTCATCAGTGACCGCTCTGGCCGCTAAAGTGTTAATTTTTCGTCCTCAAACCGTAAAATTTCACCTTCAAATTAATTTTTCTCGAAAACGGTTAATCCTACAGTATTACAAGAAGAGTATCTTTTTTATGTATTTTAACCTGGGGAATTATATTTCAAAAATAAAATTACAAAAAAGTTACACAGAAAAAAGTTTAGAACAAAAAACTCGCACACCTTAAAATAAGTACATGAAAGTAACATATGAAGATGGGCCTTATTAAGATTAGTTCACGTGCATAACCTCGTTTTAATATCTCAAAGGGTTTCTGTTCCTAAATAAAAATCGAATTTTTTAGCCACTTTCAAAGGGGCTTAGCTCCCTTACGACACATTTTTAGATATATGTTTATAGGAACTTTTTGTCATATATTATGATGTAGAATCGCCCCTTAAAATTTCGCACCCTATTTACAAAAAAAAAATATTCGAAAGGACCCTTGACATTTTAGTTCCGCTAAAATTTTATTTTGGGAATAACACAAATAATTTGATTTAAAAACAGAGGACGTCAGGATATTGTCTTACCGTACCATGGGGTAAATTTAACGACAGCGGATGAGGTTAAGTTTTTGGGACTTTCGATTGACAGAAGGCTAGACTGGAAGTCACACGTAGACCAAGTGGCAAAAAATATATCAAAATATTGTTATGCTTTGAGGGTAGTATCCGACAGTATAAATATACAAACATTCCTTATGGCGTATCATGCTTATGTAAATTCTAGAATAAGGTATGGCATAATCTTTTGGGGAAACTCTGTAGATATTGAAAGAATATTAGTATTACAAAAAAAATGTTTGAGAAACATTTTTAAATTAAAAAACACAGACAGCTGTAAAAGCATTTTTAAAAATAATAATATTTTAACACTTATTGGTATTTATATTTACGAATGTGTAATTTTTGTTAAAGATAATAATGATTTGTTTAGCCAAAATCTAAATGTTCAATATTTCCAAACTAGGAAAAAACAAGGCCTAAAAACTGCAAAATGCAAGTACACAAATCTTCAAAAAAATGTTCAATATAGCATCATAAAAATTTATAATGAAATACCACTTTCAGTTAGAGACCTCCCAAATGACAATCTTAAAAGAGTATTAAAGAGATATCTAATAAATAAAGCCTACTACACATTAGATGAATTCTTTGAGGACAAAAATAAGAATGAAATGCTCTAAATTATATTTCTTTATTATATTATTATTGTAATTAATTTTTAATTTACATTTTTTACATGGTTAAATTTTACTATGTAATATATAAAAATTTATTTGTTTCAAAAATACTGTAAACATGTTAAAAAGAAATTCTTTTTTGACTGGTTCCACACCTGAAGGGGTATTTTGAACTAATAAATGATTATCTATCTATCTATCTATGATTCCTCAGGTCAAAATAAATCAATGTGTTGACCATTCTGAAAAATCGAGTCAATGGCATTTAACCGCTTATGAAACTTATACTCTTCGTTTGTAATCGTTACTTTTTAAATACTTTCTGTAAGAAATAATAAATCAACAATAGGTGTATTTACTTAGGCGTTGATTTATGACTTTACGAGTTGCTGATTACGCAACAAAGTGAAAAAAATCAAAATTTATTTATTTTATAAAATAAATGACAAGTAAATAACAATTTTATTTACTCTTATTGATTACCCAGGCTAGTTTAAATGGTAGTATATGATACAAGGACGAAAAATACTGTTTTTAACGCGATTAAGAATATTTTCACCCGAGCTTGGAGAGCGAGGTTGGCAGCCGTAATCGCCTTAAAAACAGTTTTCGTCTATATATCATAAATAAACTTTGTCAAAAAAATTACGTTTTAGTTTAAATATCAACCAGCCAATCAACGTCAAGACCAATAGGTTAAACATTTTTATGAGTTATGGGTTTTTTACTCCGAAAGAATTTAAATTTTGTTATATTGGCAGCAGTTAAATTAAAGCCTGTGTTAGAATTTATAAACAAATACAATTTTAAATTTATAAACAAATACAATTTATTTTATAAAAATAACGTGGCTCATTTAAACTTGGATATTAGAACGAGAATAGCTGGTCATTTAAAAATGGTAGGGAAGTTCAAGATAATGCAATTTATATACAATGTGGTCCAAAAGTCACCCTACCCTCTTAACTTTTGAACTAATTGAGCTATCGAAATTTTGAACACTTATAAGTTATTTATTTATAAATAAGTAAATCCAAGCTATCTTTACGCATATATTTGATATTTTCAGCTCTTAAAATGTGGACAGGGGGCATGGGGAGACATTTTTTTATATGGAAAGGGAGGGCTTATGATTCATCATTTTAAAGCTTATAAAATACTCTATTTAACTGTGTATTTTTTATTTTTTAAACATTTTTTTAAGGTTTTTATTTATTTTGCTAAAAAAAAAAGTTTTTTTGTAAATTTTTATTTATATCAATTAAAATTAGTTTAAAAGTATAATTTATGTTTTTGCAACATAAAATAATAAATTTTTCAAAAATTTTTTGATTTTACTTTCCCCAAGGAAAGTCTAGCATAGGAAGGAAAAAATGTTAAATTGGGGTTCAGAAAAATAACAATAGAGGGCAAGAAATGGCGATGGAACAGAACAAAGATGGACCTAGAAGTAATACTGTAACCAGGTAACGAAAGATAAAAAAAAAAGTAAAAATTTAATTTTAAAATAGAATCAAGTCTGCGAGTTTGAAAATGGAATGTGAGGGGTACCTTTGAAGAGGGTGCACTTAAAACAGAAATCGATAATTAAATATTTTTTAATAGTGGAGGCAAAAATCGTGTTAGGTACAGGATTTATTATGAAGAAGAAGTTCAAAGAGACATTAATGGAATTTAAACCTATTTCTGAGAGAATGTGTTACCTGAGACTACGGGGGAAGTACCAAAAATTGTGTTCATAAATATACATGCTCCAACTGAGAAGGCAAATCTATATATCAAAGAAAGTTTTTATAGTAAATAATAATAATAATAATATTTATTGCTTCAAAACAAAGTAGTACAATATATATAACAATGCAATAAATATGCTGATAGCACAAAAAATGTTTAGAACATTTGCGCGTGCAAAACATATAATAAAGGTACATAAAATTACATAACTATAAAAATATCAAAAAAACCAAATTAACTAATCTAAATTAACTGCTATAAATAGAAGGTTACGATGCTCAATTTATTCGTTAGGTTATTGAATGTATTAAGCGTTGTAATACATATAAAAACATTTTTGTTTTAAGATATAGGTAATTCTAATATTAAAAATATGAAACATGTTAAAAATAAAAAATATTGCAGGTAAGTGCAATCAATGTATTTGTGTTGACTGTAATAATATATAAATATATACACATATATATATACACACATACACATATATATTGGATAATAAATTGTATAAGTTACCTAAATATGACATTAAAGTTATTATAGGTGAAGCAAATGCAAAAATAGGAAAAGAAACTATTTTTAAACCAACAATAGGCAAACATAGCAGAGCTGTAACAATAAAAAATCTAGGGGGGGCTCAGCCCCCAGGTTAAAAAAAAAGAAAAAATACCTTCATGAAAAAAAGCTTTGTCCCCGACGATTTCTACCAAACTTGGCGCCTCTGTAAAAGAAAAAACTACCAGGGGGGCTCCGCAAAAACGCCAGGGCTCCCCTGCGAAAAAAAATTGGCGCCCCAAAAATTACCTTTAATGAAAAAGCTTTGACGGTTTCTACCAAACTTGGCGCCCCTGCACAAAGAAGAAAATAAGAATTAGCGCCCCAAAAATACCTTTGCTGAAAAAGGCTTTGTCCCTGAAAGTTTTTGCTGCCGAACTTGGCGCCCCTGCAGCAAAAAAGAATTGGCGCCCCAAAACTTACCTTTACGAAAAAAAGCTTTAGCCCTGGCGGTTTCTACCGAACTTGGCGCCCCTGCAAAAAAGAAATTGGCGCCCCAAAAATTACCTTCAAGGAAAAAACCTTTGTCCCTAACGGTTTATGCCAAACTTGGCGCCCCTGCAAAAGAAAATTAGCGCCCCATAAAATACATAAAATACCAGCCAGCGAAACCGCCAGGGGGGGGCCTTAACCCCCAGCCCCCCACCTAGCTACGGCCCTGAAACATAGTAACATGAGGTGACGAATGAAAATGGGCAGTTTCACATTGGCCTAGCCAAAAAAAAGACATTTTTTTTGTATATTTGTGTATATTATTTTATTATTATGTGATAAGTATGGCAAAAAATTCTTGGATATAAGGGGAGTCGGGACCCTTCGTACAGTTTTTCAAATATTTTTAATTCTAATTTTAATTCTTGATCCTTACTCATATTGGAGTTGATTTAAATAAACCATAGAAAAAATGTTATCTCTCTAAAATATAAATTTATTGTCTATTAAATAAACATTACAGCGACAATTGTTTCGGTTTTTTAACATAAAGTCATTTTTAAGTTTTTAAATTTATAAACAAATTAACTTCAGTACACATTATTATAAATGTTATACAGTATGACATTTCTAATAATGTGTACTCAAGTTAATTTGTTTAAAAATTTAAAAACTTGAAAATGACTTTATGTTAAAAATGTCGAAACAATTGTCGCTATAATGTTTATTTAATAAACAATAAATTTATATTTTGGAGAGGTAACATTTTTTCTATGGTTTATTTTTAATTCTATTTTTTTTTTTCACCAATAAAACTAACATGAATTTAGCTATAGAAAAAATATATTAAAGAAAATTTAAATTAAAATGTAAACGAAAAAATGTGTTTTTTAAAACCTTATGCAAATTATATGCCCCTCTGTGGGGTAACTTTGTACAGTAAGAAAAAAAATCTGTGTTGCTAGTACGTTTATTATTATCCGAGTTATTATTACGTTAATGGAAAATAAACCTACAATTAACAAAAAACAACATGACAGTTTTAAATTTAAATTAAATTTGAGTGGTTAATTGCTGGTCGGAACTTTCCTCCTCTTCTTCCCTTTTAAAGCTACTTTCATCGAGTTTTCGTCTACCGCGGCACTTCTTGTAAGTTTTACATACATTTCTTTACCATATGGTAAATAAATATAAAAAAATATATAAAAAATTAACATATCAAATTTATATCCCCAGCTAAACATTACTGACGGGCCATCACTGGGCCCAGTGATGTTTACTCACCATAAAAAAATACCTGAAACAAAAAGCACTTAATACCCAGATACACCAAATAAAATTGTAGGCGTTAAAGTAATCTTAAGAGCGTTAAAACGGTTTTTTTACTGTACTACTTCTCGATGGTGGCTAAGGACGCCTGCCACTCACTGGCAGATCTGGCACGAAAAGAGCTATGTGCGGACGCAAATGCGAGTAATAAAACCTTTTGGTTTTTACGAAAGATAAGATGTACGAATGTGCTCCGTGTACGAATGGTGCCAATCTCCCTCTAAATATTTTTCATGAAAAAATAATAAAATCTCAAAATGTCCGTGTGTTTGTCTGATGTCACGTTTTTTGTGGACACGATATTCCAAGAACGTATAATCCGATCGACTCGAAATTTTCAGGAAAAATCAAGTTCTATGAAGGGAAGATCCCTATTGTTTTTGAAAGTAATCCCCCCAAAAACAAAAAAAGTTATACTCGGCGCATTATCTATCTGAGTAACAAATTGAATGAAGGAAGCTATGATTAGTGGTTTAAAAATGACTTTTAGTAATATTTTTGTAGCCCATTGTGCTTTTGATAATTTTTAACATTTAGGTTAAATTGACTGTCATTTTACGTCTTACAAATAATAACAAAATCTGTTTAAAAAGTAAAACTTTGTTCAAAATTATAATAAAAGTAAGTTTTTATTCATAAAGTGCTATTATAAACTTAAATTTAACTGAATAAAATTACGGACCAGTATTATTTTAACCAAAAAATTATCTGTTATAGTGTTTACTTCAAAAATTTATAGAGCACTGCATTATATTACTTCATTTAAACAAAATGTTTATAGATTGATGCTTTAGTTTTCTTTTTATGCACTTTTCTTGTTATTTCTTCTTGCTAAAGCAAATTATTTGGATTTTTTTATAAATGTCAAAATAATGTCTTGATTGACAATAAATTTTAAACAAGATGAAAACCTTACATAAGGAACTAAATATATTCTGCCAACCAAATAACAAGAAACAAATGACCATCAACTCAGATAGATAATGCGCGGAGTTTATGGTGGGTTAAACTTTTAAAAAAAATCGAAAAAAGCTGAAAGAAAATTCCGTTTAACGTAACTTTTTCAGGAAAAATTACTTTTATTATAAGGATAAATTCTACCAATTTTGAAAGTAATACCCCCAATAACACAAAATTTATGAGGGGGAAAACATTTAAAAAAATTTAAAAAAAAACAATTTTTTTTCGTTTTTCGAAAATAAACAATACATAAAAATAAATTTTTTATTTATTTTTTTTATGTTTTATTTTTATGTATTGTTTATTTTAGTAACAATTTTAAATGTGCCCCCTTTTTTATTTTTAATGTGAACAATCTTAAATGTGGATTCTTGTAGGCTCCGAAGATAATTGTTAGGATAATAGTTAGTTAATAGCAGCTATTATACAGAAAAACGATCGAAACGAGTCAGCAATAAAAGGAATTAAACTAGAAGAATAATAGAAAAAAATGTCTTTTTACAATAGACAATTTAAATAAATTTTAAATGATGTATCCTCGATCTCTCTTTCCATTTAGGATTTTGCCCCCCAGCGCCCTCTACTGTTATTGTAAATTTAAAAAATATACAATTTATGACCTATATTGTATGTATGATCTAAATTTCAAGTCCATATCATACGCCGTTCAAAAGTTAGAGGCACTATACCATTTAAAAGAATAATCCTGTATACCTGATAGTGATAATTTGAAAAATTGTTTTTTATAATTTCTTTTAAATTAACTATGAAATATTTCATTTTTATATAATTATTATATATCACTTAAAAAACTGACAAGCTTTGATAATTTGAAAAAATAGTTTTTTCTTCTAATTTATTTCAAATTAACTATCAAATATTTAATTTTAAAATAATTATACTGTATCACTGATATGCTTTGACATGTTGTTGCCATTAAGTAACCTGTCAATCTGTTGTACATGGATGGGCCCTTGCAAGGCCCTGTGCAGGTTGATCGATTTAGTACTTAGAGCTGTACATCAGTAACAGTAGCCACGGCGGTTAAGGCGCTCTGTACTTAAATCATCTCGCTAAGGCGTGGGTTCGAGTCCCCGCTGTGGAAGACAATTTTTCATTCACGCGATATAGCATGGAGACTTGCTACGGCTGCTTTTTTTGTAACAGAGATTTGTGGCTGCTTTCTTTGCGGTGTTAATATTTGATTCTACTTGCCTTAGATTAAGCTAGATATCAGAAACAATAGTTTGGATAAGTCGATATCATACGCCGTTCAAAAGTTAGAGGCACTATACCATTTAAAAGAATCCTGTATGTTTATACCCGATAGTGATAACTTCAAAAAATAGTTGTTTATAATTTCTTTTAAATTAACTACACAGGTCAAAATTTGATATGGCAAAAAACACCGGGTCAGACCCAGGTATCCAGGGGTTTTTGGGGTCACTGATTTCGATGCCAAGGTCGGTCAAGCTCTATCACATCAGTTTCAAGGTCATTTAAAGGTCAAACCGAGAAAAGGTGGTTGAAAAAATCTGAAAAAAATCATACATAAGTTTTTAGGGTCGCTGATTCCGATGCTAAGGTCAGTCAAGCTCTATCACGTCAGTTTCAAGGTCATATGAAGGTCAAACTGAGAAAAGGTGGTTGAAAAAATCTGAAAAAAATCATAAATAAATTTTTGAGGTCGCTGATTCCGATGCTAAGGGTGGTCAAGCTCTATCACGTCAGTTTCAAAGTCATTTGAAGGTCAAACCGAGAAAACATCTGAAAAAAATTATATATAAGTTTTTGGGGTCGCTGAGTTCGAATCCGGTGTTTGCTTATCCTTAAAAGGCATCCAAAGGTCGTTGCAAGGTCATTAGTAGGAAATTTCGAGGTTAATTAGTGAGGAGAATATGTCAAAAAAATTTATATAAGTTCAAAATATCGAAATATTTAAACGTGCCATTTCAGGCTAACTTTTTTTTCATATTTTGATAGTACCATGTGTTGGGAAAAAAAGCATATAAGAAAAACCTGGGCCATTTTGAGAGTTTTTTTTTAAATCGACAATTACTATTTTTTCTCCTGTTCTTAAGTTAAACTGTCTTATTGGTAGAATAAAACATATTTTAAAAATAAAATTTATTGATTTTGAGCATACACAGGGATAAAACAAGCCACTAATGTTATCTAGAAAATTAGTGTTTGTCGCAATATGGCGCATAAACTTGAAACTTAGAAAATAAGGTCAAACTGAGAAAAAATCTGAAAAGAATCATACTTAAGTTTTTAGGGTCGCTGATTCCGATGCTAAGGTCACTCAAGCTCTATCCCGTCAGTTTCAAGGTCATATTAAGGTTAAACTGAGAAAAGGTGGTTGAAAAAATCTGAAAAAAAATCATAAATAAGTTTTTAGGGTCGCTGATTCCGATGCTAAGATCAGTCAATCTCTATCACGTCAGTTTCAAGGTTATTTGAAGGTCAAACAGAGAAAATCGGAAAAAAATCATCCCTAAGTTTTCAGGGTAGTTGATTCCGATGCTAAGGTCATTTAAGCTCTATCACGTCAGTTTCAAGGTCATTTGAAGGTCAAACTGAGAAAATCTGAAAAAAATCATACGTAGGTTTTTAGCGTCGCTGATTCCGATTCTGAAGTCAGTCAAGCTCTATCACGTCAGTTTCAAGGTCATACTAAGGTCAAACTGAGAAAAGCTGGTTGAAAAAATATGAAAAAAATCATATATAAGTTTTTAGGGTCGCTGATTCTGATGCTAAGGTCATTTAAGCTCTATTACTTCAGTTTCAAGGTCATATTAAGGTCAAACTGAGAAAAGGTGATTGAAAAAATCTGAAAAAAATCAGATAGAGCTTGGCGGCCCCTAGCATCGGAATCAGCGACATCAAAAACTTATTTATGATTTTTTCAGATTTTTTCAACCATCTTTTCTCAGTTTGATCTTCAAATGACCTTGAAACTGACGTGATAGAGCTTGACTGACCTTAGCATCGGAATCAGCGACCCTAAAAACTTATTTATGTTTTTTTTCAGATTTTTTAAACCACCTTTTCTCAGTTTGACCTTCATATGACTTTGAAACTGACGTGATAGAGCTTGAGTGACATCGGAATCAGCGACCCTAAAAACTTAAGTATGATTCTTTTCAGATTTTTTCTCAGTTTGACCTTATTATCTAAGTTTCAAGTTTATGCGCCATATTGCGACAAACACTAATTTTCTAGATAACATTAGTGGCTTGTTTTATCCCTGTGTATGCTCAAAATCAATAAATTTTATTTTTAAAATATGTTTTATTCTACCAATAAGACAGTTTAACTTAAGAACAGGAAAAAAAATAGTAATTGTCGATTTAAAAATAACTCTCAAAATCGCCCAGGTTTTTTTTGATATGCTTTTTTTCCCAACACACGACACTATCAAAATATGAAAAAAAAGTTAGCCTGAAATTTTTTCAGATGTTTTCTCGGTTTGACCTTCAAATGACTTTGAAACTGACGTGATAGAGCTTGACCACCCTTAGCATCGGAATCAGCGACCTCAAAAACTTATTTATGATTTTTTTCAGATTTTTTCAACCACCTTTTCTCAGTTTGACCTTCATATGACCTTGAAACTGACGTGATAGAGCTTGACTGACCTTAGCATCGGAATCAGCGACCTCAAAAACTTATTTATGATTTTTTTCAGATTTTTTCAACCACTTTTTCTCAATTTGACCTTCAAATGACCTTGAAACTGATGTGATAGAGCTTGGCATCAAAATCAGTGACCTCAAAAACCCCTGGATACCTGGGTCTGGTCCGGTGTTTTTTGCCATATCAAATGTTGACCTGTGCTATCAAATATTTAATTTTTATATAATTATTATATATCACTTAAAAAACTGACATGCTTTGATAATTTGAAAAAATTGTTTTTTTTTTATTTATTTATTTATTTTATATGCTATATCACTGATATGCTTTGACATGTTGTTGCCATTAAGTAACCTGTCAGTCTATTGTACATGGATAGGCCCTTGCAAGGCCCTGTGCAGGTTGATCGATTTAGTACTTAGAGCTGTATATCAGTAACACGGCGGTTAAGGCGCTCTGTACTTAAATCGTCTCACTAAGGCGTGGGTTCGAGTCCCCACTGTTGCGGTTAAAATTTGATTCTACTTGCCTTAGATTAAGCTAGACACCAGAAACAATAGTTTGTTTAATTTTTGTAACAGAATCAAACCTACACTCGACCGCAAAATTCACCGGACACTAGAAATTTGCCACAATTTTAATGTTGATTTCCTAGCGAAATGCTCATCTGATTTTCTTTATTTTTTATTTTTTTTTTTTGAACCGTGAGTTGACTCTTTAGTAAAGATGCTGTAGTAAATTTTTTTATTCTGATTTCAGTTTGAGAATATACAGGGTGAAAAAGTAAGAAGAAGTTTTTTTTCCCCAAATTTGTGACACCCTGTGGGGTGAATCAGTCAATAACAGTGGATGTTAATTAGAATCATACTGTAGTCCTATCTTTTATAAACATTCTGTTTTTTTATTTACGTTAATACATCTGTTATTAACGAAGATACACTGTTTTAAAGGCAATAGCTCGGATAAAGCGTTCACAAAATTAACCGGACATTAGGTTTTTCAGAAAAATATTTTTAATTAAATCATTAATAATAAACATTTTGTAACAAAAAAAAAACGTCAATTTGTCTTCAGTATCGACTATTTCCTCCTCTAGCTGGAATGACAGCTCTCATCCTTCGTGGCATACTCTGAATCATTGTGTGAAACTCGCAGTAGTTCTACCTTAAATGAATGGGAACAGATAGGATTATTCAAATTAACGACACAAAACCAAAGCGAAAATAGGGCTATGTTCGAATGGCGTGACTAACTTATATGTCAAAATTTCCGTGAACGCTCGCTTCTCACGGTCCCGAGTAGTAGAAGTAAAGTTCCTGATTTTCGTGCGAAGTGAAGTTCAAGAATAAGTAGTTTTGCGTTTCGAGAGAACTAATATGCAACTCACAACACTTTTCTCCCGGGAATGTGTTCTCTCGAGCCCGAGAATAGTATTCTCAGAATACATACCCTGATGCGAATCTTCAAGGAGTATAATAAGTCGACAGGTAAATTAGATGCTAAGATATTTTTTTTTCTCAAAACAGCACATGCACTTAACTCCTTTTAAAAAGTTAATAGGGGTGGATTATTAAAAAAAAAACATCCTGTATAGAAATATATTTTAATAGTGGAACTTTTGGTAATTCTTTGTACACGATAATGACCATGGCCATTTAAATTTATTTCAAATTAATAAATATTAAATTTTTCGTATTTACGTCATAAAACATATCTGTTAATTATTTCTGTTAATGGATGTCTAATTTTAAAAATTTTATCTCTTTGTAATTAGGTTAAATTTTTTGTCTAAAAATTAGGTTTTACTATTTTTTCTAGAATCAGTAGATATCTAGTTTAAAAAAATGCACAAAAAACTGTTTTATGTCAGTTTTTTTAGCTTTATTTTTAACTTTTCACTCTTATATAGGTAGTTTCCCAATTTTAACCCTTGATCTTAATGAAACAAGATGAGGATTCGTACCTCAAACACTGCGGGCCTGTTGTGTTGTTTCTGAGTCTCTTGCTAGTCAAACAGCTTCGTTTCCTTTATCAGGCTTACTAGGCTGTTTACTAGATTTGCGTTGGAAAGCATGGCTTCTTGGTTACCATTTCCCGGTTGTCGGCATCTCCAGCGATGTAGATCCATGCAGTCAAAGCCATTACACAGCCTGCATATTGGCTCAGTTTTAACCCTTACTGGTCCAGCATCTCGTCGCGTCGTCTGAGAGACTATAGTCGCATACAGGCAATTTAAATAACACGGTACTGCAAAAAAAAGTTTTCTGTACTGGGGTTAAGACCCACCTATTCTTATGTATTTTGGGATGCTGAACACGAATCTGCCATAAAAAAGGCAAGTTGAAATAAATAAATAATTTTATTTTTGCCAAATCATCTTTCCTGAAACGTAAAAAAAAATCAAAATATCGAAAAAAAATATGTTTGTCTGTGTGTCTGTCTGTATCCACGATAATTTAAAAACGCTTTTCATATTTTTTTAAAATATTGCGCCCCTGTATCTTGTATGATTGATCCTTATAAGAAATAGTTATTTGCGCTCCTAGTAGAGTTAAGTGAATTTTTCTATTTGAGGTCGTACACGACTACAAGTAGCGCATTACGTTTTTCTCACTATCAAGGAGTTAAAATCTTATGTTATTAATAATATTTAAACATTTATATGTGTGACACACACATTCCCTGAAGGCAAAATGGGTTTCAAAATTAAAGCACCTTTTGCAAATTTGCATTCAGTTATTTTAGGGCTACCTTAGTATATAACCACTTTTAGCAAAATCAATACCTTGTCCGTTTCTTAGATAATGGTAAAAGTTCCTCATCAGACTCTCTAAGAAACAGTTAAATTATATTGAAAGTAGAATTTGACTAATCTTATAGTATTTTTTCTCTGATATCAAATCTGTTTAAAAAATATCTGTAGGTTTTGTCGTTTTCAAGAAATATGGTTTAAAATTTTTTTAATTTTCTGAAAATAGTCGTATTCGGAGACCCATAAGTATATAATGAAAGCATCTAAATGTACACGGAAAGAAATTAGTGGGCTCTGCGCTATACATTATAAGATATTTGGTAACAGTGGCAAATTATAGTGATTTAAGCTATAGATTATAAGGGACACAATAACTAATAATGTTAAAAATAAATTGGAAACGATTATATATATTACATACACGATTATATTTATTACAGGCACTATTATAAATTTACAGAAATTTTATTATATTACAAAAATTATTAGCACGGACAATAATTAAATCTATTTAAGCTATAAATGCCATACTATTTGTTATATTTTATTATTCACTAAACAATTAAAGTATTTCATATAAATTTTTACACTGACTGCCATAATTGTAAGAGAAAGCCTTGTATTTATATAATAAGCGATTATAATTTGCTTGGTATGTGTGTTATAGCGCTCCTAGCTATAATTTTTTTTCCGTGTAATTACAAAAGTCTAAATTAAAATTTAATTTATGATTTAAATAACTAAATAAAATTAAATGTAAACTTTTTCTGGATTTCGTTTATTTGCCACTTTTTATTTTATTTATTTAAATCACAAAGTTAACGTTAATTTAGACTTTTGGATTTTCATTTTGATGCTTTCATTATTTACTTATGAGTGTCCGCATTTGACCATTTTTAGCTAATGTAAAAATTTTAAAACCATATTTCTCGAAACTGACAAAAGCTAGAGATAATTTTTAAACAGATTTGTAATCAGAGGAAAAAATAGTATAAGATTAGTCAAATTCTACTTGCAATATGATTTAACTATTGCCTAAGAAACGGACAAGGTATTGATTTTGCTAAAAGTGGTTATATACTAAGGTAGCCCTAAAATAACTGTATTCAAATTTGCAAAAGGTGCTTTAATTTTGAAACCCATTTTACCTTCAGGGGATGTGTGGACAATTCAAGAAATTATTTTTTTATGGATTCATTAAAATTAAAAATAGTAGTCTTATATCTAGATGTCTCCCTGCGGTAAGAGTCGTACACTTAGTATCCTTGCGCGGTAAATCGTTTTTTCTGTCTTTAGTTGCGGTTTTGTTTGTATTGATTTCATCTATTACTAAGTGCGCTCGTTATAATACTTTCCATTACTGTTAACGTTTTGATTAAGTAATGTCAACTTACCTACACTGATAAAACAGTTTATTTGTTTCAACAAAATATTTGGTTGGATATGGCTGTAACAAACAAATTTTATTTCTGTTAAATAAACTGTTTTGTTCCCATTAATAAGTCATTTTGAAGTTAAAATATTTGTTTACATGAACTAAATATTTATTTGTTACAACCAAATAATGCAAATAAATCCTTTTTATCAGTGTAGTTGGTATTCTGACTGTTCCTTTTTTTTTCGATTATTTCATTTTTGGAGAAATTATTTTCAAAAACAGTAAGGATTTTTTTCTCATAGAACTTGATTTTTTATAAAATTTTTGAGTTGCCTCACAACGAAAATACTTTTTTTCGCACATAACCTATCTTGAAGAATTTTTTCTCCTGATTCCAAATATTGTTGTAAGTTGAGCTATTATGAAAAAAAATCAGGGATGATACTCTTACCCCAGTGAACAAATTTGGGGGCTAAGACCGAATATTATTAAAAAATATTCATAAAAGCAAATTCTACAGTCATTTAAAAAAAGATGTTTTTTTTTCTAAAACACCTATATAAGTCGCAGCCTAAATCTGAAAAAAGACTGAGGAGAGAAAATGCTTTAAGATAGGTTATGTCAGAAAAAAGTATGCTTCAAAAATTTCATTTTGTGTTATTCGTTCTTGAGTTATCAATGATATCATGATAACTTATCATGTTAACAAAAACTTGACAACGGACGGACTGGCCGACATTTACTTATTTCTTCACCGCGGTAGTTTTAAATTTCCCAAAATCGCAAAAAAAACTTCCTAGACAAAAAATTCTTGAATACAAATGTGTTTCATGAAGAAATAGTAACTCTGAAAATGTCTCGTACGGTATACCGTATTATGCTTTTCTAGAGTATTATAATACTCTAGGAGAGCATAATAATTATCTAAAGTAATTGAGACATCTGATTTATTATAATTATAAGTTTAAAAATAACTATTGAATTGATATAAATCCCCAGTTTATTGTTTTGTGGGATTCCGAGGGTACAAAGTTCTTAGTTTAAATGATGAAATATTCCGAGAAATAAAGTTTTATTACTTAAAGATATCAATATTATCATTTTGTAAATACATGTGAAATTTAATTAGGTGACATGAAGCCCTATTTTTTTTTTATTTTTAAACGTAGTACATGAAATGAAATGAAATGAAATTTTATTAAATAGGACTTGCCTAATATACACAAAAGTAATTATACAATGTTCTTTATAAACAAATATAAATATGTTATAATAATAAACATTAAATATAATAACAAAATAAAAATAATAGAATATATAAAGATATAAAAAAAAACAAAAATATAAAAGAGAGATAGTGAAAAAATAAATAAATAATAATGAGAAGTAATGAGAGACCTTAGTATAATTAGATTATATTAAAGCAAAGTAAAGCAAAACACAGTTACAACAAAATGTGTTCAGAAAGACGATTTTTAAAAATTCTTAATGACGGACTATCCTTAATAACAATTGGTAAATTGTTAAATGCATTAAAGCCTTTGTGAAATAAAGAATTTATTCCCCTTGTGGTATTTACTCTATTAATATAAAAATTATTTCTGTTCCTAGTTTCGTAATTATGAACATCTCTACCATAGTTAAAAAAATTATTAAAATATACAGGCATTTGATTATTTTTAATCTTATAAACAAAACACATAGTCAAAAAATTCAGTCGCTGTATTACTGACATCCATTTCAGAGTACCGAGCATTAAATTAATAGAAGTTAGCCTACTACATCGTAAAATAATCCTCATTCCACGATTTTGAAGCTTTTGCAAGACATCTTTGGAATTATTGTCTAAAAGATATAAAATTGATCCACAGTAATCAAAGTGCGGCTGTATTATAGTTTTATAAACTGTTACCTTAGTTGCTAAAGATAAATGAGCTGAAATACGTGAAAAGAAATACAATTTTTTTGAAATCTTATTTTTTATATAAACAAAATGATTTTTAAAAGTAAGTTGATTATCAACAATAAATCCTAAATACTTAATTTCGGGTACTATTTCAATTCGGGTATTTTCCATATATAAATTGACATTATTAAAATTAATTAAATTTAATTTGTATCTGGTTGAAATTACCATTGCTTTAGATTTTTGAACATTAAGTTTCAGTTTATTTTTTGCAAGGTACTCTGAAATTTTTTTCAGTTCTTGGTTCATTTTCACTATTGCAGTTTCAAGATCCAAATCACTTTCAGCTGCAAGTGTATCATCTGCAAATAACTTTAACACTTCAATATCTGTTGCAAGGGCCATGTCATTCACATAAATCAAAAATAGTAGGGGTCCTAACACACTGATTTAATCAGTCTGATTATATTTTTTATTCACAAGCATTTAGTAATTGGATAGTTACATACATACATAACAGTTGGAAAATGAATTATTATTAACTGCAACTTCCCAAAAAGTTAGAAAGACCTCATTTCCCTCGGGAAGGCTCTTGTAGTTAACTTCACGTAAAACACTTGTCAAAAACTTTAATTTATCGACTTAAATTTTATGACAAAATAGTTTTAAATGCATTTATTTTTTTATTTATTCATTTACTCATGATTTATTTTTATAAATCAACATCACTATAAATTTAATTTATATTTTTTTGGCATTTATTAAAAATAAACAGAGACTACTTCCAACTTTATAGGTTATTATATTACTATTTGTTGGTTTAGTTAAACGTGATAAACAATAGTTAAAAAAAGAAAAATGCATTACAGTATGAGGTACCTAACTTGATATAGATAGAACCAAAAATAGTTTTAAAGTAAGATAAATTCAAGAATTACCTTAGTGGGCAATCATTTATCGTATTTCTTTGGTGTATCCCTACTATAATCAAAATTGTCATTAAGCTTTAGCTAGTGTATAAATTAAATTTTTCTGTTTTTCTTCATATTTTACAAGGAAAACTATAAATAAATAGGTTATTTATCATGTCTCAATAAAAGTCTGCTGTCACAGAACAAAAAAACAAACGCACTCAAAAACAAAAACAGGTGCTGCCCTCTATCGCTAAAATAACGAAGTAACGTAGGCATTTCTACTAGCTTTTAAATAAAAACATTTAAATGTATTACTTAATTTATATTGAGTAAGTGATTTAAGATTGTTAATTAACGAAAAACAAAGTTTATTTTTTTGATTTCTATTTATTATTCTATATTCAAAAAGCAACATTTGTAACAAACGAGATAACAAACTTCATAGCAACTAAACTTTTCAATATGGCGTCAAAATTCAAACAGTTTTTGTAGATAAGTTTATTGTTCTTAAAGAAATTACATTTCTTATAACAAAAGTGTTTTGTGTAAATTTTGAGTTAAACTACTAAGCATTGGTTACAATATTAGAGTGAGTACAGTAAGTTGTGAGTAAGTTCAAACAGTTTTTGTAGTGGGAAAGAAGGCAAATTATTACAAAGGAGGAAGGTGGTGGAGCTCTGATTGCGGTAAAGCATAAGTTTAATCCAACGCCTATCCCTGAATTCCAAAGTGATGCAGAAGATGTGTGGGTACTTTTGACAATTGAAAACATTAAAGTGTACCTGTGCTGCGTGTACCTACCCCCAAGAGATGATGTTGGCTATGCCTGTTTTATGACAAAATTAAGTATAAATTTAGATAAAATTAGAGACCATATTTTTCTTATTTGTGGAGATTTCAATTATAGGACAGTGCGATGGTTGGAAAATCAGGGCCATTTTGAACCATTTAATATACCTAACAAATATGCTGAACTCCTAGATACATTTAGTTCATTTGAATTTATGCAATTTAATAACATTTATAATGTAAACGATAGATTACTCGATCTTATTTTTTGTAACAAGCCCAGGGTTAGCGATGTTGTTCACTCTACATCCCCACTACTCCCTGAAGATACCAACCATCCCTCTGTGGATTTTCTTTTTGATCTTTCTGATTGCCAAAGTTTGCATAAAAAACCTAATAAACAATATTTTTATAGTTTTAAACGAGCGAATTATGACCAAATATTTAACGAATTATTAAAAATAAATTGGCCTAATGTATTGGACTCGAATGACGTTAACGTAAATACTAATAAATTTTATGATATTCTAAATAAAATTATTAAAGATTTTATTCCGCTTAAAGCGGTGAATGGCAGATTTCCCCCCTATTTCAGTAAAGACACAATTAAATTAATTTATAAGAAAAATAAAGTTCATAAAAAATGGAAGATGTTAAAAATTACAAGCGATTTCAATGAATTCAAATTACTTCGTTCCCAATCTAAACAGCGTATTCAAGAAGACTTTTATAAGTATATATCAGATATAGAGAGCGAAATACCACATAACTCTAAAAAGTTTTGGCATTTTGTTTCTAACAAAAAGATCAACCAGGGGTTACCTAAAGAATTGCACTTTGAAGATAGAACGGCCAATGACGGTCCGGCCATCTGCAACCTTTTTTCTGATTTTTTTCAGTCCGTTTTTGTACCAAAGTCAAAGAAAAAAAGAAATTCTAATAAAGTTGGCAATATTTCCCCATCTGGTAATTCTCTTGGCAAAATTTACTTGACAGAGTTGGAGGTACAGAAAGCCTTGAGGAGTTTAGACGGTAAAAAGGGAGCAGGCCCGGATAATATACCTGCCAGTTTTGTTAAAGAGTGCTCAGATTTTTTACACACGCCCTTGGCCATACTTTACAATCAATCTTTATTATCTGGTGTCTTTCCTGAAGTTTGGAAGGTGTCTGCCATCGTACCAATTTACAAAAATGGACCTAAAAACAAAGTCAAAAACTATCGTCCAATTAGCAAGTTGTGCATATTTGGAAAACTTTTTGAAAAGTTGGTTTATCCATATATATTTAACTTCCTAATTAATGACATAATACCTAATCAACATGGGTTTCTTAAAAAGCGTAGTCTAGAAACCAACCTTATTGAGTATTGCCAATTTTTGTTTGATACAATGGATGATATCGGCCAAATAGATGTCATCTACACCGATTTCAGCAAGGCGTTTGATAAGATATGCCATGATATTTTGTTAATTAGGTTGGCCGAGATGGGTATTTGTGGCAGCCTCCTTAGATGGTTTGAGTCGTACATATGCAATAGATCTCAATTTGTTTCGCTTTTAGGGTATTGCTCTACCAGATTTCGGCCATCTTCGGGGGTTCCGCAGGGCTCTCATCTCGGTCCACTGCTTTTCATTGTGTATATTAATAGTATAAAAAGTATCTTTAATAACTGTCATTTCTTATTATATGCAGACGACTTAAAACTATTTATTAAAATAAACTCTTTGCTTGATTGTAGATTGCTCCAAACTAACCTTGATAACCTAATAGATTACTGTAAAGAGAATCAGTTGTTTTTAAACATAGATAAGTGCTCAGTGATAACTTTTACGCGCAGCTTTAATCCGATTATGTATCATTACAAACTTGGCAATACATACTTAAATAGAGTATCTCAAATTAAAGATCTAGGAGTGCTCCTAGACTCCAAGTTAACCTTCAACCTCCATATAGACAAATTAGTTAATGATTGCAACAGAATGCTAGGGTTTCTAAAAAGACAATGCAAACACTTTCAAACCGCTAAAGCCTTAATATCCTTGTATTATTCAATTATATTTAGCAAAATGCAATTTGCCTGCGTTGTCTGGAGTCCATTATATAAGAATAATATCGATAGGTTAGAAAATATCCAGAATAAATTCCTTAAGTTTCTCTGTTACAAAGTTCGACATATAGTTGTCAATAACGAATACAATGCAGTACGTATCCATTTTAACATCATGTCACTTGAAAAAAGAAGAACTCTATCAGAAATCTTATTTATTTACAAGATCATTAATAATATTATTAGTTCCCCTTCTATTCTAGCTCAAATTAAGTTTTATGTTCCAATGAAGAGACTAAGACATGTGACATGTTCCTTGTTCCTTTCAGAAGAACTAATCATTCCCAAAATTCACCTGTGATTAGAATGTTACGTTCTGCAAATTCTTATTGTACGGATCTGGATATTTTCTCAACAAATCTATTACCATTTAAAAATTCTTTAAAATCATTGTTTTTAGAGTCGTAATCTCTTCTTTTCCTTCCTTTTAATTCTAATAATTATTATTTTTTTAATATTAACATTATAATATCATTATAATATATTCCATCATATTAACTATTTAAGTATTATAAATTAATGTAAATTATCGACATTGTGTTAACTACTTAAGTTTTTTTTTTTTTTGTGATATTGTTAACTAGCGTATTACTTGTAGAATATTACATTTAGTACGGGGATACTGTTTATGGATTGTAATCTGTTTGTGTCTCTCTAATAATAAATAAATAAATAAATAAATAAATTATAAATAAAACAGGTATGGTTGTGAATAAAATAGTATACAAACCTCGTTATGTAATATACTATTTCATACGACCTAGTTCGTAGTTAGTGCTTATTTTCCACCCGTTGCCATGACAGCGGTCAGAAAGTGACAGTCAGCTGATTTTACACAGCTGCTGTCAAAAAACAAGTAAATGTCAACACAGATAACGTCAAAATATTTAAATTAATGTTAAGACAATTTTTGCGTTTTTTGATGTTTAGGTGTTAGGTCGTAGGAAAAATAGAATACGCACCTCGACGCAAACCTATTTAAGTGAACTTCGAGTGCACTGAAAACCCAAACCTATTTAAGTGAATTTCTCGTGCACTGAAAACTAGGTTCTCATACTCGGTGCACTGCACAAACTATGGTATAAAATTAATTGACGCCTAAATATTTAAACTTGTGATAAAAAAATATTATCAAAACTTAAAGTTTTAAAAGAATTTAAGGACAAATTAAAAAAAAATAAATGGTTATTGTTATTAGCGAACAACATGGCTCTACCCAAAGGTGTATGAGACCCGTAGTTAGCAAGAGTGCTCCGAAAGGTATTTTTTTTTTTTGGTTTGGACTTTTTATACCTAAAAATGATGATTTTCTTAAAAAAATTGTCTATAGTTCTGTCTGTTTGTCCGGGAAACTTGTGACCACTATAACATGAGAACGCTTTGAGCTAAAGACTTTTTTTGAACCACGGGTTGCTTATCTAAAGTTATAGGCTGGAAATGTTTTTTTTTTAAATCGGGATAGGTTACAATGGACTAAAACGTTTTTTTTTTCTAAAACATTTTTTCATTTTTTTTTTTCGTTTTTTTTTATGTTATAGATTTTTTCGTTATATAAAAAAAAATATTTTTGTTTTTATGCACCTAGGGGAAAGTATTATCTTATTGGCAGCAGTTTTTCCTGTGTAATATTATGTATACAAGTATTATATATTATCGAACATGATATTACAATATTTGTTTTAAGTCGGCAATCCGAAAACCAAAGTTCAATTAAAATTAAGTGTAAATTCAGGGAAATAACAAAAATTCTACGCAAAAAAATAAATAAATTTTAATTATTTGGTTTAATTAGTTAAAATACAATAATATTTACAGTAGACAAAGTACAAGGAAATAAAAATTAAAACGTAAAATAGGACTTCTCTAAATCCTTAATACCGGGTGAGTTTCAATCCAAGTACACTTGGGATTGTTTTCAGTCCGATCAAAGCAAATTTTTTGTAGCTTATATTTCTTAACAAATGGCGTACGAAATTATTATTTTTGCATTTTCGGTTTCGCTGGAAACTAAGTTAAATTATTTTTTTTCAACGACACCCCCTGTATATTTTTGCATTTTTGGATCCAGAAAACAAATTTACATAAAAAAAATTAAAAACTTTAATTTTTTTTTATTACATACGTTTTTTTTATTTACTTTTTATTAACTAAGGGAATGTTCAAGTATTACGCAAAATTTTGACCCCACCCTCCCCCATGTAACACGGCGTGACATTTTCGTTTATGACGTACACTTCTCTTAAAAATCAAAAACAAGATTGGGCCAAATACTGATGCTTGAAAACGCCCATACATAAAGGGTGTATTTGAAATAGGGTCCAAAATTTTAGGGACTGATTCTATATCATAAAATATGACAAAAAGTTCCTATGAAAATATGTCTAAAAATGCGTCGCACTATGCCGCCCAAGCCCTGTTTTAGTGTCCAAAAAGGAAAAACGAAGTTCATAAATAGAACTTAAATCCTCTAAAAAACAAAACTAGACTATTCTGCGTTATAAAAATGGATTGGTTTCGTTTTAAGTTAATTAGGGTCTAATTGCCAGTCGATTTTCTATACCGATGTAAAATTTAATTTTAAAGCATAATATTATTCTGATGCGTGTATACCAAAATAGCATTTTTTCCTAACATACTTAAATTTGTTCAATAAAATTTGGTAATATTATTGTAAAAACATAGCTTTAATGAATAAACATGATATTTAAGGTAAAATTAATTTTTAAGCCTTACTTTTATATTAAAACCTTAGGCCATTTTTTTTAATGGCAACCGTAAATATAATTTACAAATAGTTCTTAGAGAAGTAGTCTAAATAATGTTTAAATATTAGATATCCAAAGTTAGCCAATATGAAGTTATGAGCATTTTTGTAGGAAAAAATACAAATTTTTGATATTTTATATGATAAAATTTGAAAATAATTGCGCACGCATTAGTGCGCATTTAAAATTTATACACTAAAATATTCTAATATACACAATTATGTAGATATTAGATAGCTGAATTATGTAGATATTAGATAGCTGAAATAAAACAAAAAATGTTATAAGCATTTTTATGTGGAAAAATGAGCATTATTCCAGGTAGGCTTGAAATTTTATTTGAAAAAAGTTTATTCAATTTTTTATATTGGAAATGCTCCTAAATTAACATATATGAACAAAAGAATGTTAAAACGTGGGTTTTGAAATAACTCTGGGTGAATACAGTCCTTTGAAGAGGACCCCCTAAAATTGGATTTTTATTTAATATCTCAGAAACCGTCCAAGCTAATGATATGAATTTTTGCTCGTAATCTAATATATTGAATGGTTATAATTAAATATTGTCCAAGAGCAATACATTTATTCAGGGGCGTACGAATTGGTGGTTAATTATTTTTAATTTTTAATTTTAACCTTTTTGCCCAGAACCCTTCAATGTTAAAACTCAATTTTAACTCAAAAATAGTTATTTATGTATAGTAAACCATTTAAGATTTAATTCACCAAAAAAATACTTTTAAACACTTTTTTTCTGTTTGGCCACATAGTGCGTCGCGACGTAAGGGAGCTAAGCCCCTTTGAAAGTGGCTAAAAAAATCGGTTTTTAATTTTTAACTCAGGAACCCTTTGAGATATAGCAACGAGGTTTTGCACGTGAACTAATCTTAATAGTGTAACAGTGGACGCTAAAAAAGCTTAATTTTAGTGAAAATTCGAAACTTTGACCTAAATGCTCAGACTCAAGATTAAAATTTTCAAGTAAAATTTTAACCTGTTAATAAGCATCCATAACCACAACTTTTAACACCTAGCCCCATATCGATTTCTAAAAAAGTGTTTTAGTGAAAATTCGAAACTTTGAGCTACGGGAACGTTCAAGTATTACGTAACGCTCCTAGGGGGGGGGGGCTAGGGGGTCCAAAATGATCAAAATTTGCTTTACGTAATACTTGAACGTTCCCTAAATGCTCAGCATCAAGATATCAAAATTTTCAAATAAAATTTTAACCCGTTAATAAGCATCCATAACCACAACTTTTGACACCTAACCCCATACCGATTTCGAAAAAAAGCGTTTTTCGCTGCAACCTAGTGCACACCCCCTTTTTTTCCTTATTTTAAGAGTTAGAGTTACAAGCATCTTTTATTGCTATAAAACCCTAACTTTAAACATAAAAAGTACATTTCATTTCATTTCAGTCTAGGTCCCGACTTGGGCCAAGCATTTCAACCAAGTCTGGACCAAGGCTTAGCATTTACGACTAGTTTGCCAGTCGTGGACCAAGCGTCAGCCCTACACTCTAAAAACATGTCCAACTGTTATTATAGGCGATTTATTGCCAGCAATTGTTATAGTAAATTTAAAGCCTAACTGTATTTTTTAATAGCGATTGTAAAAATTCCTTTTAAAGTAAAAATACCTTTTTAAAGTAAATTTAAAGCGTTTGACTATATTACCGTCGTGTTTTTACAGCTTTTTTTTACAGTTGTTCTGTGTATTTTAATGTAGCTGTGAATTCAAATGATAAGTTTTGCTAGCAAACTACTGAACGGCTAATATCTGTCACTTGTCACAACCACCATTTGAGGTTAGAAATACGCACAAAAAGTACATTCCGGCGTTTTTATAAAATCAATCAAAACTAATCATCTCAAAACGTTGATGAGGAATGATTCAGCGACATCTGTCAATCGAAACTGATCATAGCGTTCAGTAGTGATTTGACAACTTTCGATAAGTTTTGCTGTTTCTATTGAACGCAACTAATGATAAATTTTGCTACCAAACTGCTGAACGGCTAATATATCGACACTCCCAAGCAACAAGGACGTAACTCAAGTTAGACCCATTTTGAGTTATACTCATAGGTAAACGCCTTGAAAAAAGACACACATGGTGGTACTACTCAGATTTCTCCACATGCCATTTTAACCAAAAGTTTACCTAAAAACACTAAATTAAAAAAAATTAAACTTGAATATTATCAGAAACAAACAATAAATAAACAATAAATACTTATACAGTTAAATAGAGAATTTTATAAGCTTTCAAATGACGTATCGCATGGCTTCCTTTTCCACTTCA
Organism: Brachypterus glaber; assembly: GCA_958510825.1. Classification (NCBI taxonomy): domain Eukaryota; kingdom Metazoa; phylum Arthropoda; class Insecta; order Coleoptera; family Kateretidae; genus Brachypterus; species Brachypterus glaber. The sequence continues at coordinate 91,882,828 of OY294044.1, forward strand.
ATCATTTACCCACCCCTAAATAACAAAAACAAATATTTTAGAAATTTAGCTGTCGTGAAAAATGACAATATATGAGTTACGGCTTTGTTGCTTGGGGGTATCGATATGTCACTTGTCACAACCACCATTTGAGGTTAGAAATACCCACAAAAAGTACATTCCGGCGCTTTTATAAAATCAATCAAAACTAATCATCTCGAAACGTTGATGAGAAATGATTCAGCGACATCTGTCAATCGAAACTGATCATAGCGTTCAGTAGTGATTTGACAACTTTCGATGAGTTTTGCTGTTTCTATTGAACGCAGCCAATGATAAATTTTGCTACCAAACTGCTGAACGGCTAATGTATGTCACTTTTCACAACCACCATTTGAGGTTAGAAATACCCACAAAAAGTACATTCCGGCGCTTTTATAAAATCAATCAAAACTAATCATCTCAAAACGTTGATGAGGAATGATTCAGCGACATCTGTCAATTGAAACTGATCATAGCGTTCAGAAGTGATTTGACAACTTTCGATGAGTTTTGCTGTTTCTATTGAACGCAGCCAATGATAAATTTTGCTACCAAACTGCTGAACGGCTAATATATGTCACTTGTCACAACCACCATTTGAGGTTAGAAATACCCACAAAAAGTACATTCCGGCGTTTTTATAAAATCAATCAAAACTAATCATCTCAAAACGTTGATGAGAAATGATTCAGCGACATCTGTCAATCGAAACTGATCATAGCGTTCAGTAGTGATTTGACAACTTTCGATGAGTTTTGCTGTTTCTATTGAACGCAGCCAATGATAAATTTTGCTACCCAACTGCTGAACGGCTAATATATGTCACTTGTCACAACCACCATTTGAGGTTAGAAATACCCACAAAAAGTACATTCCGGCGTTTTTATAAAATCAATCAAAACTAATCATCTCAAAACGTTGATGAGGAATGATTCAGCGACATCTGTCAATTGAAACTGATCATAGCGTTCAGAAGTGATTTGACAACTTTCGATGAGTTTTGCTGTTTCTATTGAACGCAGCCAATGATAAGTTTTGCTACCAAACTGCTAAACGGCTAATGTATGTCACTTTTCACAACCACCATTTGAGGTTAGAAATACCCACAAAAAGTATATTCCCGCACTTTTATAACATCAATCAAACCTTATCATCTCAAAACGTTGATGAGAAATGATTCAGCGATATCTGTCAATCGAAACTGATCACAGCGTTCAGTAGTGATTTGACAGCTTTCGATGAGTTTTGCTGTTTCCATTGAACGCAGCCATTGTCAGCACGGGTATTTCCTGTATGGGTTGCCGATACTGTAATGATAATATTTAACTGTTTTTTAATTGCCTCACACTTCTAGTGATTTTTCGTGCCGCAAAAAACTTGCGTTAGACCACACAGTGTCTACTACACGCAGTGTGGTCTACCTCACAGGGCCGGACAGCGAGCGCGATGGCCTACCGAGCAAATGGTCACATCTTCAACAAAAAAAAAAGGATAGGGAGGACCTCCCTGGGAGGTCACACACAAGAAAAAATAATTGATTGAACGAAGTTCAAGCAAAACTTCTTCAATTTTATAGTATGCTAGAACGCGTAGCATTGCCACTTATCACAAATTTTGACAATTTATTTTTTATATACAAGATATAAGAATGCAATGTTTTAGTTAAAACATTTTTAAAAAAGTTTTTTGAGTAGCCACATTTTGACTTGATTGGCAAGGTATTTGCCTGGTTGTCTGTCCGACACTGCTAGCGCGTGTAGAAAAAATCACATAATGTCATTATATTAAAAATCTAATTGTTACATGAACAAAGCCTTATTCTGTAGTTCTCTAGTAAGCAATTAAGTATTTTTATAACACAGGCCTACATTTGCATACTTTTTCAAAGCTCTTTGCACTTCGTTAGGTATTCTGATACGATGCGTGTAAAAAGTCTGCCCCCTTTTATATTACGTGACAACCCTTTTTATTAAAAAAAAAAATCCCCCCTTGCCTACGCCCTAAAAATATTCAACATTCCGGGGTTTTCAGGAAGGTGGTTTACCCCCCTTAAATTTGCAGAAGATATATTATGTAAAATTTAACATTTTTTGAAATTTTTTGGCACTTCAGGTTTCGCCAGAAATAAACCGAACTTTCAATTTTTAAATATATTATTACATATTTTGATTCAAAAATCAATTCTGAGAACAAACATGTGTCACTTATCAAATTTTGATAGGTCATATAATTTTTTAGTTAAATCTTCATTTTAAATCTTTTGTGTTTTAATGCCAAGTTCTTTCAAATAAACTATTCATGTGTGGTATCAAAATCTTCGAAAAAAAAATCTCTTTCATCTTAACTTAATGAGCCACCCTCTTTCCACTTGAAAAAAAAAATGACTTGTGGACCAAAGTATGATTTTCGAACCTTTAAGAGCCCACCACATTTAGAGTTTTGGTAAAAAAATCAAATAAGTATTTTTCTGAAGATCCTAGACCAACAATTAAGCAAATAATCTAATTTAAGGCACTCCAGATTATTAAAATAAAAATTTAAATAAAAAATGACATGACCTTTAAAAAATTGACAAGTGACACATGCTTGTTCTCAGAATTGATTTTTAGATCGAAATATGTAAAAATATACAGGGTGTTATGTTTAAAAATCAAAAGTTAAATTCCTTTCCAGTGAAACCGGAAGTGCCAAAAACTGTCTAACCATGTCAAAAAATCCTAAATTATACATAATATAGCTCCTGAAAATTTCATGATCCTACAAAAAGAAGTAAAAAAGTTAAGGAGGATGAACCACTTTCCTGAAACACCCGGTATACCAAAAAAATTATTTGGGTTATGATATTTAAGTGGTTCAAATTTCAAATTGTAACCTTTAGACTTTAGACACGCACTGTGTAAACGCATACTGATAATTCTAAAACTGCCCTTAGTTTACTCGTATCACGTTTTCTTTCACTGCACTGTGGACCAGAGAATGCTTTTTCGCACCCAACATTCGCTTTTTAGTCGTGTTTTCATTCATATTGGAATCTAGAGATTTTTGAGGTTGCTAAAACTGAATCCACTATTAAAAATTTTAAATTAAATATGACGGTTTCAATATGGTAGCAAAATTGTATGAATTTTAATTGATTTTAATTAAAAAAATGACACTCTCTTTTAAATATGTTATTACATTATTATTAAAGATTTTACCTTAAATTTAAATTTGACAACATCGAAAAAATCGATCCGCCATTTTTAATTCGCCATTTTGAATTTAGGAGATTTTAGTATTAACCCCCATTAAAAATGCCTTAAAGCATTTACATAAATTTATACCGAATTTTAGCAAAACCAGAATTGTTTTTTTTTTCAGTTTTTTCAATATAGGTAATAAGTTTTTAAAATCAGCAGTGACCATATGCAAAAATTGCCACTCCTAAGTCTCATCATCACCATCGTCATCATCATCATTAGTAGCGTCCTACGTCTCATTCTGGTCCTAACTTTTCTCTAATTTTTTTTTTGGTGTGATTAAGTACTAAACAAGTATAAACTCGCAAAAAGCAATTTCGATGTAGACCTGTGTAATAGTAATAATTATTGCATTATAATAATAATAATAATAATAATAAAGGTCTTTATTAAAAATATGTAAATAGTAAATTACAAAAAAAATTTATGGGCGAGATTTAGTACGTATAACTACAGGCAGGCTAGGACCTGCAATCATACGTCTATTCTTACATCTAACCCGTATGAGTATAATGTATACAAAATGTTCACAGAAGATAACCTAAAACAATAACATAACCTATCTAACCGTGTTGAGAATTATATGTGAGCAACCAACTATGCATAAAGAAATACAAATAAAACACACTACAAATTTAGCAGTAAGAAAGCATTAATGGAGACATCCAATCACAAAAAAAAAGAAAACACCTACACCTCCAAACTGACAACAGTACACCAATCTACGTGGTATAGATTTCTTCCATCAGCAAGATTTTTAACAGTTTTGCTTTAAACCATAAAAGTTTTTGACCAATAAAAGTAAAATTTAAATTATTTATAACACTAGTAATTTGGTAAGAATATGACCGTTTAAAAATTTCAGAAGCATGTTTGGGAAGTGTCAGAGTATTTTTGAAGCGTATATTTACATTATGTACATCCGACCTAGGTTTAATTTTGTTGTATAGATATGTCGGAGATTTATTAGTTAGGATCTTAAAAAATAATACAGCTGAATGTAAAAACCTTCTGTGTTCCATATTTATCCAACCAGTTAATTTAACCGTGTGGCTGATGTGCTGGTTACGCCTAATGCCATGAATAAATCGTAAGCAAGAATTCTGGAGTTTTTGAATGCGATGTTGATCAGACGCGAGGAGACAAGGCCCATAGATAACGTCACAAAAATTCATTTGTGACAAGACTAATGTTTCACAGAGCATTATTTTATTTTTTTTGTTTAAATATTCTTTATTTTGGTACAAAAGCCTCAAGTTTAAATATGCTCTACTTAAACAGTTTGAAATGTGCTTAGTAAAACGTAGGTCCGCATCCATGGTTAGACCTAGATTTTTTACATCGTCGCGAAACCTAATTATTTCATTATTCATATTTATGCTGGCACTATGATCTGTGAGAAAATCTGTAATAAGATTTTTTTTGCCGAACAGCATAGAGACTGATTTGCTAGTATTTAATAGTAGGCAGTGTTTTTTTGATATTTCGTGAATATTGTTCAAATCAAAATTTAAAGCAGCAATGGCTTGCGATGACTCATCTGGTCTAAAAGAGATTTTTAACTGGCTGTCATCAGCATAAAAATGTTGTACTGCAGAAAGACATGCAGAAGTGAAGTGTGAAATGTATATAATAAAAAGTAGAGGCCCTAAAATGGACCCCTGCGGCACACCACAAGATATTTTATTAAAACCTGATTTTTTACCATCATAGAAAACAGCCTGAAACCTATTACTTAGGTAACTAGCCAACATATTCACTGCACTTTCTGAAAGTCCAATATAATGCAAGATAGCAAGCATGGTATCATGATTAATACAGTTAAAGGCCTTGGTATAATCTAGCATTGTTAGGATGGTTAAAAGACCTTGATCGGTGGCAGAAAAAATATCATCTGTTATGTTGAGTAGGGCAGTAGCACAACTATGCCCTGGTTGAAAGCCAGATTGAGTACTGGGTATTATATTATTCAAATCTAAGTGCTTTTGTAATTGTGACTGTATTACTTTTTCTAATATTTTTGAAAACGTCGGTAAAATACTAATAGGGCGAATATGGTCATAGCTCGTTGGATCTGAATTTTTTGGAAGGGGTATAACTAGCGCCTTTTTCCATAGGGAAGGAAATACTGAGTTTTTTAGGCAAAAATTAATTACATGTGTAATGTATGGCAAAAGATAAGGCACACACAACTTAATTGTTAAAATGTTGATTTCATCGCAACCCATAGCTTTACTTTTGATGTTATCAATAATTTTTAAAATATCAATTTCAGGTACTTCTTCAAAATGCAATTGTGGACTATTAGGAATTTTAGTATTGTTTTTATAAAAAGAAACAGTGTCCTCATCTTTGTCCAGCTTAGGAATAGAGTTAATGAAATGACTGTTTAAGCTATTGACATCGGAAAGATTTTCGGGCAATAAAGATGACTTTTTACTAAGCATGTTGAGGGACTTCATATTCGCCCAAACATTGTTAGAGTTACAGTTATTTAATTTTATGTTATAAAAAACCTTTTTTTCATTTTTTATCGCTAAGCAAACAGCATTTCTAATATTCTTGTAAGATAGCCAATCCACGTTACTTTTAGTTCTTTTATACCGACTAAGAGTTCTATCTCGTTCCGCCATCATTTCTTTGAGATTATCAGTTAGCCAAGGGGCATATTTTTTAGTAATTCTAATGGTTTTAAAGGGCACATGAATATCGAGCAAACTTGTAATATTACTATTAATAAAATCAATTTTATCATCAATATTATTTATATCATATATATTTCTCCATGGTATGGATTTAAGATCATTTTTAAATTGTTCGTAGTCTAAGTTTTTAAAATCTCTAAATGTCTTGAATAAAGGCGAATTTTTATTAATTTTTAACTTTAATTTACAGTGTATTAATTCATGATCTGTATGAATATCGGTGTGAAGCACGTTGGGTTCTGATACTAAGTTCTCACTAGAAGTTAAAATATAATCAATTAGCGTTGCCGACGTACCGAATATTCTCGTAGGTTGATTAAGAATTTGCTTTAACCCTAGTCCATCTAATGTTTTATTCACAAATTTGCTTTCACTATTATATATTAACAAATCTGAATTAAAATCCCCTAAACAAACTATATTACTAGCATAGGGTATAATATCAGAGTAAGTACTTTCAAAGCATTCCCAAAAACGCAAATAGCTAATTTCAGGCGGTCTGTATATTACACCTATTGCTGTATCGTTATCCTGTGCATGAATTTTTAGCCATATTTGTTCAATGTCCCCACCAATTTTTAATACTGAATAATTTAAGCTGCGCTTCAGATACACACCGACACCCCCACCTTGCCTGTTGCGGTCAGAACGAATGAAACGATATCCGTCAATATAAACACTGTCAGATGGTATACTGTTATCAAGTCGAGTTTCATTAAGGACACAAATGTCAAAATCAGCGTGCAGGAGGGTATTTTTAAAATCAGTAAAATGTCCGACTAACGTCCTTACATTTAAATGTGCAATTTTGAGAGTTTCCATTTCCATTAATTATTTAAACCTATTGGTTGCATAATAAAAAATTAAATAAACATAATAGTACGTAGTTGATAGTACCTATTAATTGATTCTAAGTTTAAAGCAAAATATATAAGATAAAACAAAGAATACTAAAGTAGTACTAAGAGTTATATGTGTTAAGTATTTAGTTAGATAGTTGGTTGATTTAATATTAATAATTCAGTGAACAAAATTTAATGATTTCTAAGAAGAAAAAGTGTACAAGTACAAAATTTCCAAGACATAGATCTGAACCCTAATTCCAAAATTTAATGACAATGTTTCTTTATACATAAAAAAACACAAAAAAAAAAAAAGATAACACAACAAAGTATACCATTAAGATGCAACATATATATGCACATATATATACATAAAAAATCAAAAATTATTACAAGAAAACATTGTGGAAAGCCTATATTTCACCTGTATAAAAAAGTTTAAAGAGTTTTTAGCATTTATTAAACTAAGAAAAGAAAATTGGAAAGTACTGACCAGAGTTTTACACCTAAACATAATCCAAAAGGTCCTTCTCGTCCTTGATTAGCACTTTTATGTCATTCACTTTCACAAATATAGAACCACGGTAAGTCCAGGCTGATTTCCCGAATTTATCCTTACACTTTTTAAAAAGTTCCAAGTTTTCTTTAGTGAGTAACTCAGTAAACATGATTTCCGAGCCCTTTAAACATTTTTTATTGTAAAACACCGAATCTCGCATCCACAGTTGGCAAAATTGTACTGCAACCGGCCTGATGTTTGTTTTGTTATTACTGTTTTTTACGTTGATTTTTTTGCCAAGTCGATAGCATTGATTCAGTTGTTCTTTCCCAATGTTTACCTTGAGTTTATTCCTTATCACATTGATTACCTTTTCATAATCACTTGTGTCATCTTCTTTTATACCGTGCATTATTATATAACTTACATTTTCACGCATGATGCCAGAATTAACTGTTTTAGTTAAGGATGCATTTAACGTTAGAAAATCTTTTTTCAACTCAACTATACGTGAATTTAATCTTTCTTCCATGTTGTTAAATCTGTCTAGCAGTGTTTCACTATCTGATATGTCCAATTGGCTATCAGAAACAGTTTCATTTAGTATTTTGCTTTTGAAATTTTTGAGATCTCGCTGCAAGTCAGCCGCCATTTTGTCCATTTTAGAATTAAGAGTTTCCATCGTTAATTTGACCATGATGCACAAGAAAAATATAATATATTATATATATTATATATCACTGACTAACAGGTATCACTTAACACTTACTAGACACAAATTAGTACCTTAGAAACGACTTATATTTATAAATTATATAGAGCTCATTTAAAGTACGTCTTAGCTACAAAGCGCCATCTACTGATTATAAAATTATAATGTAAATAACTTTTTTTATGGTGTTTGTCATTATTTATACTAATAGCATTAATTAAATTTATTTTAGGGTCCTCATTATTTTACTGTTGTTTTTTTTTGTGTCGAGGACATACATACCTGATCGCCGAACAGTGTGCAGTGGGCAGGATCTGATTTTTCCAAATATGCTTTTTTGGAAATTTAAAAGCTTTTTTTCTCAAAAATAAATTTAAATAGACATCTGTTGTAAACAAAATTGAAATCAGCAGGAAAAATACTATTAAATTGTGCGAAAATTTTAAAGTTTGTTACTGATGTTGACAGTGGAATCTGCAGAAGAACTTTTACACTTCGATATTTTCATTTGTTCTAATAATAAAATCATGCGATATTTAAAAAAAAAAATAATTATAGTTTATAAATTATATAAACTTTTGTTGTTCGCTTCCTAAATGAGCCCCTGCTTAAATATTAATTTTTGTTATGGCATGAAAGGATAACCCTAGCAGTAATATTAAAAATTTCACCTCAACAGTTTCTGAGAAGATGTGAGAATAGCCCTTTTAAGTTCCCTTTCTACTTTCAAATTTTAGAAATATTTTAATTTTAAACATTTTTTTATATAGAAAAAAAGATACCCTTGTGAAATTTTGTAGGTATGTTTATTTATATTTAAAGAATACATTTTTTTTAGATTTTTAAAGTGCCATTTTTTGCCACAAAATTAAAAAAAAAACAACAACCGTTTTTGCCATGATTTCGGTCGTTTGGATCTACTAAAAAAAATGGGATATTATTCAGTATTGAAGTCGCTATAACCCTATCTAGAAGAAAACTTTTTGGCAAAAAATAACAATATGGCAGACGTTTTTCTTGAAAATTATTGAAATTTTTTTGAAAAACGTCTGCCATTTTGTTATTTTTTGGCCAAAAAAAATTCTTCTAGATGGGGCTTATAGCGAATTCAATATTGAATAATATCCCGTTTTTTTTTAGTCGATCCAAATGGCCGAAATCATGGCGACTGCCGTTTCTTGATATTTTTTTCAAAATAAAATTATGGCAAAAATGGCACTTTAAAAATCTAAAAAAAAAACATTGTAGGTATTCTTTAAATATAAACATAAACATACCTACAAAATTTCACAATTATATATTTGTTCTTTCTATATAAAAACTAATGTTTAAAAACAAAATATTTTTGAAATTTGAAAGTAGAAAGACCCCTTAAAAGAGTCCTAGTTAGGCAGCCATTAACACAAAAGTTAATATAAACCAGCCATCGTTTTTTTTTTAATCTCGTATTTTTTTATTGAAACAGCTAAATAGAAGATTTTGAATTTGGTTTTATATTAAAATGTACACCTTAATTTGTAATAAAATGGGTATCGTCAAATATATATTTTGCTTTTTAAAAACTTGCTAAACATGAAATGAACTAAACTGAACTTAACATAATAAGTACATCAGATTTTTTTGATTATTTTTTATACCTGTATCAATATTTTAACACTGATATCTGCAGATATTTCTGGAGAGCAATTCACATTCATTTGGATATGATGTGATAACATCACCGGTGAAGGCGATTTAGTTCGACCAATCAGATCAGATTAATTTCTAAACTTAATAATATAGACATGAACAGTGATTTTATTAGGGCTCTTGTCAAGGCAATGGAGGATTGGTGTCGGTTAAATTTCTTAATACTTAATCCTAGTAAATCAGCAATTGTACAGTTTTCCACTAAGCCACGAAATAAAAGCATTTTAGTAAAGTGTTCAAATAATAATTCTATACCTGTCGTCGATAATTTTAAACTATTAGGTATTACCCTGGATTCGGGTCTCTCATGGTCAAACCACATAACCAATGTAATAAAAAAAAATGAATAGTTGTCACTATGCAATTTTAAATTTAAAAAAAAAATGTGGATGGTTCAACCCTAAAACTTTTTTACAATGCCAATGTGAAGGCTCATATTCAGTATGGCATTGTTGTGTGGGGTGGGACAAATCTGGAAAGGATCTTGGTGGTTCAAAAGAGGATAACGAGAAAACTGACTGGTGCTGGATACAGGGATCACTGTAAGCCCCTTTTTATTGAACACGGTATAATGACAGTCATATCATTGTACCTATATAATTTGGCGGTATATACCATTGAAAACAAAACGTTGTTCACTAGTAACTCCGAGATATCTTCAGGCCCGGAAACCAGGTATGGCATAAATCTTTCTATTCCTATGCATCACCTAGTTCTCTTTGAGAAAGGCCAAATTTATTTGGGTACGAAGGTATTTAATAAATTACCAACAAATTTTAGGGTGGGCAAGGTGACTCAAATTAAAAAAAAATCTTAATTTTTTTTTTTGCTGCGCATCCTTTCTATAAATTAGATAATTTTTTTAATTTTAACTTTTAAGTAAACCAATGTTTACCACCAATTTGTTTGTTTTTTGTTATAGACTAATGTAAACAGTTTTAAATTAAATGTAAATCAGTGTTTTGTATACATTTACAGTACATTTTTTTTGTATATGACATCATCCAATACTTTTATAAAGTCTATGGAAATAAAGATTATTATCATAGAAAAACTGCTATGAAGTTCATATGTACCACTGGTGCACGCGTGTGAAGTTAGCAATGAAAGTTAGCAACGAAACTATGAAGCGGCACATCAGTTTTATTTTAATGCAAAGGCAAATTTGACTCATTATTCTTATTAAATATAAAGTTAGGGTTATCTACAATGATCACCCTAGCAAAAAAAATGCAGGGGTGCAGCGAAATAAAATCAGTATAAATATTTAGTTAAAAAAAATTAACTCCAGTACAAACGCCAAAGTGCCACGAACGATTTGCTTCAAATTTTTACAGGATGACCCTCTTATTATTGTTAATCATTGTACAAAAAATAATTATTCGCAAATGAGAATTGTGGGTGCAGCAGAAAAAATTAAGAATGATGGTCTCCAGAAACGATCGCTCGTGCGTCCAAGTGCCACGAGCGATTTGCTTCAAATTTTTACAGGATGACCCTCTTATTATTGTTAATCATTGTACAAAAAATAATTATTCGCAAATAAGAATTGTGGGTGCAGCAGAAAAAATTAAAAATTATGGTCTCCAGAAACGATCTCTCCTGCGTCCAAGTGCCACGAGCGATTTGCTACAAATTTTTACACCATGACCCTCTTATTATTTTTAATCATTGTACAAAAAATAATTATTCGCAAATGAGAATTGTGGGTGCAGCAGAAAAAATTAAAAATTATGTTCTCCAGCAACGATCGCTCCTGCGGCCAAGTGCCACGATCGATTTGGTTTAAATTTTTACAGAATGACCCTCTTATTATTGTTAATCATTGAACAAAAAAGAATTATTCGTAAATGAGAATTGTGGGTGCAGCAGAAAAAATTAAAAATTATGGTCTCCAGCAACGATCGCTCCTGCGGCCAAGTGCCACGAGCGATTTGCTTCAAATTTTTACAGAATGACCCTCTTATTATTGTAAATCATTGAACAAAAAAGAATTATTGGTGCAGCAGAAAAAATTAAAAATTATGGTCTCCAGCAACGATCGCTCCTGCGGCCAAGTGAGACGAGCGATTTGCTTCAAATTTTTACAGAATGACCCTCTTATTATTGTTAATCATTGTACAAAAAATAATTATTCGCAAATGAGAATTGTGGGTGAAGCAGAAAAAAATAAAAAATTATGATCTTCAGCAACGATCGCTCTTGCGGCCAAGTGCCACGAGCGATTGGCTTCAAATTTTTAAAGCATGACCCACTTATTATTGTTAATCATTGTACAAAAAATAATTATTCGCAAATGAGAATTGTTTGTGCAGCAGAAAAAATTAAGAATTATGGTCTCCAGCAACGATCGCTCCTGCATCCAAGTGCCACGAGCGATTTGCTTCAAATTTTTACAGGATGACCCCTTATTATTATATAAAGAACTTTCACTTTCGGGTTTAGACCGTGTTAATGGATTTTCACTTTCCGACGTTTCGTCTCTTACTACTAGAGACATCTTCAGGGATTAATCTGAAACTGATTGTGAAAGTGAAAGTTCTTTATATCTTAATGGCCGTGAAAGCTTAAAAACCCCTTATTATTGTTAATCATTGTACAAAAAATAATTATTCGCAAATGAGAATTGTGGGTGCAGAAGAAAAAAATAAAAAATAATGATCTCCAGCAACAATCGCTCCTGCGGCCAAGTGCCACGAGCGATTCTCTTCAAATTTTTACAGCATGGCCCTCTCATTATTGTTAATCATTGTACAAAAAATAATTATTCGCAAATGAGAATTGTGGGTGCAGCAGAAAAAATAAAAAATTATGATTTTCAGCAACGATCGCTCCTGCGGCCAAGTGCCACGAGCGATTGGCTTCAAATTTTTAAAGCATGACCCTCTTATTATTGTTAATCATTGTACAAAAAATAATTATTCGCAAATAAGAATTGTGGGTGCAGCAGAAAAAATGCAAAAATTATGGTCTCCAGCAACGATCGTTCCTGCGGCTAAGTGCCCCGAGCGATTTGCTTCAAATTTTTACAGAATGTCCCTCTTATTATTGTTAATCATTGTACAAAAAGTAATTATTCGAAAATGAGAATTGTGGGTGCAGCAGAAAAAAATAAAAAATTATGATCTCCAGCAACGATCGCTCCTGCGGCCAAGTGCCAAGAGCGATTGGCTTCAAATTTTAAAAGCATGACCCTCTTATTATTGTTAATCATTGTACAAAAAAGAATTATTCGCAAATGAGAATTGTGGGTGCAGCAGAAAAAATTAAAAATTATGGTCTCCAGAAACGATCGCTCCTGCGTCCAAGTGCCAAGAGCGATTTGCTACAAATTTTTACAGCATGACCCTCTTATTATTGTTAATCATTGTACAAAAAATAATTATTCGCAAATGAGAATTGTGGGTGCAGCAGAAAAAATTAAAAATGATGGTCTCCAGCAACGATCGCTCCTGCAGCCAAGTGCCACGAGCGATTTGGTTCAAATTTTTACAGAATGACCCTCTTATTATTGTTATTCATTGAACAAAAAAGAATTATTCATAAATGAGAGTTATGGGTGCAGCAGAAAAAATTAAAAATTATGGTCTCCAGCAACGATCGCTCCTGCGGCCAAGTGCCACGAGCGATTTGCTTCAAATTTTTACAGAATGACCCTCTTATTATTGTTAATCATTGTACAAGAAATAATTATTCGGAAATGAGAATTGTGGGTGAAGCAGAAAAAAATAAAAAATTATGATCTTCAGCAACGATCGCTCTTGCGGCCAAGTGCCACGAGCGATTGGTTTCAAATTCTTAAAGCATGACCTTCTTATTATTGTTAATCATTGTACAAAAAATAATTATTCGCAAATAAGAATTGTGGGTGCAGCAGAAAAAATTAAAAATGATGGTCTCCAGCAACGATCGCTCCTGCAGTCAAGTGCCACGAGCGATTTGGTTCAAATTTTTACAGAATGACCCTCTTATTATTGTTAATCATTGAACAAAAAGAATTATTCATCAATGAGAATTGTGGGTGCAGCAGAAAAAAATAAAAATTTATGGTCTCCAGCAACGATCGCTCCTGCGGCCAAGTGCGACGAGCGAGTTGCTTCAAATTTTTACAGAATGACCCTCTTATTATTGTTAATCATTGTACAAGAAATAATTATTCGCAAATGAGAATTGTGGGTGCAGCAGAAAAAAATAAAAATTATGATCTTCAGCAACGATTGCTCTTGCGGCCAAGTGCCACGAGCGATTGGCTTCAAATTCTTAAAGCATGACCTTCTTATTATTGTTAATCATTGTACAAAAAATAATTATTCGCAAATGAGAATTGTGGGTGCAGCAGAAAAAATTAAAAATTATGGTCTCCAGCAACGATCGCTCCTGCGGCCAAGTGCCACGAGCGATTT
>OY294044.1:91897137-91945460 GCA_958510825.1 Brachypterus glaber
GCTTTAAAAATTTGAAGCCAATCGCTCTTGGCACTTGGGCCGCAGGAGAGATCGTTGCTGAAGATCATAATTTTTTATTTTTTCTGCTGCACCCACAATTCTCATTTGCGAATAATTATTTTTTGTACAATGATTAACAATAATAAGAGGGTCATGCTTTAAAAATTTGAAGCAAATCGCTCGTGGCACTTGGCCGCAGGAGTGATCGTTGCTGGAGACCATAATTTATATTTTTTTCTGCTGCACCCACAATTCTCATTTGCGAATAATTATTTTTTGTACAATGATTAACAATAATAAGAGGGTCATGCTGTAAGAATTTGAAGCAAATCGCTCGTGGCACTTGGCCGCAGGAGCGATCGTTGCTGGAGATCATAATTTTTTATATTTTTCTGCTGCACCCACAATTCTCATTTGCGAATAATTATTTTTTGTACAATGATTAACAATAATAAGAAGGTCATGCTGTAAGAATTTGAAGCAAATCGCTCGTGGCACTTGGCCGCAGGAGCGATCGTTGCTGGAGATCATAATTTTTTATTTTTTTCTGCTGCACCCACAAATCTCATTTGCGAATAATTATTTTTTGTACAATGATTAACAATAATAAGAGGGTTATTCTGTAAAAATTTGAAGGAAATCGCTAGTGGCACTTAGCCGCAGGAACGATCGTTGCTGGAGACCATAATTTTTGCATTTTTTCTGCTGCACCCACAATTCTCATTTGCGAATAATTATTTTTTGTACAATGATTAACAATAACAAGAGGGTCATTCTGTAAAAATGCTGGAGACCATAATTTTTAATTTTTTCTGCTGCACCCACAATTCTTATTTGCGAATAATTATTTTATGTACAATGATTGACGATAATAAGATGGTCATGCTGTAAGAATTTGAAGCAAATCGCTCGTGGCACTTGGCCGCAGGAGCGATCGTTGCTGGAGATCATAATTTTTAATTTTTTTCTGCTGCACCCACAATTCTCATTTGCGAATAATTATTTTTTGTACAATGATTAACAATAATAAGAGGGACATTCTGTAAAAATTTGAAGCAAATCGCTCGTGGCACTTAGCCGCAGGAACGATCGTTGCTGGAGACCATAATTTTTGCATTTTTTCTGCTGCACCCACAATTCTTATTTGCAAATAATTATTTTTTGTACAATGATTAACAATAATAAGAGGGTCATGCTTTAAAAATTTGAAGCCAATCGCACGTGGCACTTGGCCGCAGGAGCGATCGTTGCTGGAGATCATTATTTTTTATTTTTTTTCTTCTGCACCCACAATTCTCATTTGAGAATAATTATTTTTTGTACAATGATTAACAATAACAAGAGGGTCATTCTGTAAAAATTTGAACCAAATCGCACGTGGCACTTGGCCGCAGGAGCGATCGTTGCTGGAGACCATAATTTTTAATTTTTTCTGCTGCACCCACAATTCTTATTTGCGAATAATTATTTTATGTACAATGATTAACAATAATAAGATGGTCATGCTGTAAGAATTTGAAGCAAATCGCTCTTGGCACTTGGCCGCAGGAGCGATCGTTGCTGGAGATCATAATTTTTTATTTTTTTCTGCTGCACTCACAATTCTCATTTGCGAATAATTATTTTTTGTACAATAATAAGAGGGACATTCTGTAAAAATTTGAAGCAAATCGCTCGTGGCACTTAGCCGCAGGAACGAAAGTTGCTGGAGACCATAATTTTTGCATTTTTTCTGCTGCACCCACAATTCTTATTTGCGAATAATTATTTTTTGTACAATGATTAACAATAATAAGAGGGTCATGCTTTAAAAATTTGAAGCCAATCGCTCGTGGCACTTGGCCGCAGGAGCGATCGTTGCTGAAGATCATAATTTTTTATTTTTTCTGCTGCACCCACAATTCTCATTTGCGAATAATTATTTTTTGTACAATGATTAACAATAATGAGAGGGCCATGCTGTCAAAATTTGAAGCGAATAGCTCGTGGCACTTGGCCGCAGGAGCGATCGTTGCTGGAGATCATTATTTTTTATTTTTTTCTTCTGCACCCACAATTCTCATTTGCGAATAATTATTTTTTGTACAATGATTAACAATAATAAGGGGGTCATCCTGTAAAAATTTGAAGCAAATCGCTCGTGGCACTTTGGCTATTGTTTCTGGAGTTAATTTTTTTTAACTAAATATTTATACTGATTTTATTTCGCTGCACCCCTGAGTTTTTTTTTGCTAGGGTGATCATTGTAGATAACCCTAACTTTATATTTAATAAGAATAATGAGTCAAATTTGCCTTTGCATTAAAATAAAACTGATGTGCCGCTTCCTAGTTTCGTTGTTAACTTTCGTTGCTAACTTCACACGCGTCACTGGTGCTGTGATGTGATAACATCACATCACATAAATTGTGAATCGCTACCGAGGAGTTTCAGAATTTTGGCCGCCGATACCCAGTTTTTGTACATTGTATACACTCGTGATCCCCAACAACCGGATCTAGTAACAACGTTTTGTAATTTTCAAAAATGGTTAAAACATTATTTTAAATACCCACTAAATTATTTTTGTATGTAGGAACTTGACAAATTAAGCCATAAATTTAGTGTTACAACATTTCATTTAATTGTTTAAATAAAAAATAATTTTTAATATTATTAAAACATTATTATTATTACAAAACTGTTATGAAAAATTATAAATTAAGAAATCATAAAAAAAATATTTTATTTATGTATATTTTAACATACAGTACGGTAAAAAATAAATCTGTAATTACACATGATTCGGCATGTAAATATGATTTAATGTAGATATATGTAAAATTTAAAATATTTTACATGTAATTTTACAATTTTACATGCAATTTTACGATTTTACATGCAATTTTACTATTTTACATGAAATTTTAAAAGTTTACCATAAACTTTGCATGTATCCAACGAACTAATAACTCTTCTCTCTAGAATAGGCATTTCATTTGTAAAAACTGACAAAAACGTAGCCAACATATACATTTGTCTGTCTTACTCGTACATCTTTGTTCTAACAGAGACAACAATACCAGTTACTGGTAATTGTTATTGTTCAGGCCTGAATATACCTACTATTTGTTTATAAACAAACCGGGATGTTGGCGATACTTTATATTAACGGTATGCGTATTTATGCATGTATCTACATTGAATTACATTTACCTGCAAAATCATGGGTAGTTTTTTACAGAGTATATTTAAAACTGTTATTTTATTCGAAAAGGTAGGTAAGTATGCTTAATAACGTCAACAAACTACAAAAATCATCGTTTGGACTTTGGTATATTTATTGGTATTTGTATAAATGTAGTTTAAAGCTTCTTGATAAACTTACTAAGAGTTCCCGTTAATTAAAAATAATAGTAAATATAAAAAAGAAAGCTTACAAAATTATGAAGCTGAAGTATATTAAAGTACATATTTAATAATATACGTTTATCCAATACATACAGATAATAAGACAATTACCAGCTTTATTTTAAATAGATAAACTCAATAATAACCCCCGCGTGGCTTTTACTTTATTGAGTGGATAATTATTTATTTTACCCACTCAACTGTCACTTCTCAAATTATTTTCTTGTAAATGTCATTAAAATTTGTAATAAAAATATGAATTCCTAAGCTATTTATTACTTACTTTACCCACTAGTACAATAAATAACTATTTTAGCGCACGAGTACAAGCTTAGAAAACAAGCCGCTTGAGGCAAGTTTTCTAAAGTACTAGTGCGCTAAAAACGTTTTATGGAATAAGTGCTTTAATATACTATTTGAGTTTTGCAAACTTCAGCTTCATACAAAATTCTCTAAAAAATACTTGTTTAAAACTTTTCTTTCACTACTAGCTTTAGAACATACCATTATTTATCATGTTTTCAGAATGTGAAATTAATTTTCTTCGCCTATAGCAATAATAATTTCTTCTCGCCTAGTAGGAGTAAATTTTATAAACAATAGATTTCTGTCACTTTAGATTTTTCAGTTCTTTATGCAATTTTGACTAATTAAACTCAAGAAAATAGCTTTAAATAAATTTTTATTTATTAAATATAATTAATTATAATGATTGCCAATTAATACAATCAATAATTAGCTAAATATTTTGAAAAAAATTTAAAAAAAGTCCAAACATCAGTTCAAAGTATTTATTTGAGGAAATGTCATTGATCAAGGCTACTTGATTTTTATGAAAATTTCAAGAAATATAATTTCTGTTCTTAATTTATTTTATTATTTGAATAAAAATAGTTAAATAGTGCTAGTAGTGAAAAAACTAATATATAAACCACGGTAGAGAAGACTATTATAGCCTCGCACTCTTAAATCCCTTGCTGCTACGCAGCTATAAAAAATGTCTTCTCTACCTTGGTATATAATTACTATATCTAACTTATTTTTTGAGATTATGAGAAAATGGCCAAATATCTTGATTTTAAGGTACCTATACTTTTGGACTTTTTTGCTTATGAATTTTTCTACAATAATGATCTTGTACTTTTTTCTAGCTCACTTGATAATTTCAATATTTGCTTGAACTATACAAGGTGATCAATAGTAGGTATTGTGGCGGATGAGCCAACCCCCTCCACTTTTCATTTAGACCACGCCCCCCACTTTAATAGCCCCCTTTTTAATAGCCCCCATAACAGAGCTGTTTTAAGAGGGCTGTTAATGTAATTAACAGAGCTGTTTTAACAGGGCTGTTGTAACAGAGCTGTTTTAACAGCCCTGTTAAAACAGCTCTGTTAATAACATTAACAGCCCTGTTAAAACAGCTCTGTTATTGGGGCTATTAAAAAGGGGGCTATTAAAGTAGGAGGCGTAGTCTAAATGAAAAGTGGAGGGTGTTGGCTCAGCCGCCGCAATACCTACTATCAATAACTGGCATGCCAAAATTTAAAAGGGTTATTCTACATCCAAAATCATTTAAATAAAGTTCATATACACGGAAAGAAATTAGTGGGCTCTGCGCTATACATTATAAGATATTTGGTAACAGTGGCAAATTATAGTGATTTAAGCTATAGATTATAAGGGACACAATAACTAATAATGTTAAAAATAAATTGGAAACGATTATATATATTACAGACACGATTATATTTATTACAGGCACTATTAAATATTTACAGAAATTTTATTATATTATAAAAATTATTAGCACGGACAATAATTAAATCTATTTAAGCTATAAATGCCATACTATTTGTTATATTTTATTATTCACTAAACAATTAAAGTATTTCATTTAAATTTTTACACTGACTGCCATAATTGTAAGAGAAAGCCTTGTATTTATATAATAAGCGATTATAATTTGCTTGGTATATGTGTTATAGCGCTCCTAGCTTTTATTTTTTTTTTCCGTGTAAAGGTGGGTCCGGAAATGAGCTCTAAGGTGGCTACGGCCTTTCGAAGTTGGACATATTAAATGGGGAACAAAAAAAACACCAATAAAATTTTAATGCTAAAACTAAGCAAAAAACTATTATTCACTGAAACATCTAAATTTAATATTAAAGGATTAAGCCTTTTAAAAAGTAACATTTTTTAAACGGAAGCTCCTACAGTGTTACCCTATGTGACATTTTTTTATGTCTTTTTGCTCAAGGATTCTAAAAAAATTAAAAGAATACGCATAAATAAGTTTGGGTCAAAAATTTGTAAGTGTCACACATTTTGTCTGAATAAATAAAAAAAAGAATTAACATAAACTAATTGCCTTTTAATACATGAAATACCTCGTCGCTCTAGCACAAATTGTACTGTACAATTTTAAAGGGCCATAGCTCCCTTAGGGCTTTTTCGGACCAACCTTTATAGGTTTTTTTTAATTTTTTGGATGTAGAATCACCTCTTAAATTTTAACACGCCAGTTACTGATCACCCTCTGTGTAGAATTTACGTTATGTGATTTACTGAGTATCAGATAGGAAATAAACCAAAAGTGTACTTAAAATTAAGATGTTGTCACAATTTTTGCCCATTTTCTTCAAAAATAAGTAAGTGTTGAAAAAGATATTATCAAGTATAGATATTTTGTAGAGAATTTCATAAGCTTTCTTTTTTATAATAACTAGTTTTTTTAAGTTAACTATTTAAAAGGTATTTGAAAAAAAACTTCAAACGTGTACCTCGAGATGTACCTTAAAATCAAGATATTGGACAATCTTTGACCATTTCCTCATTTTCTCAAAATCTAAACAAGTTTTTTTGAGAATTTTAAAAGCTTTCTTTTTTATGATTTAAAAAATGACTGTTTAGAAGTTATTTTTAAAAACTCTTAAAGTGTAGCTTAAAATCAAGATGACGGCGCGAGCTCACCTTTATTGTTGGGGACTTTTAGTACGTTCATCAGGAACTACATCTCTAGCAATTTTTAAAACTTTTGGATTTCTTTAAGGGCACATCCACAGAATAGCATAACAAGCATAATACATAAGAATGCGATGCCGTGATTGGCTTGATGTGTCGTCATGTATCTTGTAAGCCAATCACGGTATCGCATTCTTATGTATTATGCTTGTTATGCGAGCCTCTGGATTTGCCTTATTTTTATTTATTTATTTATTCATTCATAATTAGTATTTAACAATAAGTAGCTAACAATTATTTCACACTAGGCTTGCCCGTTTTGTGAAAATGTATCTATTATAAATTATATAACATGATTTTACTTTACTAAGTATTAATAATATAAAAAAATATACACATAATAAACTGCATTTGTGCATAAACAAAAAAAATCTTAGTTTAAAATAATAAATATCTGTAATATAGAGGAAAGTAGAACAATATTTTAAACCCCATCATTCTCAAACAATTGTTTAATTGCATTGCTATCTCGCTTAACATAAAGCTTCAATGGCGATTTCTCCCGTTAGATTGGACAAAAGTTCTACCCAAAAAGGATAGAAGACATACATACACTCCCACTTCCACCCAACCAAACAAATTCTGTATTTGTTCTTTGTTGAACAAATACAATATTTACTTGGCCGGGCGAAAAGTGTAACTATATTATTTTTATTAAAGAAATTACTGGCGCCATCTAAATTTTAGTAGAATTATCTTATTCTACAGATTCACATTAGCTATGTTCGTTCGTGCCGCTCAGTGCTACACTTTCCGGCCAACCAAATAAATACTGTATTTGTTGTATGAAAAACAAATACAGTATTTATTTGGTTGGCTGGAAAGTGTAGCACAAATGAGATAGAGATAAGGTAGACGTCTTTTGTTTCATAATTCTAGTTGTAGAGAGCTCCATTCACGCTTTAATCTATTGGAATATGTAATATTTTTTAAATTAATTGGCAGCATATTAAAGAGTTTCGGTCCTAAATTAAAAATAAATTTTTGGGTAAAGGGTTTTTTTTTGCATAATGGAATTATTGATTGCTGACTGGATGTTCCTCTTGTTGTACAAGTATTTGGTTTAATATTGATAGTGCTATTTTTTAAAACAAAATTTAAAGTACTGTAGGCGTAAAGTTCACGTACGACAAATTTTCCAGACACACGGTACAAAAATTCGGTTGGGTATCTGCGGTCTTTCTTAAATAAAATCCTAAGTAGAGTATTTTGCGCAACCTCTAAGCTTTTTAATGTAGTTTTACGTAATCCGCCCCATACTGTAATACAATACTTCATATACTGGGGTGACGACAGATTCCTTCCACTTTGTTATCATACAGATTTACAGGTTTCTGTAAGGAGTACGTACCCAGCTTAAGACTTGTGCTTCTTCCATTTTTCGGCGGGTACATTCGATGTTCTTTTTAAAAAATGTTCTTGGTAAATCCTCTGATATCCTCAGCAGCTTCATTGTATTTAGCGAGGTATTTACTATGCTTCTCCTGGACATGGTTGCGTATGTTTGTGTATTTATTCATATTTATTGTATATCGTCGCGTCCAAGTGAAAACATCGTAAGCCTATTTTACGACGAGTCTATTTATATAGGTTATCTTGTACTTGAACACGACGATATAAAACAATAAAACAAAGTTTGTGAAATAACCAGAACTATTTTGTGCTGAGTTTAGAATTTTTATTTTATATATCGACCACAAGAATAACAATTTTTGACTACATTGTTTTGTAATAATATTTTATTATATTAAAAATGATATTTATATATTTATCAACATCAGTTAGCAAAAATATAAAACATTACACTAACAAAAAATTGGCATAAAATACAGTGACAAAAATATTAGGGAGCGTTCAAGTATTACGTAACGCATAATTTGGCCATTTTTGACCCCCACCCCCCCCATGTAACGCGGCGTAACATTTTCGAGACCCCCCACCCCCCACTATTTGTTACGTAACATTTTACAAAAAGTAAAAATAAATGAAAGGAAATTTTGTTTTATGGTTTAAACCGGTTTTTGATATGTTATTGCTTCCGTGTTTTAACCCAAAACCGGTCTGATGTAATTTCCGAAACCGGTTAACCGAAAACCGGTTATTGGCTATGGTTTTCCATCTCTAATTGTTTTTGTTTAGAGGATTTAGTTAACTGTTAACCACGCCGTGTGCAATAAAATTTGCAAGGAATCCGTCTCATTAAGCCTAGATCATTGTTAAAAACGTGATCCAATAAACATTTTTTAAGTTTATAATTTTTTAAGTGTTACGTAACATTTTTACTGACACCCACCCCCAGTCTGTAACGCGGCGTAACGTTTTCGAGACCCCCACCCCCCCCCTAGCGCGTTACGTAATACTTGAACGCTCCCTTAGGTGAGGTACAATTTTGAAAGCCGAACTAGATTATCGCCAAAATTTGAGACAGCTCTCCAACTTATACCTTGATATGTCTTTAAATTCCTTTTACTTAATTCCCTTAATTCTTACTCTCAGCTCGCTTTTCTGAATATCCTTAACTTCTTCGGGCCCAGGTTGCCACATATGGCAACCAGCTGAGTATGCGTTGCCAGCCCACGGTGCCACCTGTGACAACCTTTACACTGATAAAAAAGATTTATTTGGATATGGCCAATTAAATTATTTTTATTTGAGTCAAATAAATATTTAGTTCATGTAAACAAATATTTTAATTTCAAAATGAGTTATTAATGGGAACAAAATAGTTTATTTGACAGAAATAAAATTTATTTGTTAAAACCAAATAATTCAATTGGCCATATCCAACCAAATATTTTGTTGACACAAATAAATTGTTTTATCAGTGTATAACAGCGCTGCCTAAGCACTACTATAAACTAAGATAAGGGGTCGTCTATTAAATACGTCACACTTTTTCAGGTGATTTTAGACTCCTCCTCCCCCATGTCACACATTGTCACAAAGTCTTAATCCCCTCCCCCCCATGTGCCGTCACACTCTAATTTTACTAAAAAAAAATCTAATTTTTCTAACATTTTATTGAATTCGTTAAACATATAAAAAATTAAAGGGCATAATCTTTAATTTAAGGGGTCTTCCTATCTTTAAATTTTAAAATGTTTTTTATATAGAAAGAAAAAAATATCATGTGAAATTTTGTAGGTACCTATGTTTAGTTATATTCACAAAAACACAAAAAAAAATAAAGTGTCATTTCTTGACCATAACTTTTTTTTTTGAAAAAACGTAAAAAACAGTGGTTGCCATGATTCCGGCCGTTTGAATCGACTGAAAAAAAAAGCGGTGACGTATTTTATGGATGACCCCTAATTTTGTAGATGTTGTTTTACAAAACAAAAATTCTCTCTGTTGGTCGGGTATCTATCCAAAAAATTTGTTACCACGATAACTCAAGAACGCTTCGAGCTAAAGACTTTAAATTTGGACCATAGGTCCTAAGTTATAGACTGGGATTGTTTTTTGGTAAAAATCGGAGGCCTAAGGTTCATATAATGGTTTAGGTCCGTAGCATTTTGCATGCACGTTACTGTACACCCTAAATTGTGGCGATTTGCCTTTTGGGAACAAGTGAACAGATAACAGTGACCACATCAATAGATGGCACCATGCTTTTATATCTATCTAACGTTTTATTTGAATATTAGCAACATACGGATACACAGTGCTGATGATTCCCAAAAAGGATGAAATGATACTATTTACTGTTTCCTGTCCATTGGAATTTAACGACGGATAGATAAATGTATTATTTACTAAGATGTAGAAAAAGACTTCTTTTCATTGTAGAATGTAATAAATTTTTTATTTCGATTTTCTCGCTCGTATTCGGGTCTCGTGGGCCACGAGCCGTGCACAGTGCTGCAAATACACTTTTTTCAGTGCACACCGCGCGACGGACCGTCGCGACGCCCTGAAAGTGTAGTGAACTCGATAGGCGTTCGATCTAACCGGCGCTATACACGATGCTCAAATAGTATTGTTTCGCCGGCCTCTACAACGAAAGCAAGCAGTGGTGGCAAGCTCTGACGTAAATCCACATTTTGATATGTACTCGTACTGTGCGCCAGGAGAAATCAGTATAACACTGTACATACACTTGCTTAGATATGTCTGTTTGAGGTTCGTTTTATAAAACACAAACATTTTTTTGTCGTGCGAAAAAAAGTGCGGTTAACTCGATATCACTGGATTAAAGTGCCAAAATTGGACAATGTGTGTGAATCAAATTACTATGGTACCTTCAGTTGTTAATTTAGTGGCAATGAAAGGACGTGATACTTATTCAGGATTTATATCGGAATTTTCTTGTTTCAAATGCAGGGCGTTTTCGGTAAGGAGCATTTTTCTTTCAGGGACTGAAAACGCGATTTTTATTTTGATTATTTTGCTAAAAGACAGGAAAATTAAAGGGATTTTTTATTAGTGAAAAAAAAATATTGATTGTATTGATAAGTTAGTTAATAAGTTAGTTAAGCCAAAGCATTTTGAAGCAATTTTAACCGGTATCCATTTTTAAAAAAGATTCATTTTTGACGTTTTTTTTTCATTTGGAAAAACAACTATGCATAATAAATATGTTTCCCTATTAGTAATTGTAATAGGCTATTACATAAAAAAATCAATGAAGCTTTTTTTTAAACATTGTTTCGAAAAAACAAAAAAAATTATGAATTTTTTTCCTAATTTTTTTTAATGCCAAAAAAAAATAAAAACAAAAAAGTATATTTTGTTCAAAAAACGATAAATTTTTGTTCTCTCGCCCCAATTTTTACCAAAAACAATAGCATCCTAGAACTTTGTAAGGAACCTTAGTTGCAAATTTAATATCTCACATCATTCTCGAGTACAAAAATTTTCTCAGCAAACAGACTGACCAACAGACAGTTGAGAAACGTAAAAAATCAATATAAAATTCTTACCAACGGAAGAATTTCCTCGGGAAAAGTAAAAAGGCTTTATTTTAATGTAAAATGATAAAAGACACCTATCGAAAAATAACGTTTTCAGTATCTGGTTTCTGTAGCCAACATTATACAAACTGTGTACATCTGTTAAGTAACGAGTAAAGAAATTTCTTCGTGCTTAAAATAAAGATGCAAATCAGTACATCACATTCATTGGCATGCTAAAGAAATCTTTATAGTAAACGCTTTATCGTTCCTTTCGAACAAAAAAAAAAACATTTATATATGTTATATACATATACATATTCGCCTTTTCACACCACATTTTGATCCGATCATTTTCAGTTTTAATGAAACATATTAACTCGCCCGAGTTAACTCGTTCAAAGTAGGTCTTTTTTCCGCTTACCCGAGTTAACTCGGGCGGACTTATATTGTGGAAAATAAAGTTTATTTTTTATTTTTAAAACATTACTTGTTATTGCCCTTTAGTGTAGACTAAAAATTAAGAAAAAAATGGTGAAAAATTAACCACTTCTCTGAAATAAAGTGGTGCGTTAAGGGGTTGAGATGTTTGTTTTTATTGTACAGATAAAGAGTTGCCTGAGTGGCCAACGTCGTTTTTTATGGTAGAAATTACGTAAATTTTTGTAATTTTCAAAGTAAAATTTATATTAAAAACAAAAAAAGCCGAAAAGGGCGACGTTAGCCACTCAAGCAACTCTTTAACTAAACAATGGTAAAAACCCCATATCCATATCTTTATTAGTAACTCAGAATTTTAGGATAAAAAAAAGCCTTATAAATGCCAAAAATAGTATTTTAACCAATCGGATTCAGGTCTCTAACTCATTCACACATACATATTTCATTTTTTGTTCGTCATCACAAAGTATAAAATAATCGATAAGAAAATCTCGATATCTCAATCCCAAAATCTTAGCCGAAAAACCATAATCTTAGCGTTAAGGGCATAATTTCGGACTAATAGGAATAATTAGGGACCGCTATAATAGCTAGGCTATCGCCATCTCTCTTTTTAACCTGTAGAATTTGAGGAGCATTATTTTAAAAGTTAACAAATCCAATACACGTGTTAAGCATTTGTGAACTTTTGAAATAATGCTCCTCATTTGGTCAAAGATTTTTTTTAACAGATGCTAACAACAACTACGTTTTATGTCGTAGAACCGAAAATGCAAAAAAAAATATTTTTAATTTTCCGGTCAATTTCAATAACAGTTATCTAGTTGTAGTTACCCGTAAAACAATCAATTTTTTAAGGTCGTTTATAATTTAAACAAGACACACTTTATGTAAAGAAACCTTAGTTTCTATTTAGTCAGTGATAAGATAATAAATGAAGGTATCGTAAAATATACGACGCGACGCAATTATGTAAGTATATATGTATTTTAAACATGCATATTTATCTTAATATTAGAATACTAATATTAATATGTATACCTACCTACACACTTACATGCATTCTTAAAGCAACTAAGATAACGTAGGTACCTGTTAATAGAGTGCCTTAATGTGATTTTCCACGGCCGTGATTAATAGGCCTATTAACCACGGGTCTGTAAAAATAAATCGTTTAAAATTTAAAACGACCATGGATAAAGTATAGTAGTCTACTCGCATATAATAGCTATTCATCAATGAGGGTGAATTTTGGGACACGAGCCGAAAGGCGAGTGACCTAATCACCCGAATTATTATACGATCATTGAATAATATACTATTATCCACGGCCGTAATTAATAGGCCTATTAATCACGGGTTTGTAAAAATTAACCGTTTAAACTTTAAAACGGACGTGGATAAAGTATAGTATTCTACTTGCGTATAATAGCTATTAATCATTCGGGTGATTAGGTCACTCGCCTTTCGGCTCGTGTCACAAAATTTACCCTCATTGATTAATAGCAAATATTATACGCTCGTTGAATAATATACTATTTTTTGACAGGAAAAACGTCACATTTAGGCATCTACCTAACTTGATCTAAATTTGAATTTCATGATCAAAATGATCAAAATTTCATAAAGTAAATCTATAGTAAGACATGTTTATTATGTATGGTACATTAAAATTTTCATTTAGGTGTACTACCCCAATGGTACACTATTTTAAACAATGGGGGTTTTTATAATAACTTAAGAGCTCTTTTAGACTAAATGTTAAGGGTATTGTTTAATTTATACTAAGAAGGGCGCTGTCCTCAGGATCGCATAGCCATAAACATAACGTTATGTCTGCGCATAAGGCACATGGCAGCACATCAAGCCAATTACGGCATTGTATGTTATGTATTATGCGAGCCTCTGAACGGCGCTTAAGTATTCTATGCATATTTAAAATAAATTTGGAAAAATATAATTGTTATTAATGAAAGCATTTGGTTTTAAATAAAATATATATTTTATCTCGTTAAAAGTCATGTGTAACTTCATACATGGACTTTAATAAAATAATTTATAATAATATTAAAATAAATATAAATGATAAAAATCATTTAAATAGTCAAGGGGTTACTAAAAATCTTTAAATTTGATCTGCACAAGTCCAAAGAAGACCGGATTATATTTCTATTTATATTTTATAAGTAATAAAAAAGTGGAAATTTTTAATTTTAAAATAACTGTCGCCTTCGCCAAAATTAAAAAAAAAACTATTTAAAACAACGTTAAAGTTATATTTCAATTTTTTTGATTAACAGGCCTACGAAATTTTTAAACATTTAGATCATTTAGCAGAAATTTTACTTATGAAAGGATTTAGGGTCCTGTATTGGTTTGTTCTGTCTCCACTTTTTCACTTTAAAGTTTTAACATATTTAAATTGCTAATAATTGCTTTATTTTACCTGCACTTAGAATTTAATGATATTTGCAGTTTTGAAATTATTTTTATTGCATTAGATATTAGTAAAAGTGAACCAGAATTTGATTTGACTATCATACTTATCAACCTTAATTAAAAAAATCGTTTATGACAAAATTAAACCGGATTTAGATAATATGTGGCTTATGTCAGAAATATGTATTAAAAAGTAACTAAGATATTAATTTGCAATATACAATAAAATTTACTAAAAACTTTATATATTAAAAATTGACATTAAAGTATTATTAAAAATTGCCAGTAGTGTTTTCTAGGTTAGGTTATAGCGTCCGTCAAAATTTGACGTTTTCATAACAAACTCACATTATTTAAGTGTTAACCACCCATAATCCCTACTGCGCATGCGAAACTACTGACGTCAGAATTAAATAACCTAAAAACGTTTTCGAAAAAAATCTAAAGATACAACATATTATCAAGAAAGACTATGTTCATATATTTTACGGTACATTTTTAGTTAAATCTTGGATTTTCGTTGGAGTGAAATTAACCTATTATTGCATTACTCTATTTACACAAACATGTGTGTTGTTTTTTATGTTAATTAAAATGAATTGTGTTTAGCATACTATTTATTACAAATTAACACATTTTTCGTATGTTACCAAATAATTACATGGTATTTAAATAAAAAATATATTTAATTTATTCATTAACAACTGTTAAAAATATCATTTAGGTAGACAAGTTTCATGTACAAAACACGAAATAAACGTAATATGGAAATTTACAGGACAAAACAAACATTGTCCTGACAAAAGTATTTTTATCGTTTCAAACAGATTTTATATTTAAAAATGGATAAGGTTTGTTTTTGTTAAAGATAAAATATACGTTTTTAGATAAAAAACACAAAGGTTACAAAAATGGAAATTTGGCGACTCACCAAGTGCTAACAAACTTTCAAAAACTTTCTAATTTTAAAACTTTATAAGTTTTAAAACTTTATAATTTTTAAAAACTTTCTATTATTTAAAAAACTATAAATTTATAAATTTGTCGAACCCGCAAAGCGATTACAAACATTCTGAAACAATAATTGCTTTCTAACTTTAAACTTAAAGTTTAAAACTTTTTAAGTTTAAAACTTTCTAATTTTAAAACTTTATAAGTTTTAAACAGTTTCTATGTTTTAAAAAGTTAATATAGGTTGTAATATTTTCGAAACCGCGTAGCGAATGCAAACTTTCTAAAAGAATAATTACTTTCGAAACTTTAAATATTTAAAGTTTAATACTTTTTAGGTTTAAAACTTCTTGAGTTAAAACTTTTTATGTTTAAAAAAAAAATAATATATTATTTTTTGTAAAAATTTACTTATTGTAAAAAATAGTCTTCCTAACAAAATAATTTTTACCAACATACATTTATCTTTAGTTAATGTTTAAAAAATATATAAGGAGAAAAGTAAAAATTACAACTGGCTATTTGTTTTGAAGTTTAAGAAAGAAATAAAACATCTTCGGTAAATAAATGCCAAGGCAAATTAAAAAATTCTTAACGTTACTCAAAGCTTGAAAATGCATCTAATTGTAAGTAATTTTCTTTGGAATATTCACTTAATTCTTCTACAAATGCGTATAATTAATTATTCAATTAAAAAAATAGTTTCCTATTTATATTTTAATTTCTTATTGTTTTATTAAAAATAGTAAACAGCTTATATAGCATAAAACTTTTAATGGAAAATTATAAAAAAAAAACGGGGTTAACAAATGCGTACAAGTGTTGTGTCATATATTGAAAAACAATGCATAAAACATATAGATCTGCAGTTGCATTGACGTTTTTCGTTTAACTTTTTAAGGAAACATTTATATGGAAAATATAGACAAAGGTTATCTTGACACCATTGAAGAAAATATAAACACTTAACAGCATACCAATGCACAATAATATTTTAATTAACGAGCTGGTTTCTAATTAGCCAGTACTCCATCAATGGTCATATGTAATCAAATCACATTTTTATCTTTCCACCTATTTTATAGTTCTGAAAAAGATTGCATAATACGCATATGGCGCCAGTTTAGGAGCGACTTTTTAAGTTATTTTGTTTCAAAATAACATTTTGAACAACTCTTGTCGGTATCAGAAATAATCTGTACACAGTGTACAGTACACAGTACCACACAAACTCTTAAAAATAACGTCATCAATTACTTCAAATGCCTTGGTAAAGTCAAAGTAACATCTAAAGCACAACATTTTATATTTTTGTATTTAATTCTGTTTTTTTTTTTTTCAGAATAATGAAAAAGATATCGAAGTGGCTGATCTATGGAAGACGAGGCATGCAAAACCAGTCAGATCCACATCCCCACACAATGCCTTTAAAAGATGGCGTAAAAATGGTTTGAAACTATCAGAATCAAAGAATGCCATCAACAGTTCAAAAAGTAACTTGAATACCAAAAATACCGAAGATATGTCGTTATTGAAGTTCCTAGCTATCGTAAGTACCATTTGTTAGATAATTGTGTACTCATAACAAAAAGGGACTTTGTTAACAAAGAAAAAAAAATACTTTCCCCTAATTCATAAAAAGTTTTAGTTTTTTTTAGATACATATTTTATTAGTTTTAGAATTTAAGTATCTACTTTTCTGGCTGTATGCTTGTCGACAAACACCCTTTTTGAACTACCACATTTTTGATAATTTTATTCAATTTGTATTCTTCAAACTACTAAGTAACGGAAAAAGTATGAGGTTAAAATCATAACTAACTAAACAATTAAGTCTGATGCCTTAAGGCCTATCCAGAAGCTTGCATAAAAACATAAAACATAAGAATGCGATACCGTGATTGGCTTACAAGATACATGGCGACACATCAAGCCAATCACGGCATCGCATTGTTATGTATTATGTTTTTATGCGAGCCTGTGAATAGGCACTTAGCATCAACGACACCGAAATTATGGTCAAGGCTACATCGGGAATTCCTAAATGTGGGAAATTGCAGTAATTTAAAAATGATGATCAATCAAAATTGTCTGGAAACAACGAACCAATAAATTAGAGTAATTTAATTCAGCAATGCTAAATTAACACAGCGTTTAATTTAGCACAATGGGAAATAAAAATGCATTGGATAAAATAATTATTAGATAATTGACTTGGGTATTAAATAATTTATGTTTTTTTTTATTTGAATTGTAGATAACGTTTATCAACACCAAAAAGTGTTTTATATTAAGTGGTATTTATATATAGATATTTTTAATGATAAAATTTTGATGCGTAGTAATTCAAGCACCAACACCGACATTTTTGCGTTTTTGTTTTGGTTATTATTTTACCATTTACTCAATAAAAAATATGTTTGTTTCCACATTCAAAATTTAACGGACAATATTATTTGTTTAATTTATTTTTACTCCTTACGTTTAATTAAAAGAAACTATACTTATTATTACCTATCGATTTCTAATTACATTTCATTCAACAGTATATCCCAGTCCAAAACTCTACTATTACAAATAGTGAATCACATTATAAATTATAATATTTATTTATTTATCACGTTTAAAGTCATATCGGGACCTTATTTAAGGTATTTTGTACCATATTAGACTGTCTAACAATACTAGTAATTTTGAAGTGCTCCAAGTCTATAGCCATTCCATTCTTTTTTAAAAGTTATTCCGCCATTATAATTTGTAAATTATGTTTAACTTATACTGTAGAAAATTTTTATAATATGCCGTTATTAATGTATCTATTTTAAATGACAAAACCGCAGAATATTAATTATTTCCTTTTATAATTATTTAAACTTTAAACATAACACTTAATTGGTATACCTACCCAAATAGCATATACGGAAAACTCTTAAAACACTTGTGCTATCAGGGAAGCATATTAGGCAAAACTAATTATAATTTACATTACTATTTTAACACATTTTGATATTAGGAGGCAAATAAACAAAGATAAAAAAAATCGTAATTAAACACCAGATCATTTTATTTATTTTTAGCTTTATTTTCCAGTTTTAACTGGTTAGTTAAATTTGTTTAATCTTAATGGTTATTATGGGTCACTTTAATTTAAACATAAGTGAACTCTCCCACTAAGTCGGCAAGTGATGTCTACCATTTAGAATTACATCTCGAACCAGTAAAAGTCATTGAAATTTGAGATAGTATACGTTATATTTAAATTGCGTTTAGGTGATATAGTTTAATTGCCCTTGCAACTGTCCTACTTAAATTCATAAAATAATTTGTGCAAAAATTATACAAATAAAAATTTGAAAGGGCATCACAAAAATAATAAACAAAATTTTCATTCAGTTAGTTGAGCTAATCTCACAAATATTAATATGTGGTTTTGTCGTTTTGCAGGTTTGTGTCAAGAATAAATTAGCTAATTGAACAGGGGCTTAATTTCAAATTAGGGACTACAAAAAAGAAGTCGCCTACCTCACAAACTCATTCGTTGGCGACTATATATATTTATAAACAGTATACTTAAAAATAGGGACGGTAATTGGCGTCCCTATTAACCCCAAAATTACGTCATTGCAATTAAATCAGTGACTATTTTTAGCGCATTTCATTGCATTTGCATGACTTGCTGTGTTGGACTCCATTATACAAAATAATTTTAGTTTTAATTTTGTTCATAATGCCTATATAATGAAAAATAACGGTTTAATAATAGTGTAATTGTATAAGAAATATTGGACCACGTTTTATACTTAGTATTATAATAGTATTTCAAAACAGCAGTGATTTAATAGCTTATAATAATGGGCCATTATCCATCTACAAATAATTCTAAAATATGAGCTATGCATACTAAACTAAATATATTTTAATAATAATAATATAGTAATAATTATTACTTAAAGGTTTGTTATGAACAAATTAATAAATGGGCGTCATTATACAAGTACGTAAGTTATTGCCTGCAGTTAACCATAACATTAATAACAAAGTAAATAATTACTAATATTAATACAGACGTATGCCAAATTATTATTTTTATCAGGATCATAGTAATACTGGTATGCATAAAAGTTGACAGAACACAGATATATTTTATAGGTAATTTTGGCTAAAATCTTAAGATTTTGAAAAAAAAAATCGGTGGAAATCCATAAGGTCTTGGAAAGTAGAAAAAAAAATTAACTTATTTTTCACAACAAAAGTAAAAAAATCTCCATTTCGATCAAGTTAAAAAGTATGAATTACACAGAAAATTATAACTAGTTATACGTCCAGCCAATTCTTTCAAATTTTTTCTTCTCCAAGTTTCGCAACCGTACAGAGCTATGCTTTATGGAGTATCGTCCAGACGAACGTTTTAAAATCCTCTGTAGACTTCTTAATATTTAAATTTATTTAACCTTTTTAACTCTTTAGCTGCTGCGGGCGTATATATATACGAACATCATTCCACTGCTGCGGACGTATTTATACGTTGCGCTCAAATAAATTACTTACAGCCTGAAACTGCCGCAAACGTTCTTATACGGATCAATGGTATTGCTTTCTTGAACTAATAAAGCGCTTAGCAGGAAATGCTAATGGGTGGAGATTATGGTGGGAGGTGGCCTGCTTGAGCTGTCAGTCTTGTCCCTGTCGTGATATGTCCGAGTCTGCCTAAAGTTTAGGAAAATTTGGTTTAACCCTCAAGAATAATGATCATTTCTACGTAGATTTCCGAGTTTCACGTTTTTTATACTTTTTATTATTTATTTCACACTGCTATAGTCGTATATGTACGTTTCACTCTGAAAAATGCCGCGCACGCGACAAAGCAGCGTAGGGCAATTCAGTAGCTAAAGGGTTAATATTCCTTTAAACTATTTTTGTTTAATTAACGCAGTCGTCCAACTGAAGTGACTGATTGATTTCGTGCTTGTTAGCACTCTTCAGAGTCACATATCGGTAGGAGCACAACTAAGAAAATCAACACCCTTTCCACGTTTATACATAAAGTAGAGATAATTGGCTAGCGTCTGCTGTTATTTAAATTTATGGTTAACGAGCACCAGTTTTTTTTTTTATTAATAGTATATTAAAGTAGTAGTTTCATAATATACTTGTACTCGTGCGCTAAAAACGTGTTATGAAACGAGTTCTTTATACAATGTTTTCTATTTTGCTCTAAAATTTTTAAAAACTTACATTTAAATTGATGATTGATTTAGGGAATTTTGTTTCGGGTTGGCATTACAGTTTTCGCCATGTTTAAAATTCTAAGAAAAAATTATATTTTGATATATTTTATAGTCGTGTCTTCTTTTTTTCACTGCAAGTAACCAAGCCACAATTTTAACATGGTAAAAAATAACCTAAACACAAAATTTTGTAGAAAATTAAACTTTAAAGCGACCTTGACATTTGCACGATGATTATGAGCTTATAAGAGTCGCAAAATAGAAAAAATATTTTTTTTTCTTGTAAAATAGTGTGAAGAAATTGCCTTTAATTGCGAACATTTAAATTGAAAAAAAAAACGCTGAAAGTAGCACAAATAGATAGCGTGCTGTTCAGTCCATGGCCTACTCTAATTCGATAATTTTTCAAAAGGAACTCATTGTATTGTTACAGTTTGTAATTGAATGCGAAACGTTAGATTTCTTTTCCTGCAACATTGACGTCAATAGAAACTTTTGCAGGAATCGGCAAAACAGAGTCAGCATAATAACTATAATTGCCGCGTAATTTTTTGCAAATATTTATAATAAATATTTATAACAGCTACGATTCATTTAGTCAAGGATTCAATTCGCATTTTTTTCCTTGCCGAAATCAGTCAAGAAAAAATAAATCGAGGGTTTCAATGTAAAAAATCACATTTAAAGTTAATAAATTTGTAAAGAAAATCAATTTCTATATCGATAAGAATTTATATATTTTTCTACAAAAGATAATAAATATTATAAAACAATTTTAGTAATAATATAGTCCACAATCGAACGGGATGATGGAAAGGTTCCATATTCCTGTTTTTATACTATTAATGATTAAAAAACGAATTTCTTATGGTTTGTTGAAAAATACCGCCAGATAATTAAATAATAAAAAAATTATATTTTACTAAACATCCTACCAGTAAATACATAAAAAATTACCAAATGCATAAAAGAAAAATGCTTAATTTAAACGTGTTTGTTCTATTTTTGGAACTCAGAAATTGGGAGGCCTTATAGGTAACAAATTAAAATTTCGCCTACCTTCTCTAAATAAAATTTCCAAACAAAATAAATGAATTCTATATCCTGAAATACAAAATCGTTTTTTAATATTTAAACAAAATATTAACATGATCGTGTAAAACACTGTCTTTTCGAGTAATGTATACTATTTTTCCTACAACAGTAAAACACAGAGTTGTGAAAACAAACGCATAGGATACATATTTTTAGTAAATACTTACGAATTTTTGGGGTTTGAATCCATGTTATATATCTGTTTTGTAGTTTGCAAGAAAACTTCTACAGGTTTTCCGATTTTTGGTCCTCGATATGATAACGTACGACAATTATTTCATTTTGCAAATCGCGTATAGCGCATTAATATTTATTATTTTTCTTACGTTTGCTGGCCTGAATGCGAAGCACCTCATTAATTTACCCGATTGGTATGCTGTACGTCAAAATGAGCAATGGAACATCTAATGAAAATGCAAGATATGCTCTACGAGGGGTCAAGTACGACTTCAAGTACCATTAATATCAATAATTTTAATTATTTGTTTGTAACTATAAATAACTTTTTAATTTCTCTACACATTACATACAAATTGACGTAAAATAAGTACTAGAAAATAAAGTGCACTATTAAAAAAGTACTAAATAACGTAGGCAGGCATTGTTTGTTTTTTCCGAGGTTTTTACATTTGTTTTTTACATTAAGTTTAATTTTTTCATGATACTGGTTTAGGTCACACACTAGAGATCGATACCTCGACTTTAAATAGTTGTATCTCCAAATCAGGTTAATTAAACAATTGGCCATGTACTCTTAATGCTCTGGTGACTTGTAGCAACAGTTTAAAACTGATGTATCGGATTTCTTTTGTCATAAATATATTTCTTTTTCTTCTTCGTAACGTAATTAGCTTTAATTTTGTAAACCTACATAATTTGAAATCTAGACTTTTTTCTAGACCATAAAGCGTAACCATTGAATTTAAAAAATCTATGGAAAAATAACAGGCTATTGCCTAGATAGTATTCACCAGAAAAATGAAAATAACGCGAATTTAAGTAGTTATTAATAAGTAGGTATAATATACTACTAATATACCTTAAATTAGACTACTTTGAATTAATAATTATTACAGTTATAATTTTCCATTATCACCGTCCTGAATTAAATCTAAATATACCAACGCTAGGTACGCATCATCGGGGTCTAGTTTTTAAACAATTGAAATCGCCGTAACTTTGGCTCAGGTTCATTCTGGATTTGATACCTTCCACTTTCAATAGACGCGACTATGCAGTCGTCTTTCTTTGTCAGCCACCGCTGGTGGAACGTCGCCAAACAATGAAACATTAATAGTGATAGTAGTTGTAGTAGTGTACAGAACCTGTCGCTAATTTGAGTCCTATTCTGGATTTTAGTTTTAGTTTATCTTAGTTTCGGAGGATTGTGGTACTCATAGAACTTAAGACCAGGCCTGACCAGCAGTGTGAAAGTATCATTGACATTTCCTTATCCAGATACTAACACTATTTTTTCTGTGACTTCTTTTTTAAATATCTCGTCAGAAAAGGTCATTCTAAAGCCATTAAACTAAAACTTTCTAGAGTTTTTTTGATGTCGTAAGTTTACTTTAACACGACCATAAAAAAACACAATAACAAATTTTATTTTTAACAACTCGTTTCGTACGTTAAACCGTGTTCTATATTTATTAAAAAGTCCAAATGTTAACGACACTGTAAAAATGGTACTAAAATACGGTAAAAATCACATGATTTAAACCGATTTTTTTACTGTTTTATAGGAAATGTAACTAAATCTTTAAATTTACCTTTTGAATTTACGATGACGACATATCAATATCAATCAAGTTTTAATCCTACAATATTATTACGGTATGAAATTCGGAAAAAAACTAACAGAAGTTTTAATATTTATTATAGCACCACATATAAGTAAATGATAATAAAAAGCCTTTTATATAATATTTCTAATGCCTGTTCTTTAATTAAGAGAGTATAATAAACTTAAAACGACTAATTACGTTAATATTCACGAAAGTAAAAAATTAACCTTAATATACGTCAAAAAATCTGTCATAAAATTATATTTTAAAAGCGTTTGGTTTGGACTTTTTCTGAAACTGTTCATTTAATTGTAATTTTGTAATTTTGCTAATTTTATATTTACCCCCAAAATTACAAAATATACAAATTTGAGGCTGTTTGACTGTGGCCCAAGAACCCCCCTATTTGTGTGCCAGGTTCTTTAATGATTTTTTTTTTAAATTCAATTAAAAATAACCTTGATTTTTATTGTATAATACACTCTTAATAATTCAACCACCTACGACGAAGTCGATATGCATTGCAAAACCAGTTTGTCTTTTTTCAAGCATAAGCGATCAGCATAAAGAAATTTGTATGATTTCCTATAAATTTATATGATTTTCTAAAAAATATTAAAATTCTAGTAAATATTTATTTTAAATAATTACTGTTTATTTTAAGTCTGTCGAAATAGGTAATACGTTGCCTAAATATTTGCATAAATTTCACTTTGAAGAACAAATTTATTTAGGTAAGATTTATTTTTGAGAATTTAAAATAACTCTTTTGATTTATTTAATTTTCTGCTATTACTCTATAGCTTACGCGTAGGCTATATAAATATCGTACCAAAAATAATAATTAAAAAAAATCATGGCCGTAGAAAAAATAACACATAAAACTCATCTAGAAATAACTTGTTCGATTACAATCTACGACCTGGACGTCTGAAATATACAGAGTCAACTTGTGAAACGCACAGTTGATTCTTTTTTATTACGTCACCGTTGAGCTTTGTATATGTGTTCTTTATGTCCAGTCAAACAACTTCTTACATAAGAAAATTCTCGGTAGCGGGGCGTTTTTTTTTGGGACCACCCTTAACTTTAGGGCATCCGACAACGGTATTGTCAGAAAATTTTTGTCGGACAAGGTTACCTCTTGATTTTAAATATTTTTATTAAACAATCCTGAAAAAATCAGCTGTGAGGTGCTAAATGTTATGACGTCATAACTAACCTAACATGGTAAAGTTAAGACGTCATAACATTTAGCACCTCACAGCTGTTGTTTTCAGGATCGTTTAATACAAATATTTAAAATCAAGTGGTAAGCTTGTCCGACAAAAATTTTCGGCAATACCGTTGTCGGACACCTAAAGTTAAGGGTTGGTCCCAAAAAAAAACGCCCGGCTACCGAGAATTTTCTTATGTAAGAAGTTGTTTGACTGGACATAAAGAACACATATACAAAGTCTCAACGGTGAGGTAATAAAAAAAATCTGCTGGACGTGGGCTCCCGGACTATTATGAGAAAAATTATTAAAATATTTTAGCAATGGGAATAGAAAATTAGATGAGATGCTAAAAGCAAAAATTAAAAGCCTTGCGGTTTTGTGTGAAGTTACACGCGGTTAAGTCTACATTATTTAGCTGCTATTGACGTCAATAAAAGTATTTCTTTGTACGTTGTTTTTAAAATGTAAACAGTTTATGCCTTAATTAAGATACTTTAAATCTTTTCTTTTTTAAAAATAGATATGCAGCAGCACTTTCGGTGTAAATAATACATAAGTAGTACAAATAGTAAAAAGTAAATTCCTTTAATAGAAAATTACAACACATTTCTTTTAATATTCAGTAAAATCCGAGACAACATCCTTGTACAAATTTTGGAAATCTTTCAAAAATCTCAACAATCTTAACAAATATCTGCGTAATTTTTTAATAGATCCCAAAGATTTTTTAGAAATCTTAGACATCTTACTAAAAAGCTAAAAAATCATAGATTTTTATGTCAAAAACAAAACACACATAATAAATTTATAGTCATAATTTCAAGTCTCTGCATCAGCATTTTTGAAATATCGTTATGTTGTTCCACAAACGGCTTGATTGTTTTTAATTAACATTAAATTAAATTAATTTTATTTTTTATAATAGAATGTTTATTTCCACTGAATGTTTTCATAATATTTAGTTTATTGTCGAGTAAAATTGTTTGTTGTAAAATTAATTTGATTGGCCAAAGGCTGAAAGTTTTTTAATAAATTTTATTGGTCTAAAGTCTAGATTCTAGACCAAATATTAAAACGTAAAATAGGCATAGTTGAAACTTGCTTATTAACACAAATCCTACACATTTCGGTGACATATTAGTTATATTTCTCATAAAATTATTCTTTTTTGCAGAATGCGTTGGATTTAAGTGCCCCAGCAAGTGATATCCTCTTAAAAAGTCGAAGTTCCAACTGGTTCCAATTAAGCGGTCACCCAGACAGTCTCGCACCTGCAGGGCCTGGAACCGTCTGGAAGAAAAGATCACCCGGTGCTGACGACACGGAGAGGATTGTCTACGAAGAAATTACGAAAGATCCTTCACTCTGTGATATTATTCCAAGGTACTATCGGGAAGTTGAGTACCAGGGAGAAATATTTATTGAACTTCAAGATCTCCTACATGGGTTCCAGGTAAATAAATACAAAGAATATTACAAAAATTACATTTTTTTTTTCGAAACAAGAAAAATTTTCAATTAAAAAAAAGTGTTTAAAATAAAATTCTTTTTCGAGAAACAACAGCAGCCTAGAACTTGTTAAAAGAAACTTATAGTCCAAATTTTAAGTCTTTAGCTCAAAGCGTTCTTGACTTATCTTGGTGATAAATTTTCGGGACAGACAGTTCTTTTTTGACGGAAATAATGTTTTTGGTTATAAAACGTCGAAAAACAAGAAAAAACTATAAAAATGTTTCAATTTTTTTTACTAACGCAAAACTTCCTCGGGGAAAGTAATAATTTAATAAATTTGCCTAGACAGTAATAAAACAATAAAAATTAATTAATTTGAATTCAAGTGTTTTTGATTTTTTTTAAACGTATTTACAGAGCAAATTAATTTACATTAATC
The DNA here is from genome assembly GCA_958510825.1 of Brachypterus glaber. Lineage (NCBI taxonomy): Eukaryota > Metazoa > Arthropoda > Insecta > Coleoptera > Kateretidae > Brachypterus > Brachypterus glaber. Next base: position 91,923,493 of record OY294044.1, read on the forward strand.
ACTTATGGATATTATGCAAGCTTCATACTATACTAGAAGAATCAAACTAAACATTTTCTAATAAATTTGGAATTTCATCAGCTGAGTTTTTCTTGTTCAGCATAAGTTTTGCCTAGCTTAAGCTGGTTTTCTTCTTTCACCTTTTTTATCTAAAAAAATCTGGCATATTACAATTTTAGCTAAACAGTTTTTTCTTTGTTCCAGGACCCTTACGTTATCGACATAAAAATGGGAACCCGTACCTTTCTGGAATCGGAAGTGAGCAAAAGCACTGCCAGATCAGATCTCTACGAAAAAATGATCGCGATAGACCCACATGCACCTAGTGAAGAGGAGCACGAAAAAAAAGCCGTAACCAAACTCCGGTACATGCAGTTCCGTGAAAACCAATCTTCGTCTCGCAGCCACGGCTTCAGAGTAGAAGCCATGAAATGTAGGGGATCGGCTCCCGTTACGGACCTCAAAACAGTCAAAACAAGCGGCGAAGTACTTAACACTTTAGACATGTTCCTGTCAGGGAGAGAAGATGTCAGACAGCGTATTATAAATAGACTGAGCGACATTAGAACGAAAATCGAGCAATCCGATTACTTCAGAAGACGGGAAGTTGTGGGAAGTAGTCTGTTTATTATTTACGACGATACTAAAGTCGGTGTATGGTTGATTGACTTTGCCAAAACGAATAAATTACCTGAAGGAAAGTATGTCAATCATAGAACTGAATGGATGCAGGGAAATCAAGAAGAAGGACTTCTTTTTGGATTTGACAGACTTATTACGGTAAGTTTTTTTTTACCAACCCAAAAAAAATTCCTAAACATATTATATTTTTATTTTATTACATTGCAACAAAAAATCTGCATTATATGCAAAATTATTAAAGAATATATACAACAGCTTACTAAACACAAAAACAAGTACAAAATCAAATTGAAAGTTTTTGCCCGATTTGTATAATTTAGCCTTTTGATATTTGGGGAATAGGGCTTTGGATCTGACTAAAATTGTTTATTTTTTTTAATTCTCTGTTCGAAAACGACGAAAATCAACAGCAAAATTAGATAACAATTTTAGTCAGATCCAAAGCCCTATTCCCCAAAAATCAAAAAGCCAAGTACAAAATTTCACACAAAACGGGATATCCTAAATAGTTGTTGAACTTAAGTTCCCTGTGGAACTTATGACCTATTTACTGTTCACATATCTGTTATATTCAAAAATACTGTTTTACTTAAAAAAAAACTAATCTTGCCTTCATGTAATTTAAAATATAATTTAAAATGTTATTTTTACCTAAATTATTCACAACGTTTTGCTTTTTTTGGTATCGTTTCCTAAATTATATAAAATTAATCAATCAAAAATTATATCTCAAGATTATTTCCCAAATAAATATATGTAAAATAGCAAATAAAAGATAAATTCGTTTAAACCACTGTTGAGTCTTAGCAAAAGTTACTCTGTAAAAAAATTACCCATAATTCTGCATGTAATTGTAATTCAGGGCAAATACATGTAAAATTTACCAGATCGTGCATTTTACAATTTAAATGTTATGTTCATATAAAACTGTAAAATTATATATGAAATTGTAAAATTGCATGTAAAATTGTAAACTGAAATGTAAAATCCAGTAAATATTACATACTTTGAATCACATTAACATGTTAATTTTTTACAGTGTAGCTAAAGTATTCAATTGTTAAATTTATATGTGTGAAATTATTATCGAATAAACTTTTTGATCATTTAATTTTAATACATATTTTTGTTTGTTTCAGGTTTTGAACTCAATCTCGCCTTCAAAAGGTTCAAGGAAATCTTTCTCGAAGTCGATGCCCACAGTTAGTGTCAAATCTTGAACGACTGCGTACGAAAATATTTTTGTGTTTGTGTATGAAAGCCTAACACGAAAAAATATTTTGATGTGTTACTTTTTTCTGTGTATATGGAAGATGCTCGAATTCATGTGCAGCTTTTAATGTCTTTATTGTATGAAGATAAAGAATATGAACTAATAAATCCGATTTTGAAGATATTGGCCAATTTGCCAAATTTTGGCCAAAAAGATGTGAACATTCATGAAGAATAGGTTTTGTGGATTTATATTGCAAGTGTCTGTTTAAAAAAAAGTATTATTAAATAAGTTAATTCAAGTATAGATAAATGGGTTATTCCGTGAAACGTACAATAACATTTTTACACATTTTAAGTTAATTGTCATAAAAAATTCTGTATTGAATGTGTAAATCATTCCATAATACCTATCAATAATACTCCTCACAACAAAAGAATATTTTCCCTATTTTTATTCGTTTTTTTTTTCAAAAAACTTAAAAATATTGAAGAAAGGAAAGTTGTTTTACCTCCCCCTTTGCCCGATTTTTACTGAAATATAAGGAACCTATTTATTGAACAATTTTGAATTTAGCTCAAATGAATTGGGAATTTAAATTTTATTTGTGGCACAGTTGGATCGGAATGACCCAAATACACTTTTCTCTATTCTTTGAGGAAAAACTATATTTGTCTGTAAATATTTTCATGTGAAAATACTTTTTTATTAATCCCCTAGTCATTATTCTTTAATTCTTAATTTATATTTGTCTAGTATTTAATTTTCTATTGTTACCAATGACTATATATTTTGTAAATTTGTTTTTATAAAATTATCTTCCAAAATGTGTACTTATTTTATAAAGATGTGTAAATTTTACAATGTAAAATGTATAATAAAAATATTTTAAAAACATTTTAGTATTTTATTTATAAAAAAAATCAGATCAAATTAGAAAATAGGACCGAATCGGAACTAAAAGTTTTGATATCTATATTTGAAAAAACTATATGTATAATAGGTTGCATAAAAAAAATTCTTGACGTTTCTCAAAAAAAAAAAAAAATAATAATCAAATTACAATTTATAAGAAAAAATAAATTTCTATATTTTTTATAGTGAAATTAAATTGATTTGGTGCGATGTGGTAAACTGTAAAAAACTCCCAACAATGTGGCTACCTTAGGGTTCATTTCCGGACCAACCTTTATAGAATTTTTTTTATATTTTTGGATTTTTTTATATTTTTGGATGTAGAATCACCTCTTAAATTTTGGCATGGCAGTTACTGATTACCCTGTAAATATAATTCACAGTAAATGGTATATTGCATTATCCCAAATACTTAAAAAATTATTTTCAAAAAAAAAAAAATATTTAAAAAAAAAGATCTTTTTTTGAAATACGAAAAATTAAAAAAAAAATGCAAAAAAAAATCAAAAAAGCTTGAAAATTTTTTCAATATTTTTCAAAAAATTTTGTTTAAAATTTCTTTTTGCGAAAAACGAAAAAAATAAAAAAAAAAATATCCAAAAAAAAACTTTTTTTTTATTTTCTTTTTGCGAAAAACAAAAAAAAAATGAAAAACATTTTTTGAAAATGATTGATAATTGTTTTTTTTTATTAAAAAAACATCAAAAAACGAAAAAATTTTGAAATTTTTTCTTTTAAATATTTTCAAAAAAAAAATTTTTGAATTTTTTTTTTTATTTTGTTTTTGTGAAAAACAAAAAAAAAATTGAAAATCATAGTTTTTTTTATTTTTTTTTACATAACTTTTTTGTTTTTAGATTACATTCAAAATTGGTGGAATTAACCCTTATAAGGACAGATATTTAATTTTAAACAAAATTATAAAAATATTAATTTATTATTAAAATTAAAAATTTCTGTCCTTACTAATTTTACGTCTAACCACTCGTTAGTGGTACTATGTGCTTGAGACACACAAGTCTTCAACTTGCTACCATTCAAAATCTCCAGATAAGGAGAGGTATGAGTAGTTGTCTACATCTAGAAATAGATGGCGCACAAGTCTACATCAATCTAATGGCTATATTCCTTTTGCGAGTAAAGTCTAAAAACGTTTTCTTAATCAGCGTGCAGAGTTGACTCTTGGTACTGAAGAGGGCCAGCAGCCCGAAACTGTCAGTCTACCAATATCACTCTGTACGATGATTAGAAAATAGATTGATGGAATAATAAATTAACCCTTATAATAAAAGTAATTTTCCTGAAAAAGTTACATTAATCGGAATTTTTTTCAGCTTTTTTCGATTTTTTTAAAAGTTTAACCCCCATAACTCTTTTGTTTTTGGGGGACTACTTTCAAAGACAATAGAGATCTTCCCCTCGTAGAACTTGATTTTTCCTGAAAATTTCAAGTCGATCGGATTATTCGATCTCGAGTTATCTTGTCAAAAAACGTGACATCGGACGGACAGACAGTCGGACATTTGAAAAAAGAAGTTGCTTATTTTTTCATGAAACAAATTTATATCCAAGAACTTTTTGTCTAGGACGATTTTTGATTTTTTTTTTTTTTTGAAAGTCCAAACTACCGTATAATATTCTAGCGCAGGCGCTGTGAATAATATAAAAACTTTTAATATTAACAATTTTAAAATTAAATATATTAATATATTCATTCGACATAAATATTTGTCTAAAAAAGTATAAAAACAAGCCGTGAAGATATGTAATGCTACGGATCCATTACATCAGGGGCGGATTTATTTCATTTTAGGGGAGGGGGCCATCCATAAGGAAAAAAATTGCGCTTTCACCAAAAATATAATTGTGTAGGTATTTCTATGCTAATATATCTCGTTGGGGAGGGGGCCCCCATGGCCTCTCCCGTAAATTGCATTTTCCTAAATGCTTAAAAAAATATTTAAAAAAAAATAAAAAAATTACATTTTCTTTCAAAATATCTTATTTAAAAAAATTAAAAAAAAAATCTTTAAAAAAAAAATTCGAAAAAAATTTTTCAATTTTTTTTTATTTTCTCTTTGCGAAAAAACGAAAAAAATTTTAAATAAAAATTTTTTTTTCAAAAATATTTCAAAATAAAAATTTTTCGAAAAAAAAACTTTTTTTATTTTCTTTTCGAAAAAAAAAACGAAAAAAATTTGAAAATGATAGTCGTTATTTTTTTAAAAAGTTCAAACCCCCATAACTTTTTTGTTTTTGGGGGGATTATTTCGAAAAACAATAGGGATCATCACCTCATAGAACTTAATTTTTCCTGAAAATTTAAATTCGATCGGATTATTCGTTCTTGGGTTATCGTGTCTACAAAGAACGTGACATCAGACAGACGGACAAACGGAAATTTTCAAAGTTTCTTATTTTTTCATGAAACACATTTGTATACAAGAATTTTTTGTCTAGGACGTTTTTTGGCGATTTTGGGAAATTCGAAACTACCGTATATTATTCTAGCGCAGGCGCTGTGAATAATGTAATGACGTTATGTATTTAATTCGTCTTTTAGAAATGACACTTAAATTGGTTGTAAATTTAATATATTTAGAAATACGAAAATATTGCAATTTAAATGTGTATCTGATGTTACTATTAATAAGTACTATTTTTTCCATAACATATCAGTACCTCAGTTCTGAACTGTTAGATCTCTGAAAAGTAAGTTTTGAGAAAAAGCGATTTTAAACTTTTTAAGATTTGTTTAATTATAACTCACAAATACACTTCTGCTCAAAAATATCGGCCCACCTAAAAAAATACACATTTTCAAATGCTAATAACTCCAAAACTATTCAATAGATTTATTTGACCTTTTTTTTATTTTAAAGCTTGAACTTTTAGCTCTTAATTACTGGAATAAAAATTATCAAAAATCTTTTTTTAAACCGGAAGCAATGAAAATTACACAGCTATGTTTTTTTACTGCTTCTTTCGATATGCGCACGATTTGCCACTGCATATTTTTTTACAATTTAATTAATTGATTTTATAGGCCAATTAAATGGGAGTAATTTCTTTTTTAACTTTTTAATTTTCCTTTTCTCGTTTAGGAGATATACGGTTTTTTCTGAAAATAAACATTTTTGCAAATAACAAAAAAACTACATAGTGGATTTAATTGATTTATTTTTTAATTTGAAGCTTAAGTCCTTAACTTTTATTTATTTAATTTAAGTTTCTGGTGCAAACATGTTTAAACTGGGTTTACATTGCTTAAATAGTCATGTTTTTTTTACCCAATCTTTTTTGATGCAATTTAACCACAAACTCAAATGTTTCCATAAGTTTTAAAACTTATTCTAAAAGCCACACTTATTGTGACTGATTCCTTCTTTTATTTTTTATCATAAGTCTTCTCATTTAGGAGAAATTAATGTTTTTCGGAAAAAGTGACTTTTTAATCAGTGGGCTAGTGCCACCCCTGTAAAACTGTATATGACGGAAAAGCGTCGATAGAATATAAAGATCTATTGCACTTCTATAACTTTAGCTTAAATAAATACATTTAATTAACACGTTTTCTGCGTTAGCAACTTTTTGGTTCCCAGCTCAGACTGCGTTTTGAGGCATATATGTCGAACGAACTTTGCACAGACTGTTTAAATCTCTAATGGTACTCCAAAAACAGGACACAAAATTTTGAAAAATGTGTTTTTAGTGTAATTACTGCTCGTATTGAGATCTACTGATCTGTATAACTGGCATATTACATGAAACTATGCTATAGTTATATGTAATATGCCAGTTATACAGGTCGGTAGATCCTAATAAGAGCCGTAATTACACTAAAAACACATTTTTCAAAATTTTGTGTTATAACACTGTTCTGTAACGGGTGCGATATGTCTAATATTAATATCTGGTATTTCCCCCCCTAGCCCTAAGTACATCCTGTACTCTATTACTCATAGAGAGAATTAAGTTTCTTATAGTATTCTGAGGTATATTTTCCCATTCTTCCTCGACTGCTATAATTAGTTCTGGAATTGTCGCTGGCGCTGGGTTCCTTGATCGAATTCTTCTTTTTAACTCATCCCAGAGATGTTCGATTGGGTTAAGATCGGGGCTATTAGCTGGCCACTCTAAGACGTCGATACCGACATCTCTTAAGTATCGTCTGACATTTGCTGCAGTATGCGGCTTTGCATTGTCTTGCATGTAAATAAAGTCATCGCCTATAAATCCGGCGTAAGGTACGACGTGCTCTTCCAAAATTTATTCGACATACCTTTCCGCTGTAAGACTTCGCCTTTGCCGTCCACGTTCTTCCCTTATAATAAAAACGGGTTCAGTTTTAGCTTCCAATGATATACCTCCCCATATCATGCACGATCCACCACCATAACTAACTTTTTCTGCAATGCAGGCCTGTGCATAACGTTCTCCAGGACGTCGGTAGACACGCTGTCTTGCATCATTCCCAAATAGACATATCCTGGTTTCATCAGAAAACATAACCTTTGCCCATTGGTTTCTGTCCCAGTTTAAATGTCTTCTTGCAAACTGCAGCCTGGCACGACGATGGTTAGCAGTGAGTTTAGGTCCAGTTGCGGCCTTATAAGAGCAAAGGTTTCTTTCAAAAAGCCTTCGACCAATAGTGGACCTACTTACTGCTACACCTCTTGTTTCTTGAAGCCGTGATCTCAAATTAACTGAATTTAGACGACGATTCCGCAGGAAATTAAGCTCGATAAATCGGTCATCCCGAGCGGACGTGCACCTATGTCTGCCAGCTCCTTGGCGTCGACTAAAGGAACCGGTCTCCTCAAAACGTTGGAATACTCTTCTTACCGCTGCTCTCGTAATATTTAACTGTTGAGCAACATAACGCTGACTGTGCCCTTCTTGTAGCAGAGCTACAGCTTGGGCAGCTACTTCCGGACTTGTTTCCATTTAAATAATACAATTAAATAAAATTTTAACGAGTTAAAAAAGTATTGTCACATAAGTGACAAGTCTTGTCAATTATAAAAAAGTTAGTTACAGGGGTGGCACTAGCCCACCACTTAAAAAGTCCTTATTTACCAAAAAAACATAATTTCTCCTAAATGAGAAGACTTATGATAAAAAATAAAAGACGGAATCAGTCACAATAAGTGTGGCTATTAGAATAAGTTTTAAAACTTATAGAAAGATTTGAGTTTGTGTTTAAATTGCAACAAAAAAGATCGAGTAAAAAAAACATGACTATTTAAGCAATGTAAACTCAGTTTAAACATGTTTCCAACAGAAACCTAAATTAAATAAATAAAAGTTTACGATTTAAGCTTCAAATTAAAAAAAAATCAATTAAATCCATTGCGTAGTTTTTTTGTTACTTGCAAAAATGTAAATTTTTAGAAAAAACCTTATATCTCCTAAACGAGAAAAGGAAAATTAAAAAATTTAAAAAGAGATTACTTCCATTTAATTAGGCTATAAAATCAATTAATTAAATTGTAAAAAAATATGCAGTGGCGAACCATGCGCATATCGAAAGGTGCAGTAAAAAAACATAGCTGTGCACTTTTCATTGCTGCCGGTATAAAAAAAGATGTTTGATAATTTTTATTCCAGTAAGTAAGAGCTAAAAGTTCAAGATTCAAAATAAAAAAAAGATCGAATAAATCCATTAAATAGTTTTGGAGATATTTGCATTCAAAAATGTGTATTTTTTTAGGTGGGCCGATATTTTTGAGCACAAGTGTATAAAAAAAATTGTCAATCATGAAAACAAATTCCTATATGTTTTTATATAATATATTATTATATTAAATATTATTTATAAAATAAAAAAATAAAAGATCCAACATTTATTAATTTTCAGTTCTAAACTGTTGCATCTCTGAACTGTCCCTATTTATCTACGATAACGCTTGAAGCTAGAGACTTGAAATTCGGCATACAGGTATGTTACCAAAAGTTCTTACTCAGGATTGTTTTTGGTAACCATTGTTGTGGGGCAAGGGGGGCATTTTTTAACAAAAATTTGAAACTTGCTATACATATACGGGTTTTTAAAGTTGCTGAAATTGAATCTGATAATAAAATTTTTCTAACTCTATTTTAAAATATTTTCAATATTTTTTTTCTCAAAATTGGTATATAGGGATTTTTGGGGTCGATGAAACTAAATCTGATAATAAAATTTTTCTTACTCCACCTCTGTTGGTGGGGGTGATTATTTTTAAATGTTTACAGTATTTTTTGGTAAACATTGGTATATAGGGGATGAAACCCGGTGTTTAAAGTTACTAAAACTGAATCTTGGAATAAAAAAAAATCTAACTCGAGCCCCTGAGGGGTGGGGGGTAGTTTTTGTGAAAATTTGTATATAGGGGTTTTTAAAGTAGCTGAAAACTGAATCTTAGAATAACAAAAATTATTGCACCCCCTGAGGGGTAGGGGTAGTATAGGGGTTTTAAAGTCTATAAAACTGAATCTTAGAGTTAAAAAAATCAAACTCCATCCATGAGGGGTGGGGGGTACTTTTTTTAATTGGTATATTAGTACCAATATTAAAATTTAAAAAATTGTTCAAAAAATATTGCCCCACCAAGGTTGTTATCAAAGGCAATCGAAACTTCTTGTAACAAACTTGTATGACAAATTTAAAATCTCTAGCCTAAAGTGTTATCGGGCTTACGAATTTTTCGAAAGAAACCGACCGACAATTTGTATTTTGTTCGAAAAATATTTTTTTTCGATATAAAATGTCACAAAACGCAAAAAAGCAACAAAAAAAATAAATATTTTTTTTGCACGAATACAAGGATTTCCAATAAAAACAAAAAAAAAAGCCCGAAACGTTCTTGAGTTATCGTAGTCAGAAATTTCCCGGACACACAGACAGATCAACACACAGATTTTTTTTTTTGACGAAAATAATATATTTTGGATATAAAACGCCCAGAAACGTAAAAAAAGCAATAAAAATTTTTCGAATTTTTTTTACTAACACAGGACTTTCCTAGGGGAAAGTAAAATGGGAAAGCAATACGTCCTAAATTAAATAAGATAAAAGGATTAGATAAAAAGATAATATTCTTGATGTCAGTTCTATTCTGTTGTATCTTTTGCTCAACATGAACATATTTTAGTTCTAAACTGTTGCAGGCAGAGATGCAATAGTTTAGAACTGAAAAAAGTTCACACTTTAACAAAGGGTAAAAAGCAAAAATGTGTTTAGAGTGAAATTTTTGGATTTTTTAATTTTTGGATTTTTTTTTGTGAATATGAAAGTAGATACGATCCTTAATTATTGGATGGTCGAACCTAACTTTCGCATTTTTTGAGATGTAACAGTTCAGAACTGAGGCACCGATATCAGAACTGAAGTGAAGTTATTAGTCACAGTACAGTTCCCGACCAAGGGATCGAAATGTGGTGTTTCAAACTTCTTAGGTAGTAGAAGTTAACAATAATTGATTTTCCAATTTTTATGTATGTATGTAATTAGCTTATTTCTAAATGACTGTGAATAATAGTAATTATATACCAAGGTAGAGAAGACATTTTTTATAGCCGATTTACGAGTGCGAGGCTATAATAGTCTTCTCTACCGTAGTTTATATATTGGTTTTTTAACTACTAGCACTGTTTAACTATTTGTATTCAAATAATAAAATAAATTATTAACAGAAATTATATTTCTTGAAATTTTCATAAAAATCAAGTAGCCTTGATCAATGACATTTGCTCAAATAAATACTTTGAACGGACGTTTAAGAATTTAGTTTTTTTATTTTTTTTTTTCATAATATTTAGCTGATTATTGATTGTATTAATTAATAATAACTATAATTAATTATGTTTAATTAATAAAGCTATTTTCTTGGTATTAATTAGTAAAAATTGCACAAAGAACTGAAACATCTAATGTGACAGAAATCAATTGTTTATAAAATTTACTCCTACTAGGAGAGAAAAAATAAAAATTGCTATAGGTAATAGTTATTTATGGTACTAGTGGGTAAAGTAAGATATTGCCCTCTCGAGGTTAATTTTCTCATGGGCAATATCTTACTTTACCCACTAGTACCATAAATTACTATTACCTATAGCAATGAGTGCCATACAAGGTTTTATCCAATAAATAGCTTAGAAATTCATATTTTTATTAAAATTTTAATGACATTTACAAGAAAATAATTTGACAAGTGACAGTTGAGTGGGTAAAATAAATAATTATTCACTCAATAAAGTAAAAGCCACGCGGGGGTTATTATTGAGTTTATCTATTTAAAATAAAGCTGGTAATTGTCTCATTATCTGTATGTATTGGATAAAGAAAATTGATTTCACAGTTTGAAAACATGATAAATAATGGTATGTTCTAAAGCTAGTAGTGAAAAAAAGTAGTATACGGACGTAGACTCGAACCTATTGCAGAGCATTTTGAAAACACTTAAACCTAGGTTCGCGTACTCGATGCCACTATTATTTTCTTTCACAATAGTCTTAAACTTTAATATTTTCAGGTGGGGATACGTCGCACATTTAAAATATGGAGTAATTTTTTAATTGCAGATATATGTTCATAAATGTCACAAATTATAAATATTCCATATTTTAAAGTCAACAAATATGTAGGAGAAAGGTAGGTTCCAGAAGACTTTCAAGGATTAAATACATTCAAAAACAAGAACAGGAAAAAATGTTATTTGGTTAGTATTTTATTGAGTAAGTATTCTACGTATCTGTTGCTAAATAAGTTAATAAATAAATAAATTATTAAAAATAAATAGTATAAATAAAATATCACACACATTTACATTTAATATCAACATTTTAATATTTTAATGTTTATGGAATGACTAGATGCGAAAATTTATGAGTAAAATTGCACTACATAAGACCAAGTACGTAATAATATTTTTTACTATGGTCTATAAATAAACATTAACTTAATTTTTTCTTCATATAAATAGTAAATGTCACTTGATTGGTTGTTGCATTTGGTAGGTTTTCTAGTAATTTGGAGGTTGGTGATTATGGGCATCTGGTGCTCAAACTGAGAAAAAAAATATTTTTTAAAACGCCCAAACCGACGAATCACCAAAAAAAAACAATAAAAACGACTTTCCAAAGCAACAACAGATAAAGTGAACTTAGTAAATGTTACACTAATATTGACTAACAGATTCAATCTCTAGTAAAGCTCAAGTTTATTTTTTTTTTTTTTTGGTCAAAATAATGAGAATTATTAGAATTGGTAAAATAAGAACACCGACCACAAATAAAATAAGTAAAATTACTATTATCCAGACTCTATTTTTCTTACGTAATTTTGGGCGCTGAAAACGAATCTGACTATGGAAAAGCTCAGCGTACCCTAAGAACATCGCTTTCTTTTTATGTAAGTGTGGTCAGATTTGGCTGAATTTTGATATGTTATTATAACATATTCAATTTCAGTTTTACACTAATAAACTCTAAAAAATTAATAGTTTAGGAGCAAGACCACTCATCATCTTGAACATCTCGAAAACCGCGGTGCACAGGTCTTATTGAAAAGGCGTTTTTATCCGATTTGGTTTGGTAACATATCCAAATTCAGTTTTGCCCAAACAAAGTCGTAAAAATTAATAGTTTAGGTGCTAGTAAAGGCGTTATCCGATTTGGTTAAATTTTGGACGTGTTGTAGTTCTCGACTTTTAATAAAAAGTGATTTTTGGGTACAACTCCCAAATAAAAATATTTGACCCGATTAGGTGAAGAATGCATTTTAAAAAGCAAATAGTATTAGGCATCCACCAAACTGACCAAATTTAGTCCTGAGCTTTTTCTAGAGACTTTAAACCACAATATATCAATCAAAATATAATTGATTCAATTTTTGAAATAACAGTGATGTTTGTATGTATTTACAATAAAAGTATTATTTAATAATATTGTTAATTATTTACAAGCTGCAACTTTTAACATTTTTTGTACTATAAAATTGATATATTGTGATTATAAAAAAATTATTGTACTTCAACTGGGGATACTTTGATCTATGGTCTCTAAATGACGTTAAACTCCACACAATGTAAAGTTTAATGTCATTATTTGTACAGGACATTGATCCAGGACACTCTGAGCATCACTTACATTTTTTGTTTGGCCTGATTTGACTTAAAAAAAAATGGTTTTTAAAGTATACCATGAAATCAAAGTATTCCCGGTTGACGGTATACTTAATATTATGACAGTACAACATAGCTGCTCTATATTTCTCTACACTGGGACATATCTATTCTATTATATCTCTACCATGTGATATCTCTAGTCGTTTACATCTCTACACATTTACAACTCTATTATATCTCAACTGTGTGATAACCCTCCCCTTTTACATCTTTATAGATATAACCTTTCATAATATATTATTATACACTTCATAATAAGTGCTTTGCTAAAAAAAGTTTAATTTTTTACATTGCATGTCAAATCGACGAACCAAATAAATTTTTATTAATTTATAGTCAAGTATATATAGTGCAGAGTAGACTTGTAAACTAGTAGAGATGTAAACGAGAGTTACACAGAGAGGAAATAAAACAGAGTAAAGTTGTAAACGAGGAGAGATCTAAAAGAGTAGATATAATAGAGTAGAAGGGTAGATATGCCAGAGAGTATAGAAGTATAGAGTAGAGATGTTGGACTGCCAATAATTAGGGTCCATAAATAGTGACATTAAACTCCACTTTTATGTGATGTTTAATGTCAATATTTAGGTTCTCCACCAATAATATAATTGCATGAAGCATGATTTATTATTAATATTGCCATTAGTTAGGTTAGTTAATGCTGCAAAGAGTATATTAAATTCAAGATGATTAGTACGATTATTTGGTTTATAGGTATCATAAAATGGTTAGAATAATTATTTAATTTCCTATAAAAAGCTTTAAAATAATTTTAAAAAGTATATTTAAGATACCTAAAAACACAGCCCTTTTATATAATAAAAAACAATTATTTTAAAATGTTTTAACATTTGCCTACTGCATTTTAAAAATGTCAATTGACCATTTGCATTTAGGTCATCTGATGGTAACAGAATGCTCCAAATTAGACTTTGTTAATATACCTCCACTTAATTTAACATTTTTTTGGACAGGCCAGTAACTGGGGGGGGGGGGTGCTTAGTTTAGCTGGCATAATTTTGAGCACCCCCTGGCGAAATAAGCTCTAAGCACCCCGACAGGGGGTGCTCAAGTCAAAACAGAAGCAATTATTTGCAAAACTAAGATGTTTATGAAACAAAAAAGGGCTTTACTAAAGCCAAAGTAAAAGTTCACAGAAATACACCGTGGTAATGTGTTTTCCATAATTTGGAACATATACATATTTTTTATTCTCACGTTTTTCTGTTTTTGTTTTTTGTATTGTGTTAAAATAAATTAAGTTCTTTGTTACTTAACTTTTTTTTGCTTTTTAGTTAAATTTTTTCCAATATTTATAAAATTAACATAATATTCTGGGGTGCTCCCATAGGAAAGTTCAGTGTCCAGTTGGTAAAATGGAGTGGCAGATTTCGTAAAATGTATGTTGGAAAAATTGAGGGGTAAAGGGAAACTGGTCCGTAAATTGTTTACTTGGGTAAACTGGAAAGGTTGGGGTTTTTTCAGAGGTGAGGAACTTTTTTTTTAGTCATCACAATTTTACGGTCGGGGAAAAGCTGTTTTTTTGATTTTCTCCATTTTTAAGTTTTTAGTTTGCTCTGCCCCCCCCTCAAAAAAAAAATGCTTTGAAGCACCACTGAAAATATTATAAAAAATTTCTGTCAGCGAGTACTCAGCACCCCCTGATTTTTTTCCAGCTTCGGGCCTGGTTTTGGACTTTGTGGTTCTATTGTATTGTATAATACCTCTTATTAAATTAGAACGATTTTTTATCTACGTTCTACTGAGTATTAAGCACGCGTTTGGGTTGAATAATGTTCACATTACAAGACTAGTGCTTTTTGAAAATGTTACGACACCCGAATGCTTTTGTTTTTTCATTTTGAAAGTACTTTTTTCTATTGTGAAGTAAATGTCAATGTAATAATTTTTATTTTTTTCAGTTTTTTGAAGCTTTGGCCTGTGAAACGTAGATAAAATAGTATATGAAATTCGTTTGGGACTGGCTTGTAGTGCACTCGAAACTTACAATCTCGTGCACTAAAAGCTTAAGTCGCAAACTAATTTCATAATATACTTTCTTTACGTTTTCAAATTTAGAATGTCATGAAACGTCGAGAAAATTTGAAAATTGTGGGTGTTTAAAAATATTGGTGTGTCTGTCCGTCCGTTTGTAGACAAGCTTTGAACGAAATGTCCAATGTAATTTAATTTTAACAAACTGGTTAGGACCTTTTTAATTTGCATCCCTTGAAATAACATTGGGGCATTTGGACTTTGATTTAGATTTGCTAGTTGACCTTACTCTGTTATAACAGAGCCCCTAAGGGCTAGAGACGCGATGTTATGCAGTTGCTATAATTATAATTGTTTTAAAACTAATTTTTTTAGAACTTTAGGCGAAACTGGGCATTACAATTTCTGTTTTATGATGACTAACTAAAGTTAAACTATTAAGTGGACCAGGTATGTTATGAAAACCTAATTTTGATTACTTCGTTACTTAATTATATTTTAACTTAAATCTTTACTTATTGCACTGATAGTCTCCAATAAATCATATGGGTTCGTATGCTAGGGAGAAAAAGGCAATGGTGACTTAGAAATAGATCTCGAGGGTGATATAGACAAAGATTTTGACTTAGATTTAGACTTGCTAATCGACCTTTTTCTGTTATACCATGGGCTAGAATCGCTCAAACTGCTGTCGGAAGATGGTGATGATGGTGTGGGTCTATGGTATGGTATTGGCCTTTTTCTTGCACTATATTAGTTAAGTTAGTAATATAAAGTTATGGTTAGTATGATTTTTTATGGAATATTAGACTAAATAAAAGTGCAAATTAAACAAACGTCATGCAACTTACCTCTTCAAAATAAAAAGAACTACATATTTATAAAAAATAATTATGTAACAAAATCTGGTATTTTTAATAATATCAAGGCATCCTATCGCTTACACAATATTAATTTTTTCCTGCATTTCAACTGAAAAAAAAACTTCATGTGTGGTAATTTTCAGTACTTTCTGGTAATATTGTATACATGTATATCAGTTTGTAATAATCAGAGTCCGGACTTACAGTATTCATTTACCGTGGGCTAGAGAATGTTAGAATTTTATAGATTATTTTTAATTATAAGTGCCGTAAAATGATATCACAGCTGTACAAAAAAAACTTTTTTATTTGTCGTGGAACCTTTTAGTTGATTCTAGCTATATTTGATTCGCTAATTTCGGAACCTTCTTCTATTTTTTATGATCAGCTCGTTTTTTATATATGCCGGATCAAAACCCGGACATCTGCATTTAAAAAAAAGATTTATTAATAGTTTAGGCATTGGTGGGGACTAATAAATAATTCTGCAAAAGAAATTGTGCCAAAGGGCACTTTAAGTATTTTTAATTTACATTTAAAATACTGCCGCATCAAAACCCGCTGCACCAAAAGTGCAGGATCAAAACCAGATCATCTGCACTTAGGTTAAGTAGCTTTGTATTAAGCAAGAAATAATGACATAATTGAAAAAAATTTAAGTTATAAAATGGGTCCTGCTTTCCCCGCTTAAGCTGAGGAAATGCCTTGGTTTAATAAATAAATCAAACTAAAAAATACAGTATTTTTTCACAAAGATTTGAAAATTGCTATATAGGTGTTTTTAAGGTTGTTGAAAATCCCCTCCCGCGGAGATGAGGGGTTAAATATTTTTAAATGTTTTCAATATGTTCGTCAACATTGTTATATAAGGGTCCTTTAGGTCGACAAAACTAAATCTGACAATAATTTTTTTCTAATTCTACGACCTTCGGTCTCGAGCTTTTAATAACGAAAAATATACTCAAAAAATTATTTTAGGAGGCCATAATAAAATGTTCTGAAAATTTTACTGCCTCAAGTGGTATTTGACTTGACTATTTTATAAACCATTTAGCAAGGAAAAGCATTTTCAAACAAATGTTTATTTGCAATATTGTGTTAAGTTATTTAGTTTTCTGTATCAAGCCGATCTTTTTAAATTTTTTAAAAACAATTGCTATAAACTCTGACGCAAACGAAAGAGCTTCTGTCAGAAGTTGATTTGTGGTTTTTAAGATAAATTACTGTTAAAATTTAATATTTAATGTGAAGAGTGACAAAATAAGCTTAATAATTGTTTGCATTAGTTAAAAAATGGAAAAGTATGGATTTTAACTTGGTAAATTCTTTGAGAAAGGTATGTTTTCCTAAATTAACTAGGCCTTTATATTTTTAAAAATTGATCAAGAAATCAGTGATTTTTAGTGAAATTATCAGTGTAATTCGAATCTGATTGGTTGAAAGTAAAAAAATAATAAAGGGATTTGGTTGGTCTATTAAAAGTTTGTAAAATGGTCGCCATAATTTATTTTAATGAGTAATATGCAGTATTGGAAAAATATTTAATTAAGCATAATTTTACTACAAACTAAGTAAATAAATAGTAGGGTGTAGCGTACTTTATATATATATATATATATATATATATATATATATATATATATATATATATATATATATATATAGCATGCATAAAAATTTCGAAAAACTAAAAGGCTTGGGGTGCTACTTTTTATTTTTTACCTAAAAGAAAAACGTGTGAAGTTACACAACAATCAGAGAACAGTTTGATGCTCCGCAAGGCCAAAACAAGCAAAATTCCTCACGAAATGCGTGAATATTTTTGCTTATTTTGGCCTTGCGGAGCATCGAATTCTTCTCTGATTGTTGTGTAACTTCACACGTTCTTCTTTTAGGTAAAAAAGAAAAAAATGGCACCCCAAGCATTTTAGTTTTTCGAAATTTTAATAAATGCTATAAAGTATTACGTTCAAGTATTACGTAACGCAAATTTTGATCATTTTGGACCTTTTTAATAAATTAAATTAAATCATAATTATATTTATTAAGTAATAATATACATTTTTTTAATTGTAAAGTTTGCGAGCCCCCGGTAAATTGTTACCAAAAGTACGGCCTCTGGTAATTATTAATTACAGAAAACTGTAGCTGCTAAAATAATTCCTTAAATTATAGAGAATATAATAATAATAATATAATATTATTATCATTAAACACAGTTTTCATTTATAAAAATACTGGTCACATGTTAGACGTGTACACGTACACGTGTCTTAACTTAAAAAACTTAAATAGATATTTTTCTTCACAAGTTATCTAGTTATTTTAAAATTTTAATATGGGGTTGAATAATTATTATATAATATATTTGTCCATTTAACTGAACCAATTCAAAAATTGGTATTGAATTATACCAAATTTTGTCGACCTAGCTCACATAAAAAAATAAACAAAAAAATAATAAAAATAATAAAATAAACAATATCTATCTTTATTGTTCTATCTACGTTTGACGATTAGATAATTTCAAAATAATATTTAATCTACAAACAATTACATATATGATATATGGGAAATCATAATAACACAGTGATATATTTTGCATTCAAAAAAGTTCATTCTTCATCTCTTTCTGAAATAAATATAAAAAATAAAATAATATAGTGCACAGTAAACAAAACCTAACTAAAAATTAAAAAAAAAACATAAAACAGTGATATATTAGGCAGTATTTCAGCCACAATATAAAATTAATATTTAATATCAATGAAAAAGCTTGGCTATTTATCTATTCGTAAGGATTCTTTATATTTTGATACTTTTGTCACCAAAACAAAGGGCCTAGATATCTTTTTTTGAGGAAAAGTAATATCAAGGTAGGCAATTTTTATTTTGAGTTCCAAAAAAATATTAATTAATGGATTTAAAAAATACTTATTTGTGTATTGCGGATTACCCCCATTACCCTCTTATCTACGCCCTTGACCAAAAAGACATGAGATCCTCGTTGACAGCTAAACGAGTAATTTAACGTGAATTATTATTATTATTTTAGTTTTTAGTTTTAATTTCAAGACAAATACCAATAAAATTTCAGGTTTTAAGGAATCTACCAATCACAGATGAATTTTTAAAAAGTTTTAACTGACGTTTTTAAAAAATTATTTAAGGTTTCTTAAAAATTAAGATTGTAGAAGGGTTTATTGACCTTTTTTTAACTTTACAAAATAAGAAGTGTTAAAGTGTTAAATGATTTTCAGCAATCAGATATGTCACCTCAAAAACTGACATTTCTTAAAAATAAACAATCGAATCTGGTTGGTGGAAATTACATTTCTTGGTTTAGTGTGGTTAAAAAGAAGAGCCATAAACCCTCCTACACTTTTAATTTTTAAGAAACTTTAAAATAATTTTAAAAACATGTCATTTAAATCTTTTTAAAACTGTAAGCCAGACTGGTTAGGTCGTTTTTTAAGTTGCTGACCTTTTTTAGCCAACTTTTAAACTTGGGTATATAAAGTTAATGCTGGATTACCTTTTTTAATCATGAACTTATTACTAACGAGAGGCAAACTTACCAAGGGCAAAATTTTGATTCTGCCTCATGGTGTCAAAAGTCTCAAAATATGAAGGTTATCTATCTATTTCTAACTGAATCTCCACCTACCTGGTTATTCTCCTTCTGTCAAGAAAGCTGGGAGAACCATGCCTTCGGGGGATAGATGGAGATCGTGACCTGGAGCTCGAATCTGAGCTAGACGAAGAGGTTGAAGAGGACGACCTACTACGAGACCTGTACCTTGATCTAGAGCGAGACCTAGACCTAGAGCGACTAATTGTTGATACTGATGATGACCTGCTTCTACTTCTTTTAGAACTAAAAAAAAAATATATGATATGATTTATTATTGGGTTTCAAATACTATTCTTCTTAAAATATTTAATAAAAATAAAATATATAAAATTATTTATTACTATATTAACGTTTCATCAACTCTCCGTTAACTTCGTCAAAATGTAAAATCGTTATTTAAAAATATTTAAAGTTGTTACACATCGTCTCTACATAACTTTATGTTAAAAGGTGATGCAATAACAGTGTATTTTACTTTAATGTACTTTACCGCTGTATTTTACTTTTAACAGTGTATGTTTTAATTAATCTGTAGCAGGAGAGTACTGTGTCAGTCAAAACTGATTTTACTGTAGTGGGTGGCGTTTTTTTAAATAACAGAAAATATCTCTCCAATCAGCTTAATTTTTTTCAGAAAAAATTTCTTTTATTCAAAAGATTGATTGCAATCGTAAAAAATACCCCGAAACCAAAAAAGTTATAGGGGGCTAAACAATTAGAAAAGTCGAAAAAAAAATTGAAGGAAAAGTTATCAACGAATTTTCTCAGGAAAAAATGCTTTTATCAATCTCACCAAATTTGAAAAAAAAAATCGCCTCAAAAACAAAACAATTATATGGGGGTAAACAAGTAAAAAAATGAAAACAATAGAAAGAAATGTGCTATCAATTTTTTCAAAAAAAAATTCCTTATAAACGTTTATCGCACGAAAAGGGTTGATCATGGAAAGGTGTGACCCAGCCAAACTACAACATATCGAAATTTCAGCCAAATCCGCGGAAAAAAACTTTCTTAGTAAATATGCGGGGTCCAAAGTTGAACTATCTAGTTCAAAGCGATCTCTGGTTATCGTGACAGATTTTTTTGCATATAAAACGTATGAAACGTAAAAAGGCAATAACTTTTGTTTACAATATACCCATTTTGCTTTACCATTTTGATTTTTATTTAAATTTAGTGCGTTTAATGTCAATTTAATTTCGAGGAAAAAAAGTTTGAAAATACCGCCATGGGGGTGAGAAGGTAAATATTTCGATTTTTTGTCAAAATTGGTATATAGGGGTTTTTGGGGTCGACGAATCTGTATCTGATAATGTTTTTTCTAATTTCATCCCCTGAGGGGCGGGAAGTAGTTTTATTAAAAATTGGTATATTGGACTTTTTGAAGTTGCTGAAAGTAAATCTGATAATAAAAAAATTCTAACCCAACTCCCTGAGAGGCGGGGGTAGTCTTCTTGAAAATCTGTATATTGGGGTTTTTAAGGTTGCTGAAAGTGAATCTGATAATAAAAAATCCATTTCACGCGCGGAGGTAAAAATGGGAAAGCTCTTTTACTGGGCAGTGTTTTATTTTTTTTATTTTAAAAAGGGAAAAGTAATTATGATTTACCTTCTACTTGAGTGTGAGTAACTCCTTGACCTGGACTTATTCCTCGGTCCAACCAATTCTTTACTGATGCTCCTACTCTTACTCCTACTCCTTCCATTTTTCGAATTAACACCAAATTCTTCGCTCCTAAAAGCTAACGGAAGTGCGATCTCGGTTTTTAGAGGCAAAACTTTGATATCAAAGTCATCCGGCTCGATTTTCTTGGGCGGAGACGGTGATTTCATCGCCAGGACTTTTTTCTTTTCCAGACTGTCTTTCGCTTTTGCCGCCAACCCACATTTCAGCAGTCTCAACATTCTCATTTCTTTTTCGTCTATGGAGTCTTCTTTTTCGAATCCCCTAGATGGCGATCGGTCTGAATTCTCACCCTCGTCGCTGGAAGAACTTGGTCTTAGTCTAACTACTGGCGCCGGTTTTGATTTTAACGTTTTGGGGACCTATAAAAAGACAAACAGTAAGTACAAACGCTAACATTTTTTTTTTAAATGTTCCAAAGAAATTTTTAAACACTTTTTAAGACTTTCCAAAGAGATCAAAGAATTTAAAATATATTAGAACAAAATTTGCCTTTAGAATAAATATTTACTTGTATTTATTTACTTGTTAGGGTATTTATTACTTGTTAATGTTAATTTGTGCAAGAATTAACGCTAACTAGAAACATAATTATTTTTATGTCTACACTACGCAGGCTTGGTTATAACGAAATATGGGAGGATTGGTGTAGTGAACTACCGCGTCGTACTTGACGAGTTTACTACCCAAATAGCGTGAGTTCGATTCTCACCGGCGCCGATTTGCAGTTAATTAATAATTGAAATTTGGCGAAGGCGCAAGTGAAGCGGACACTCCCTATAAATTGGTTCGAAGGTCAATTAAAGCCGGTGGTTCCCTCTACTACTAGCCCACGCAAGTCCTGGACTTAGGGGAT
>OY294044.1:91945660-92096099 GCA_958510825.1 Brachypterus glaber
GAAATTTTGTTTTACATATAAAACTGAAATATAAATATAAAAAGCGGACACAGTCATAATATTAAGATCAACAAATTTATGCTCTACATCCGCCTGATAACCTAAACCAGTCATAACTCGTATAAGTTTTCTCTGCAAACCGAATATTCGTTCCACACCGGAGGCATGACCCCAAGCAATCATACCATAAGCGACCTTTGACTCAAAAAGAGCGAAATAAGCTGTTTTTAATACATCTAAAGAGACCATTTTAACCAAATTCCTGAATACAAAAATAGTTCTGGACAGTGAATTAGAAAGCTCATGGATGTGCTGGTTCCAGTTTAGGTTTTGGTCAAACAGCAAACCAAGATACTTGATTTTATCAGGATTTGTAAAGTTTGGTAATGGTCTATGAGTAAAAAAGATGTCGACAATTTTCTTGTTGTTTAATGAGAGCTTATTTGCGGAAAAACCATTCTAGGGCACTTTACCGTTCAAAAACTATAAGAATAAAACTAAAAAAAATTGTGGATGATAAACACAAAATACGTCAGGGTGGGGTAAAAAGGGACAAAAGCCATAACTTTTATAACTATTCTATAACTTGCATACTAATTATCGTATTAAAAAAAATAAATAAACCAAAATATTGCTTAAATAATTCTCTACAAAAAATGTCATGAATTTCCGAGCTACAAGTGGAACTCTGGGAGATACACGCATAAAAAAAAGGGGAAAAAGGTACGGAATTTGAAGATTTTGATTCAGGTAGGTCCGAACACCGAGAAAAACTTTTTGAGGTTATATTTTTAAGCTTTTTAGATATTTACAATGTACTAGACACCCCGTATTTTTTATAGTTTCTTACCTGTCTTTGCGTTTTCGTTTTTTCTTTCTTACACTTTTGTCTGACTTTTCTTTCTCGGGCTCTGGACTGGGCGTGTGTAAGATTTGGTACCTAGATGCATTATTTTTCTCGTTCTCCTTCTCTATGGCTCTCTGTTTTTCCTGTTCGGCCAGTTTTTCACTTTTGGCCAACTTTTCTTTGGCCTCTCTATCCGGATCAAAACTGCTACCATCCACGAAGTATTCGGAAATCCCGAAAGCCTCCCTCAAGCGCTGATTTTTTTCCTGCTGAGCTTCTGCCACTTGATGTGTTTCTGTCACACTGAAACAAAAATTGATATTTAGTTTCAATTTTAACTCAACGGAGAATAGGCCGGGCCAAAAAAAATTTTTAGGGAAAATCCAGGACGACTAGTAAAAAAAAGTTGCGATTTTTAAAAGAAATTTTAGCCAGGCCCATTTGGATTTTAAGTTTTTATATTTTTATTTTCCAATTTTATTTTAGTAGTAGTAAGTATACAGGGTGATCAATAACTGGCATGCCAAAATCTATGAGGTGATTCTGCATCCAAAAATATCAAAAGAAGTTC
The DNA here is from genome assembly GCA_958510825.1 of Brachypterus glaber. NCBI lineage: Eukaryota > Metazoa > Arthropoda > Insecta > Coleoptera > Kateretidae > Brachypterus > Brachypterus glaber. The sequence continues at coordinate 91,947,079 of OY294044.1, forward strand.
CTATAAAGGTTGGTCCGCAAATAAACCCTAAGGGAGCTATGATCCTTTAAAATTATAATAAAATTAAGGTTTTTAATTAATAACTCTGGTACCTTTAAGCTAGAGCTGCGAGCTTTTGCATGTATAGTACTAGTACTGTATAGTACTAGTATTAATAAGGGCAATAAGTTTATGTTAATTTATTTATTTATTTTTTATTTATCAAGTGGCGTCCCTAGACGGAAAAATGTATTAGGCTTAACACATTTTTGCCCCAAACTTTTTTATGTGTACTTTTTTTGAATTTTTTATAAATAATATGGATTTCTTAAGCAAAAATACATAAAAAATTTCATATAGTGTAAAACTGTACGAGCAACCGTTTTCAATAAAAATGCAATTAAGAGGAAGTAATATTTTGTGCCACCAAAAACGTTACTTTTTAAAAGGCTATTACTGCTTTAATATTAAATTTAGTTGTTTCAGTAAAAAAATACTTTTTTGCTTAGTTTTTATTGTAGAATCGCCCTGCAAAATTAAAATTTTATTGGTGATTTTTTTGTATACTCTGGCAAATGAAGCGGGTGCCGAAACAGAAATTACGGTATATACTCTAATGTCTATTTGGAGTCATGGGCCCACTGTGCGGTGTCCGTCAACGTATTAATTATCCGGCCTATCCGGCATTATCCGAGCGTCAAAGTAAAACGGGACCACCTCAGTAATGTCCTCTCGAAATTGCAAAAAGTTATACCTATTCGTGATCGATCAAACATTAAAAAAATAAATAAAAAAAAACACGTCACACGTCAAATTAACAACCTCCTCCTTTTTATAAATAATTAAATACTTACCGAGATAAAGTAGAGTTCCTTAGATTAACTTAAAACAAGCCGTGAAGATATGTAATACTACGTATTCCATTATTATTACTACTACTACTATTCTCATTAAATGGTATATTGCATTTTTCCAAAATAAAAAAAAACTTTAAAGAAAATAAAAAAAAACTTTCAGTTTTCTTTTATTATTTTTGCGAAATACGAAAAATTAAAAAAAAAATAGTTTTTTTTTATTTTTAAAACAAGTTTAACCACCATAAAATTTTTGTTTTTCTGGGCATTACTTTCAAAATTGGTAGAATTGATCCTTATAATAAAAGTAATTTTTCCTGAAAAAGTTACGTTAATCGAAATTTTCTTTGAGATTTTTTCGATTTTTTTAAAAGTTTAACTCCCCATAACTTTTTTGTTTTTGGGCGATTACTTTCAAAAACAATAGGGACCTTCCCCTCATAGAGCTTGATTTTTTCTGAAAATTTCGAGTCGATCGAATTATTCGTTCTTGAGTTATCGTGTCTACAAAAAAAGAACGGACGGACGGCCAGACGGACATTTTAAGTTTATTATTTTTTTATGAATTTTTTGTCTAGGACGTTTTTTACGAATTAGGGAAATTCAAATCTACCGTAAAATACTATTCTAGTGCTACGCGCTGAGAGTAGTATAATAATAACTTCCGCTATTTTTTAAAGCCATATATCTGTCCGACATTGTTATTTAAGAATCATCTATAAACTACTATTTTTAGTTCAAAATTTTATTATAAAGTGTGCATTATTTTTAACAGTTTTAAAACACGATAAATAGGCTGGCACGCTTTTCTCGACCCCACCCCTTATTTCCTTGACGTCACATAAAGAAAACAAGAAATAAATTTAGACTAAGCATTAAGTATAAATAAACTTTGATTTTAAAGTTTAATATTATTTATTTTATCGATCATAGGGTTATTTAATTTTACTTAAAGGTAAATAACACGGTTCGATTACATACATTTAGGGAGCAGAATGGAGGCAGGGGGATAAAGGGGGATTTTTTAAATGGAAAGAGGGGTCGTGTGATACATTATTTAAAGTTAATAAGATTCATTATTCGACCATATATTTGTAATTTTCTTAGAATTATTTTTAAGGGGGTTAAAAAAGTGTTAAAAATAGGAAGTTTGGTATAAAATATAATAATCAATTTTTGTTTAATGATATATCCTATGATAATAAAACGTAAATCATACTTTTGAACTAATTTAAAATGATAAAAATGTAAATTTCAAAAAAAAATCTAAGAGAATCGCAACAAAAAAACAATTCAAAAAACTTATTTAAAAAATTAAAAATTATAGTTTCAAAAAATATAAATAAGCTTTAAAATTATGTATCAAACGACCCTGTTTTCGTTCAAAAAAATGTTCCCCCTTGCCCCCTGCTTTCATTATGCCCTCTAAACACATTTAAATATACAAAAAAAAATACGGGTTATGTTACTTACGGGTTTAAAATTTTAAGTTTGCGGCTTTCCTTTCCATAACTATAATTGAACATACAGTGCGTGTTCAAAAGTCCACGCTTTTAATTTTTGAAAGGCTTAAGTTAAGCCGTTCAAAAGTTAAAGGGGCGGAGTTTAGAACACGCACTGTATGTTTAACTATAGTTATGGATAAGGAAAGCTGAACTTCTATCACAATATTTGGTCACCTTTACGTAAAAGTTTGTGTTTTTGAAAATAATTATGAAATTTTGTGGGAAATATAAAAAAAAAAATTTTGATCAAACTAATATTTTATAATGAATAAAAATCTTACAAAAAAAATCTAAAATAATGAATGTTTAAAATAAAACAAGTCCTGGATTTAGGGAATGCCTAATTAAGTAGAATAGTATGAGGTAACCTCGTCGAGGTTTAACAAACATGTAAAAACAAGCATGTAAAAACAAACATGTAATTGATGGTTCCATCACAAAATTAATTGCAGTCCAAATAATTGACGAAACGTTGGCAACTTTATAACAAGAAATAGTTCTACAACCTACGAAATGAATTCAATAAAAATACTACGGTTCATAAACAAAAAAAAAAAACGAAAACACTGAAAAAACTAATTGTTTTCGAAAACGGAATATTAATACATATTTTTTTTTTAATAAAAATATTTAAAAAAAAACGCAGCCGAGCACTTTGGTCCAAATTTGAAGTCTTTATCTCAAAACGTTCTCGAGTTATCGACCGACAGACTAAATTCATTAAATTATCCTTTTTGCGTATAAAACTCCTAGAAATAAAAAATCAATTTTTTTTTCTAATGCAGAACTTTTCTAGGGGCAATAAAATTATAGAATTTATTTACTTGTCTTTTGATTCTGTTTCATAGTCATAACAAACCATTGTGCCACACTTTTTCGTGAAACTAAATGATTAATTGTTTATAACAACAGTGTTATTATCCATGCTTTCAAAAAAGGTTATTTTCACTGGAACATTCCACTTGGTTTAACTCAATAATTACACTAAAAAAACTGACACCTTTAAAGTATTAAAAAAATAACAAAATGTAACAAGAATTTAAACAATTTGTTTTGTTGCAGTTTTATCTACAGCCAAATAGTTTGGTGGCAGATCTTTGAGTGGTATAAATTTACCCCCACCCTTGTCATATAGAGGGTAAACCCTTCGGAATCAATACACTCTCTTTGGTCTCGTGATTCACGAGGGGGAGTTTCTACATTTCAAATGTCTCGCCGTACATTTATTATTCTATTCACAGCGCCTGCGCTAGAATAGTATAATACGATAGTTTTGAATTTTCAAAAAAATCAAAAATCGTCCTAGACAAAAAATTCTTGGATATAAATTTGTTTCATGAAAAAATAAGCAACTTTTTTTTTTAATGTCCGTCTGTCTGTCTGATGTCACGAAAAAATCCAAATGAACACGAATAATCCGATCGACTTAAAAATTTTAGGAAAAATCAGGTTCTACGAGGGGAAGATCCCTATTGTTTTTGAAAGTAATCCCCCCAAAAACAAAAAAGTTATTGCTTCTAAAAAAAATCGAAAAAAGCTGAAAGAAAATTCCCATTTAACGTATTTTTTTAGGAAAAATTGATTTTTTTTTATTTGTTTATTTATTTATTTTTTTTTTTTTCGAGAAAAATAATAATAAAAAAATGAAAAATTAAAATATTTGGGAAATGCAATATACCATATACTGTGAATAGTATATAATAGAATGCGTAGCATTCCATATCTTCACGGCTTGTTGTAGTTATTTTCGGACGACTATACTTAGTAAGTATTACTTACGTATGAGAAAGGATTTCATACGTAAGTACCGAAAGTGAATATTTTCCTTCAAACTACAAAAAATCACGAAATTAAGTAGCTCAGTTATCAATGCAAAGGACTTATTCCATTGCCTAGGCCTAAATCATTGTTGCCGATTTTCCATTAATTACTGACATTTGCCAGTAAACTTGCCAGTAATTACCAGCCCAGAAAATTTTATGAGAAAAAGGCTATAAACTTGAAGAGTTTGAATAATTTTATAGAAAATGTAGGAAATTTTTTTTGCATTTTTGTTTTTTAAAGCTAAAACAGTCCATCTAAATTTTTAAATTTTTTGCCTGCGGCACCAAAACTTCCTTATTTTTTTTTAAATTTTAGATCATAAAATTTTTCGCCTGTAGCGCTTAGACATTTATTGCCTTCTGGCAAACTTTAAACTATGCTGTTTTAATTAAAATATATCCTCATATTTCTAAAAAATTTTGCTAGGGCTTTCTTAGGTATATTTTTTAATTTAAGATTTTAAAACTTTAGAGTGAAATTCATATAAAATATTTGCCTGCGGCGCTAGAGCTGTCTTGTATTTTTGTGAAATGTAAAATTTTCTGCGGCGCTGGGTCAAACATTTCATTTTAGTCGTCACTTTTTTATCTGGAGGGACTCCACTTCAGAGGAGCGGTTATCGATTACTCTTTATGCCGAGCTGCGCATGCGTAGTAGAGGGATGACCGTTTTTCAAAAAATCAAAAATATTTTTTTTACAAAAAAAAAACAGGCACGAAACCAACGTTAACATAAACCAACACCCGACATAAAAAAACACCAAACAACAAAAAACCAAAACAAACTAGACACGGCGAGCAGTAATTAGCCGCTTTTTCCACTTCAGCATCCCAGATGTAAACATTGTATAGTACAAATACCAGCTGTATATATCTAGCCGTGGGGCGCATACGGCCACAGCTATTTTTTTATGTCAGCTATATAATATTTATGGTTACTATAATAGTCGTCGCGACGGTGCGACTTTTGGTAAGCAGTGAAAAAATAAACACGAACAACCCCTCGATTAACTATGGCACGCGTTTCTGGTTTATTTTCAAACGAAGGAAAAAACAGCACCTGTCACGTAATACGTAACATTCGTGTTTATTCACGAAATATAGGATGAAAACCTTTAGAAACCATTAAGTCAATAATTTGATTAGTTCTACCTGTTTAAAATGAGTTTAATTTTAATATAGGTAAAAACTGAGGGTAAAGTTTATACGAAAAGCTGTCGTAAGATTTCAGTACAGGTTAAACAAATACACTGCCCAGCTCATTTTTCACCTTCGCGCGTAGCATGGATTTTTTATTATCAGATTCTCTTTCAGCAACCTTAAAAACCCCAATACAGCAATTTTCACGAAAATTGTGCCCCGTCCCTAAGGGGGTGAAATAAGAAAAAATTTATTATCGGATTCAGATTCGTAGACCCCAAAACCCCCTATACCAATACCAATTTTGACGAAAATATTGAAAATATTAAAAAATATTTACCCCCTCACCCCAGCGGGGGTGGAGTTAGAGAAAATGTTATTATCAGATTCAATTCAATTTAATTTCAGCAACCTTAAAAACCCCTATAAGTATAGCAATTTTCAATATTTCGTAAAAAAATGTATTTTTCCCTTGCCGCACCCCAAGGTTCAATAAAAACAATACCGAGCGAGAACTTTTGGTAAAATACCTGTATGCCAAATTATAAGTCTCTAGTTTAAAGCGTTCTTAAGTTATCGTGCACTTAAGATTTCCCGGACAGACCGATAGACAATTTTTTTTGCTCGAAATTGATTTATATAAAGGTAAAAATACGCAAAAAAAAAAATTGCACGAATACAATAGACTACCATTTTTATTCCGCCATTTTGAATTTTAAGTGTTTGTGTATTGACAGGCATTTAGATTACCAAATGAAACCTTAATATCAAATTTCAGCTAAATCGGACTTTTGAAAAAAAATTAACCACCCTAATGACGCTAAATTTTTTTTTCAGATTTTTAATTATTTTTTTCGTATTCAGCGGTGCAAAAAATAGCCCTATGCAAAATAAACTGACTTTTGTCGCTTTTTTTTTCTGGGGCCAATTTGGATGTTTTTTTTTTCTATTACGATTTTTCATTCTTAAATATTCATAATAAATTATGTATGGGACTAAATAGTTTTTCTTCTTAAATCTGTAATTATTTTAGGGTAATTTTGTTTAATATATCAATAAAATAGAAAAATTACTCATATTTAGCTATTTTTTTAATATTTTTTTTTAATTAAATAAAAAAAACGAGCCAGTAGAAATTTTTACAGTAATTCGTAGTGTATATAAGGAGAATAACCCATAAAAGATTGAATCTCTCAATTTTTGTTTGTTTTGTACATTATTTTCGTTTGGCAAAATTTTAAAAAGAAATCTGCCATATTTATCGCAATTTTGAATTTTAAGTTTTTGGGTATTCGTCCGTACTAATATTACCAGAAGAAGCCTTTATGAATTTAGAACCAAAAGTCCAATTTTTTTTTTATTTGTCACTATTTTTTTTGTAATCAGCGGTGCAAAAAATGGCCCTATGCAAAAAAGCAGACTTTTGTCACTTTTTTAATTATATATTTTAGAATTCTAAAATTAAAAGTATTGAAATACACATTTTTTTTCAAATTTTTTTTTCCGATTTTTTCACATTTCTCGACTTTTCGTAGTTTTTAAGACTTTTGAGACCATGTTAAAAAAATGTCTGTCTGTCTGTCGGTCTGTCTGTCTGTCTGTCTGTCGGTCTGTCGGTCTGTGAACACGATAACTCGGGAAAGACAAATCGTAGCGATTTGAAATTTGGAGGGTATATTTGCGTAGTGAATATCTCGGCGGGGATTGAAATTGGGGTATGTGGGTAGGGGAGAAGGGGTCAAAGGGGCCAAAACAAGTTAATTTTTGGTATTTTTTTTTAAAAATTTTTATCGTTCAATTATAATTTTGGCATGTATAGGAAGGTAATAAAATTTACCATAAAAAAGGTAAAAACCATTTTTTTCGTAGCACCAATACTTCTGGAGATATTAGCAAAATAACAAAATACACGCCACTGTGAAGTCTTTTCATTAGTTTATAGGTAAAGCCTTGCATTTTGCAAATTTTAATAATGATTTATGTCCATTTCAAGCAAAAAAAATTGTCGGTCACCAGTTACGATGCGCAGTACTGCTTAGACAAACGTAAGTATGCGCAGAAGAGTTTATTTTCTGGCAAACATATACAAATATGTCATGCGCAGTAAGGATTGGTGGAACATATTTATGCGCAAAAGTGTTTAATAATACATACGAATGCTTAACTTAAAAGTGTTCTGGCAAACATATACAAATATGTCATGCGCAGTAAGGATTGGTGGAACATATTTATGCGCAAAAGTGTTTAATAATACATACGTATGCTTAAAAGTGTTCTGGCAAACATATACAAACATGTCATGCGCAGTAGGGATTGGTGGGACATATGTATGCGCAAAAGTGTTTAATAATACATACAAATGCTTAAAACTGTTCTAGCAAACATATACAAATATGTCATGCGCAGTAAGGATTGGTGGAACATATTTATGCGCAAAAGTGTTTAATAATACATACAAATGCTTAAAAGTGTTCTGGCAAACATATACAAATATGTCATGCGTAGTAAGGATTGGTGGAACATATTTATGCGCAAAAGTGTTTAATAATACATACGAATGCTTAAAAGTGTTCTGGCAAACATATACAAATATGTCATGCACAGTAGGAACTGGTGGAACATATTTATACGCAAAAGTGTTTAATAATACATACGAATGCTTAAAAGTGTTCTGGCAAACATATACAAATATGTCATGCGCAGTATGCATTGGTGGAACATATTAATTCGCAAAAGTGTTTAATAATACGTACGAATACGCAAAAGTGTTCTGGCAAAGATATACAAATATATCATGCGCAGTAAAGATTGGTGGAACATATTTATGCGCAAACGTGTTTAATAATACATACGATTACGCAAAACTGTTTTGCCAAAGATATACAAATATATCATGCGCAGTAGGGATTGGTGGAACATATTTATGCGCAAAATTGTTTAATAATACATACGAATATTTAGAAATGTTCTGGCAAAGATATACAAATATATCATGCGCAGTAAAGATTGGTGAAACATATTTATGCGCAAACCTGTTTAATAATACATACGAATGCACAGAAGTGTTCTGGAGTTGCTAGAGGTGAGGAAAGGCAAAGGAAGTGTGACAAAAAGTGTGTAGTCCATTTCCACTATTCTGTTCGTCTAAAATATAAAAGTTTTCAAACGCTTTTGCGTTTCAGATATTTTTTCCGGAACCACTGTGCACTGCGGAGGGACTTCGCACCGGTATTTTCGTCTGACGATTATAATATGTGATCAGAATGGTCTCTGAGGTAATATGTTAAAAGGTCAGATGGAGGTAAAAAATTCGACAATAAAATTACAACTTTGAGGGCGACACCCCTTTTGAACCGACCTAGCCGTCTGACGATTTACATACATCATCTGTGACCTTCAAACAGGTAACATGCAAATTTTCAGCCGGAGGTACGATCATTTTTTTATTTAGGATTTTTTTGCATGTTTGAGTCGTCTGACGTGTCCTTTGTACCGGTTTTGAGCAAAATCCTTGCAGATGACACTTCCTGATGGTCCCCCCAACCACCTCACAAATTTCCAACCGGAGGTACTATCATAGTACCTCGCGGCCGCCAACTCTTCTGCCTTCCTAAGCTAAAAGGTCCTATCTGTGTATGTTAAACCTATGTAGATAGGACCTTTCAGCTTAGCACGACAGTCTTAGTCTAAAATGCTTTCCCGAAGTTTTGAAATGTTTAAAAATGGGAAAGCAATATGATATTTGTTCGGGTGGAAAATGATTCTTTACTGAACTTTAGGATTAAATGTGCTGTTTTCCGGACTAATTCGAAAAGAGGGCCATGGCCCCCTGGTGTCATCACATGAAGGCCGAGACCCCTTTGGAAAACTGTAAACTATAAATCTTTCTATTAAAAAAATATATAAAAATGTATTTCTTTTTTTGTTGTTAAATACCTATATTCGTTGTGTATAAAATACATTATTTTGCATTCAATTGTTTTTTCTTTTTTTTATTTAATACAGACTTTTTTGTATTGCCCCTTCACTGGAATTTTGAAAAATTCGGGTTCAGGCTTTTCCGAATTCAAGAACCGAACATCCATCCCATCGATATGAAAATCAAGTACTGCGATAGGAAGAACAATATTGTTAAAAAAAAAAACCTTGAAAATAAAAAAGTTATAGCGCACTAGGAGCACACCCTCAAAGAATTATAAAAAATAGTCGGCTCAGCCTCAGATTAACAGTAATTTTGAATACAGAAAAAATCTTACAACATTAACCTTTTTATTTTCTATTTAGGAAGGGCGGCTAAAAAAATCGCCTTTGGATTATTAAGGTCTACGATCGTAGACCATGCTTTTTTTTAGCTGGGTAACTTTTTACACGGAGTGTTTACGCTTGCGTCCCTTCGAGTAGCTGTGCATTATGCATCAATCTATTAGATCAGTAATAATTCACACTTTGAATGGGTATAATATTGTTTTTATTCATATTGAAACCTGCCTGGTCTACAATTGTAGACCGCGCGACTAACCACGTTACCTTTTTTATTTTTGCATTTTTTTATTTTGTGTAAGTTTTTATGGTTTCTTTTTGTGAATATTGTTTTTCAAAGTTAGTTTATTAGTTTAAACATAAATTAAAGATACAATATTTACCACCAAAAAAAATAGCGGTTTATAGGAAGACACTGGCAAGAGTCTTTTTGGGCATGAAAGAGCTCATACGTAATGTTTTTGATAAATTAGGTAATTTTCTGTTCTATAAAACTAAAAATTACTTTGGACACTAAATGTGCCTAAGAAGGGAAAATAAATCGAAAAAAAAAATGCTCAAAATATCATAACTACGATTGCAAAGAGCACATGTACATGGCATGAGTTACTAAAATATTGCATGATTTCGAGTCAAATTTTATAATATTTTTTTCTTTTAATTTAGGTGTTTTTTTATTTTTTTATAATCGTACATGTTAAAAAAAAAACAAATGTTTTGGTTTCAGAAAGTTTTTTAAGTTATTTTTATTTTTTTTTTACAAATTACCGTACAGATGTAAAATATATGTTAGAATTGTATATCATTTTTCTTTTACCCTTAACACTTACTAAAACACTAATAATTTGAAAAAAATATGTAAATAACTTTTAAATACAACCAAATAAATAACATAAGATATTTGGTTTTTAAAAATATAAATATGTTTTTTTTTAAACAAAAAATAAAATGGTCTACAAGTGTAGACCGCGCGCCTAAACACGTTACAAAAAGAGGCGCGCCTAACGAAGGGTTAAACAACCGCTTGAAAAACGTGCACAAGTCCTGGCTAATTACGACTAAAATCATTAGTGTAATTTTTGAGAATATCGCACTTTTTGATTTCACACGCAGGATATTTTTCTGGAGCATTAAATTTTATCAGTGAAAAGTATAATATGAACAGTTCTATAATTCCACTACCAGGAACATATTCGAGTGAAAATCGGCTTATAAGCTTTTCGTTAAAACCACCAAGTAGACTTTTGGTTTAAACCCGCACTTAAAACCAAACTGCAATGAGTTAAAATTAATTATTTATTGTAATGCGCTTATGAAATTACTTAAAAGGTTTCGTTTATACAGGGTGAGTTTTTTAAAGTATTACAAGGGAATATCTCGAAAACAGTTAAAAATTTTTTTTTGAAATTATGGTGAAGTAATAGGGAGGCAGGGGGACATATTTAAACATATTTTTGACACCTACCCCCCCTCCCTATTTTGAGGGGCGGGGGATAACTTTGAAATTTTAAATAGGATGATGTACTTTTTTTTTAATTCGAATCTACTTAAAAAAGTAGGTATATATGCAAATAAGAAATTTATTTGCTCTTTCGGTAATTGAATTATGATTTATTAGATTAAAATACTAATGAAGTTTTTTTTTGTTTATTTGTTTTTTTATTTGATTCCATGATAACGCGTTTTTTTAAATTTAAGTCAGCCGAGAATTTTAACAGTTTGACGATTATTTCTCAGTTTATTGCTCAATTAAACATGGAAAATGTTTGGAAGTTGAAGGGGGACATTTTGAACAATTGCTCAAACATGACTGACGATAAATTAGTTGAAATTTAATTGTTAATATTTTTTTGTATAATATAATTTAATTAAATAACTACATAACCTAAAGAACAAATCAATTTTTTTTTGCATACATACCTTATTTTTTACGTAGATTCGAATTTTATAAAAAAACTACATCATCCCATTTAAAAATTCATAGTTACCCCCCGCCCCTCAAAATAGGGAGGGGGGGTAGGTGTCAAAAATATGTTTAAATGTGTCCTCCCGCCTCCCTATTACTTCAGCAAAATTTTACAAAAAAAATTTAGACCGTTTTCGAGATATTCCCTTGTAACACTTTAAAAAACTCACCCTGTATTTGATTTACTACTTCACATAACATTTTTATTGATCATGATCAATAAAAAAAATTGTGTACTTGATTGTTCTAACCGCAATGCACGATTATATGGGGTTTAAGAATAACAAATGTATTTTTAATTAGGTGTCATGAACATGGAACCCTTTAAACAAAAAAACACTTGCTTTAAATATGTCATTATAAACCCTCCACCTGCATAATGCCTGATGGGTTAACTTTAACTATCATTTTATTAAAAAAAAAAATTAATCTTGTGTACTACTACTACTACAGAGAGCACTAATCTAGTGTTATGGGAACCAGAAGTAATTTTTGTAAACCCCATATAAAAAATACATAATAAGTACAATAAATTTCCTGTAAAATAGTGGCCCACACTTTAAAGTGGATCCTGTGTGAGACAATCTTTAAATTAAAATATTTACCCAAATACAAAAATGATATCCCCGGTATGCTGCTGAAGTCATATACGGCTTTTTGCTATGTACAATAACTATTGTACATAACTATTGTACATAGCTAAATTTTTAAATTTAAATGTTTTTGAACACATAACATCAACTTTAAAATGTATGATACCGTTTAAAAGAAAATTTTATGTATTTTCACCCAAAAAATAGTCCCATTCTTTATACCTGGTCCTCGACTTTTGAACATATTTAAAATAATGCCCAAAAGATTCCTCAGCATCACATTTATAATGGTAATGTTTTCTTCTAGTCGTAAACCTCCCCGAGGGGGGCAAAATTACACTTGTTGAGGAATATCTTTTCCCCAAAGCTTGGCATAGGGCCCTACGCCAAAGTCGTTTGAATATCACTTCTTTTTCTACCGAACTATGAAGACGATTTTGTTTAGAAGACATTGTTTTTTAATAATTTTAAAAACTAATTTATTTTTACTTGAGCCTTTTGTCACTCACGCGTCGTGATTTAAAACTGCTCACATTTTAAGGCAACTTTTTAAATTATATGAAATACGTCAAAATTAATTTTTCTAAAGGGCATACTAGATTACATCACAGTAATTTAACTACACGAAGCTCAGCGCAACTTTAAAATAAGATTCCCTTTCTTTTCCAGAGAATCCAGAAAATATTCCTTCAAAAACAAGATTTGCTTGTAATACTATTTTATACCTATGTCAAGTTATAGTTAAATAAATTTATTACATTTTGGTAAAATGGTTTTTAATCGTTATTAGTTAGATAAAACTTATGGTAGGTAGGACAATATTTATTTATGGTACTAGTGGGTATACTAGAGATACAGTGCAACAATTTCGAGATCATCGAATCCGAAACTCATTTTGGTGTCCTGTTCCTGAAAGTACATATCAAAACTAGAAAAATCCCACAGGGGGTTTGGTAGTCTGATTCAGGTTCGAATTTTATCGTATCATGCATATTTTGATTTTGACCACTGTTTTCAAAGATGATTTTGACCACTGTTTTCAAAGAAACTACTTTTTCTCGCGGCTATATCTCGTAAACCGTTTGTAATTTTGTTGTACTGTTTTCAGTCTTTTTGTCGCAATAGACTAGGAGGAAAAAAGTGTAAAACAAACTGGCCCGAAAAAACTGCATCCAGTGCCTGGAAATCGCAAAAATGTCGACAAATTACCATTTTTTCACCCTTTTGCACCATTTTTGGCCTATAACTCGACAACACTTCCACAAATATCTTGTTTCTTTCATTTTAAATTTTTTTCGCATCAAACAAATATTTTTTAGTTGATACTTTGATTACAATAACAGGGCCCGACAACAGGAATTTTAAATTATTTCTAATATTTGTATACAGACATATCATCTTATTCGGCATAGTTATGTATTAAAGAAACTCACCAAAAATTAGAAATAATTTAAAATTCCTGTTGTCTGACATTGTTATTGTAATGAAAGTATCAACTCTGATTATTACATGGAAAATTTGAGATTTTAGTTTGTCAACTATGTGAAAAAAGGCAAAAAAGATTTTATTAGTCGATAGACATTAAAGTTGACGCCCGTGGATTTTCAGGCATCCAGTGCCTGAAAATCCACGGCAGTTTTTTCGGGACAGTTTGTTTTACACTTTTATTCTCCTAGTCAATAGCTACAAAAAGACAGTACAACAAAATTCCAAACGGTTTACGAGTTTCTTTGAAAAAAGTGCTCAAAATCAAAATATGCATGATACGATAAAATTCGTTTGGACTTTCGAGACTGTCTCAAACTACCAAAACCCCGGTGGGTTTTTTTTAGTTTCGATATGTACTTTTAGGAACAGCACTCAAAAATGAGTTCGGGTTTTATGTGTTGCTCAGTGATATTGTCTACGACGGCCGTGGGTCAATATTCTTGAGTGGACAATATCTATTTACCCACGTGTGCCATACAAAATTTTATCCAATACATTTGTAATCATAAGTAAATGCGATTTTTAATAATGGTTTTTTTATGTACACATAATGTTTCATTTCATTATGGCCGCTGTAATAGTAGGCGGTTGTGGTACAAAAAAAGCATTTGCAAGTTTGAGAGTTTAAAATCAAGATTTATTTTACGGCGTGGCGTTGTTTTCAACTTAAAAATGGACTGTAGAGATGAAAATAGTGTTTTCGTCCCTGGGGATATTCCGGAAAAAGCAAAAGTAGCTACTTTTAATACTATACCACCCAAATCAAAAGAAAAATACGAACGCGAGTATAAAATTTTTGGAGAAATTTCAATTTTGAGGTTAAGATTGCAATTTTATGGCTTTTAAAATGATGAAATTGTTACTGTTAACTTTAGATGTTTGGCTCGTAAGATCAATTATGTAAATGGGGTCCCAGCATAAACCCACACATCCCAATCCTTAAAAAGTAAGTATTCTGTAAAAAAATTGCCTTTTCAAAAAGAGTGGGGTAAAAATATTACTCGCTTTGGTAGGGGAGACGTGAGAAAATTTATAAACAATGAATAAAATGTCAATTTCTTTAGTTAATTTACCTGACAACTGAACGCATGGTCTTCTTAGGCATCGGCGTAGGCATGGGATAATGTCCGGAAAAATGCGAATCTGCCCCACAGGTGCAATGACAACAGCATTCTCTTCTATTTGCAACCGCAGCTGGGTGATACCTTGGCCCCCCTAAGGGGTGCACTATTGCATTTGCCGCGGGTGCCCTTTTGCCCAAAGCCTGACAAAGGGCTCCCCGCCAGAGCCGTTCAAAGATCACTCGTTCGTCCACCGGAGTCTGGTGGTAACGATTCTGTTTTGACCCGTAAAACATTATATTTTTTGGAAGTATTTGGATTATTATCACTTTGTGTAGAACTACGTTTGACGTAACACTTATAAACTAGGTTTCTGGAAGACTTAAATATCACTATATATTTTTGTACGTTTTTCTAATATTATTTGGAAGACATATTTGATTTTGTATTGGTTTTTCGGATTATCCGAGTCGCTTTAAAATATCTGGAGGTTTCATATTCGCATACGGGATACAACTAAACGAAGGTTATTTGATTTTCCTGAGGGAGAGAAAGAGAGGGGGATAAAATCGTAGGTCCGGATGCGCAGCATCCGTGTTTTCGTTGTCCCGACGCCTGCCGCAGGATCGATAATGTAATTGAAAATAACAAGCACGCACTTGAGTACTGAGGATTAGCTGGGATCAACATGCTTTTCTTTTAAGAACCATTTAGATAGATACTCTTACAAAACTTAACTTATAAGTTTCAACTTTCAAATATATATTTGAAAATTTTAACACGTCCAGTTTTACGGTTCTTTCCTGGACGAAAGTAGTATATTCTTTAACTAGTATGAAATAGACAATATTCAGCGCAAGCGGAAAGTTTGGCATTCGCCAGGCGAGGATGACGGTTCCACGAGCGCAGAATGACTATTCCATATCTGCCCGGTTAAGGTAAAAGGCAGTAAGTATATACTATTATAGTGTATACTTACTGTCATTTACCTTAATGGGACAGATATATCGAGGGCTTCATAATATAGGGACGCATCAAACGTGTTAATTTATACAAGATACGCCCCTATGTTATGACGTCCTCGATATGTTACAGACAATACTTTTTCTATGAGACATTAGACGGCTTTAAACTGCGGAGTGGGTTGAAGAAAATATTTATTGTCACTGGACATTACAAATGCAACAAAACACATATTTTTAAATAAACCACGAATTAATTAATTGTGAATTAATCCTTTACCGATTATTTTCTTATCTTCTGGAAGACTATTTAAGCAAAAGTTTAAAAAATAAATCACTCTGACTCTACGTCTAGGTCAAAAGTCTTCAAATCGACGCAGAATAATAAAGCTGTAACTGCGTTTTTTGAAAAAATGAGTTATTAGCATTTTTTTGTCGGGTTCTACTTTATCTCATGTAAAAATATTATATACTTAATACAGATGTATAATAAGCGAGATACGAATCTAATACGTTGTATCTGCTGGCTTAGTTTAAAATACTTCTGCCAACAAAATAATAATTTCCCCTGTAGGTCTAGGTTATTTTTTTTAAGAAACAACAATTTTGAAAAAAAATATATTGCTTTTACCCCTTTACCACCCTTTGGCTCTAGAACTTTGGATATCAACCTATGGTCTAAATTTTAAGTCTTTAGCCCAAAGCGTTCTAGAGTTTGGTCACAAATTTCTCGGACAGACAAACGGGCGGACAGCCAGACAGACGGACAGACAGACAGACAGATAGACAGAGACCAACAGAATTTTTTTTACGGAAATCATCTTTTTTACATACCCAGAACCCACCGAAAAAAATTTTAGAGGCGATACTACATACAAAAATATGAAAAAAAGTCCCTATAAAGGATTGTCCGGAAACGAGCCCTAAGGGAGCTACGGCCCTATAAACCACAGTAAGGAATTTTAGCACATGGCTTATTAAAATTGATAAAGGCTATCATTTGATGTCATTTTTTCCAAACTTTATTATCTTTATTTTCTCAATAAAATATAATTCTTTAGTTAAAAATACATAAAAAAGGTACTCTTAGTTTAACACTGTAAAACCAACTGCAGTTAAAGCGTTCTGAGCATCAAAAATAGTAACTAAAAATTGCGTGCATAAACATTTTAATAATGCAGGGCGATTCTACATCAAAAACTATCAAAAAAAGTTCCTATACACAAAGGTTCGATATTCAATTTTAAGAGTACTGCCGGCCGGGTCCTAAAAAGTAACACTTCCTAAATGGGTGTGGCTCCCTTAAAATCCTTTTGTGGTCATTTGTGTATGGGGACGTTTTTTTATAGTTACCAAATTAAAATTACATAAAATGATAGGCTTAACATTAATAAAGGCTATCATATTATGTAATTTATTATTATATTATAGGGTTAAAGAGATAATAAATAAAAGCCCTTTTTTTGGCGCACCCTTAGGAGGGCCTTAGCTCCCTTAGGGCTCGTTTCCGGACCAACCTTTACACGAACTTTTTTTCATATTTTTGTATGTAGAATTAAGGTAAAACACCCAATAGTTGACACTACCCCAATAGTTGACAGTTTTAAATAAAACAACCTAAAATAAGATTACATTACATTTATTGAGGCGAAATAAATAATAAATGGGCTAGTACCATCTAGTCTTAGAATTTGCAACTGAAGATCACGTGATGAGTTGCGTTTTAATATGGCAGGCAATTTTTTAGTGGAGTGTTTTTGTTCGCATTTTTTTTACAGTTTCTTAAGACAAGAAAAAGTGCTAAGAAATTGGGTTTTTTTTAATTTTCAGTATTTAGTGAATAATACGTATTTATGCATGCTAATCTTAATTACAGGCTTTTATGGGTTCAAATCAAACTTTCTCTGATTATTTACAACTCAATAAGACAGTTTTAGCTTTTTACATAGGGGGTGTCAACCACTAGATTAAAAAATCAACAAATTTCAATAGTTGACAGCTAATTTTACGGCTCGTGGGGATCGTTTAAAATACTGTATTATACACCTCAGGGTGACCACAGGTTTTTTCAAATTAAGATTCCCTCATTTTTTCCTGATTCTTCCCTGATTTTTTCATGATGCTTTCCTGATTCTTCTGTGAATTCCCTGATAAAAATTAAATATTTTCCCTGATTTTAGTACAGATCATGAACGTAGAGATAAAAAAAAGTTTTTGAAACCAATATTCGTAAAAAATTTGAACTTTTTATTTTTTTCAACTTTTTTTCTGTAAAACTGATCTATGGATTGGTAGAACTTCATGAATAAAAACTTGTTTTAGTAATAGTTTATCATGTACACCACAGCTTTTTTTCAGTTTCCCTGATTTTTTACAGTTGATCAAATTACCTGACTTTTCCCTGATATCCCTGTTTTCCCTGATCTGTGGACACCTGCACATTTAATTAAGATCTAAATGTGGATGGGTGTTTTAAGATAAAATGAATATTTTTTTTTATAATTCCAATAAAAAAATAAAATATATCAAAGTATTTTAACTAAAATGCTCTTTTCTTATTTTTCGTATTTTGCTAAGCACTTCACTTGAGTTTTGTAAGTTATTGTACAATTCTGGTTAACCTCTAGTCGCAAAGCATTTAGAGATAAGATAAGATTTAGAGCTTTAAAGTTAATAGGAAATTTTACGTCAACTATTGGTTAAAATACTGTCAACTATTGGTGCTTTGATATCGTTTTGTAAAACTTGATGAATTTAAATAAAAATATAACTTTACTGGCATTCTTTTTAATAAAAACAGTAATTTATAAGTTACATTTTTAAAGCATTATGCTTTTAAAGTAATATTTCTTTTAAAATAAAAGAAAAATATGTTATGTCGACTATTAGATATGTTGTATGTCAACTATTGGTAAATTAATTTATTACCCCTGTCAACTTAACAATTTTTACAGGGTCTACAAAAAAATTAAAAATATTTGTTTGTATTATCACATTCAAACATTTTGGTACTAATATTAAAAGAAAACATCTAACTAAACACATGTATTCAATAAAATATAAAAAAAATATATTAGATAAAATTTTAATTAAAAAACATTATAGAATTTTTCTTAGACTGTAAACTATTGGCGGTTTTACCTTACCTCTAAATTTTTTCCGTGAGTTCTGAGAAAACCCTGTATTAATAAAGAAAATAGGCAAAGAGGACTTTTAAAATAATTAAATCGAACCATCGCGGCTTTTTTCAACCTTAACATCTAGTTTCAAAAAAAAAATATTGTTGGAGACCCTGCTACTACCAATATAAAAAATAAGGATAAGTTTGCTAATATAAGAATTTTACCGCGCCCGTGGTTTTACAATTTTTTTTTTGTTGTTAGATGAGACAAGATCAAAATTTTACACCGTTGATAAATTAGCGCCCTTTGAGAGGCGAGTTGATGACAAAAAAAATAAAACGTCAACTAACATCAACTTTCTGCCATTATTTATAACACCAAGTTTAAAAGTTGGCTAAAAAAGGTCATCAACTAGTATAGACCAGATTAGTATAGACCAAAGCAGCTATATCTTCAAAATTATATTTTTAGTGAATGCGCAATTTTTTTCCTTATGGATGCCCCCCCCCACCACTTAAAATAAAATAAATCTGTTCCTGGAAATAGGCCTGTTGTTTTACATAAATATACAGGGTATATTTGAAATAGGGTCGGAAATTTTAACAGGTGATTCTACATGATAAAATTTGACAAAAAGTTCCTATAAACATATGTCTAAAAATGCGTCATAAGGGAGCTACGCCCCTTTGAAATTGGCTAAAAAATCGGTTTTTATAATAACTCAGGAACCCTTTGAGATATATTAACGAGGTTTGGATATGATTCCCGAGGTCAAAATACATAAAAAAGGTATTCTTGTTGTAATACTGTAGGATTAACCGTTTTCGAGAAAAGTTCATTTGAAGGTGGAATTTCACGGTTCGAGGACGAAAAATTAAATACTAAAATGTCGAAAACCAAAATTTTAATGATGCAATGTTATTCTACATCAAAAGCTAAGAAAAAAAGTTTCCATACATATAGGTCGAAAAAACGCTTTTAAAGCTACCATAGCCCTTTAAAAATGGTGCATATTTAGGAGACCATAGCTCCATTAGGATTCATTTTTGGAAGTACCTGTATATGAGTTTTTTTTCTTAGTTTTTAATGTACATTCGCCCTGCATCATTAAAATTTTGGTTTTCAACATTTTAGTATTTAATTTTTCGTCCTCGAACCGTGGAATTTCACCTTCAAATGAATTTTTCTCGAAAACGATTAATCCTACAGTATTACAACAAGAGTACCTTTTTTATGTATTTTGACCTCGGGAATCATATTTCGAAAATAAAATTGCAAAAAAGTTACACAGAAAAAAGTTTGGGACAAAAAACTGATAAGCCCCCCCCCCCGTTTCGCACACCCCTGGTTTAAATAAGTACGTAAAAATTACATACAAAGATGGGCCTTATTAGGATTAATTCACGTGCAAAACCTCGTTAATATATCTCAAAGGGTTCCTGAGTTATTAAATAAAAACCGATTTTTTTAGCCACTTTCAAAGGGGCGTAGCTCCCTTATGACGCATTTTTAGACATATGTTTATAGGAACTTTTTGTCATTTTTTATGATGTAAAACCATCTGTTAAAATTTCCGACCCTATTTCAAATACACCGTGTATTGTACATGTTAGTATTATTAGGAACTCTTAAACTGGAGGTATCTGCATCACGTGGTTTTTTTCTCACTTTGGCGCAGTTGTTTTCTCCACAGAGAAGCAAGACAGAGCATGTGACATGTATGCCTTACCATTTGCAGATACTTAATGCAATTTTAAAAGGAAGAATAAATTTAAACTTTTTTTCACTGATGCCATTTATAAAAAACATGTATATGAAATATTTCTTAAATAGTTTAGATACTTATTAAATACAGGTAAAATAGATAAGCCCCAATCTAACCCGTAAAAAATCCTATTAAATCTACAAACCCTATAAGATTTTATAGGATATTTTCTTCAGTTTTTTTATGAGGGATTTTTTTGACGGAATTCCGGAAATACCTTCCTTTCAAATTGTGTTTGTACACAAATTTTCGGGGGGTAAATCACGACCGAATTCTGGTACACAAGATATTGCTTTACCCAAGATTTCGTAATATTTCGCATGAACCATGTATAAGAAATATTTTGTTTGAATAGTTTAGATACTTATTTACATACAGATAAAATAGATAAACCCCAATCTACCCTGTTAAAAATCCTATTAAATCTACAAGGATAATCTTATAAAAACCCTATAAGATTTTATAGGATATTTTCTTCAGTTTTTTATGAGGGAATTTTATAAGAGAATTCCGGAAATACCTTCCTTTTAAATTGTGTTTGTACACAAATTTTTGAGGGGTAAATCTCGACCGAAATCGTGTACACAAGATATCGCTTTACCCCAAGATTTCGCATTTTATTTTGCACGATTCAGTTTTGCAAGATTTTGCAGATATCGCAAGATTTCGAAAGATTTCTCAAGGTTTCGCAGATTTCGTAAGAGTTCGTAAGATTTCGCATTTTATTTGCACGATTTGGTACAAAATATTTCGCACTACCCCAAGATTTCGTAGGATTTCTCAGATTTCGTAAGAGTTTGTAAGATTTCGCATTTTATTTGAATGATTCGGTACACAAGATTTCGCACTACTCCAAGATTTGGCGGGATTTCGCAATTTTTCGTAAGATTTCGCGTTTTATTTTGCACGATTCGGTTTTGCAAGATTTCGCAGATATCGCAAGATTTCGTAAGATTTCGCAAGATTTCGTAAGATTTCGCAAGATTTCGTAAGATTTCGCAATATTTCGCGAGGCGGGTACACAATATTTTGGTGGAGATTTACAGAATTTTAGGAAGAATGTAAGAAATTTTAGAAGATTTTTAATATTTTAAGGGATTTTAAAATTAAATATTTTAAGAGATTTTAAAAAGATTTTAAGGAGATTTTAGAAAGACTGTTTTGACGATTTTAAAAATTTAAATTGGAATTTTATAGATTTTAGGGATTTTCCCTGAGATTTTACAAAGACAGTTTTTTAATAGAATACATGATATTGTGGTAAGGTTTTATGAAGTGTCTGGATGTTTTTGTGGAAAAGATTTACTTCTTATTTTGGGTACTATCAAATTCTTATAATCTTGCTAAAAGGGACTTAATTATCTACTTCATTTCTAAACTATCTTTAAAATAGTATCTTGTAAAATAGTGGAGACAAAAAGGTGAAAAAAAGTTTTCAGGGCCTGCAAACAAATAAGTACCCAGAAGAAAAACAGTGTTTAAACCATTTTGAACCCTGGCTTTTGTTTGCTTTGGAAGTTTTTAATCAAAATTTAGTTCAATAAAATTATTTGTAAACTGAAAATAAATGAACAACTTACCATGGTCTCCCCCACTGATCTACAGGTTTATCCAATTTGCCCTCTTGTCCCATCAGCATCTTACGGTAGTTATCAACCTTATTTGAAATTGCCACTTCGCTGAATCTAAAAAATAATTTAAAACAAAACTTAACAAAAATGAATAATTATTAATACCTAATTGGATTGATAATAATCCTGTGTACTCCTTTATGGTACACAGGTTTCTGAAAATTATTTGGTCTCTCAAACATTTTAGATTACAAATGCATAAACAACACTACAACATAAACTTGACAGCAGCTGTCAGTGTAGGTGGTTTTTGTGGTTATGTCAAAAGCAAATAAAAAATGTATTAACTGTTGTTTATATTATATAAGATATATTAAAACTCTTTCTTACCCTTGTTCTTCTAATATATCAGCAAATTCAGCACATTTCAGTTCAACCTTTCTTTTCCGTTCATGATCCAAAATTTCTTTATTTGGTTGCCTGTTTGACGCTGTATCCAAAGTTGCTAATTCTTGTTCGGATTTGTATGTTTTTTCCTTGTCTCGAGGTTTAACTAAAGCCCAGTTTCGTTGTACGTGTCCATTTGTTCCAGAACCCCTGGCTGTAGATAAACCAATGCCATTGTACATTTTCTACAATTGAATAGAAATATGAATTAAACACAATATATTAACAGTGTTTTAAAAGCAGACGTTATGATTATTTAATCCTTTATGCCTAAACTTGTTGCTTTGCATAACATTTAAGCACATTAAGGAAAAAAAACTAAATAAAAAATTGATGTCAAAAAGCCATTATCGATTTAGTTTATTAATCCTACTTAAATAAATAAATTAATACACTCACAACTATTAGTTTAACACGAGTATGTTAACTATCTTTTAAAGAATTATTTAAATCACTTAAAATAGTAAATTTATTGTTTTATTACGATTATTTTGTAAATGAAACATTTTTCTGTCACAAATTTATGACAGGAAGCAATACAGTGTTACCAATTTATAAATCAATAATATATTTCTCATTTGAACAAATTCTCAATGGACCAAATGTTATTTGGGTTGCCTAAATACAGGCTAATTCTACTATTAAATAGTAGATTTAAATTTTAAATTTTCTTGCTAAATAAATAAAATAAACTCTCTAGTTCATTGAATAAATTCTCCAATTTTAGGGCCACTTGCACCAATTATGTTTTAACTTTAAACTTGGATTAAGTTGACGGCCGACCAATCAGAACGCAACATTTCTAACTCGGTTTAGTTGAGATAATCCCAGACCAAAATTTGGTGCAAGTGGCCCTTACTTGTCCAATATTGATATGCATTATGTATTGTAAATTAGCAATTTGGAACTTGATACATTTTCGACAATGCTCATGATTCAAATTTTAAAATATGATTAGCACGATTAGAAATTGTAGGGATGAAAGATTTATTTTTATTTCATACCTTTTACTTTTCAATAGGAAAGTCCCCCGTTAAAAAAAGTGTCTTTTTTACGTTTTTCGTTATTTTTTTATATTCATCTGTTGGTCTGTATGGGAAAATTTGTGGCCACCATAACTCGAGAACGCTTTGAGCCAGCGGCGGATTAATTTAATTTTAAGGCGGGGCATCAATAAGGATTGCGCCTTCACCAAAAATAAGAAAATATATGCTAATATAAAATATAATCGCGGGGGGAGGGGGGCATGGCTCACATACCCCCCCCCCCTAAATCCGCCGGTGCTTTGAGCTATAGCTAGTCTAAGACTTAAAATTTGTGATAAAAATTAATACTTACTTTTGGTCAAGCTCAATTAATAATTGTCGTATCACAAAAATGGTTGCAAAAGGTTTCATTTTTTTTATTGAAAAAAAAAAATGTATATACATATTTATATTTATTTGTTTTTTATTTTTTCCTGAGTATAGAAATTTTCGGAAGTTTTTCAGAATTTTTTTTTTGAAAATTTTTATTTCAAAACTCGTTTCCAAATATTTTGATCAAAAAAAATTTTTTTTTTTATTTGATAGAAAATATTTTGTTACCAGCAAATAAAATAATTAAAATATTATGGAATAAGTAATAAACAATAAAATATATTTATTACATTATAATTACTTAGGTATTTACCAAATTACTAATTACATATGAAATACATGTATTTGTTTGAATATTGAAAAAAATTAGATTCCATTTTTTGTCAGCTAGGATCTGAAAAAATAAATAAAATTAATAAGATTTTTTATTAATTTTTTTTAAATAAAATCTTTATTGGTTTTAATACAAATATATGTACTGTAGAACATAAACATAGCAGTACCTTAAACTAAATGCGGCAAAATATTTTTTTGAAAAAAATTAAACCACACTAACTACTACATTTACATTTAACATACAAAAAAAACTTGACCATTTATAACTTTAAATTCTCTGGCGATAGCAATATGAAGGAAAAAGAGATTAAAATTTTAATTTTTTAACATAATTTGTTACATATTATGTAATAATATAAAAATATTACAAAAACGCAAAAATTATAAATGACCAGGATAGTGCAAAATTATTATTAAAATTAAATACTTATAGACATAAATATACAGAATATAAATAGAGTCCAATTCACAGCTATTCAGACTGATGGTATTACAAAACATGCCCAAATACCATAGTATTGTAACGAAAATAAAAATGTCGAAGAGTGACCTGCAGTTTAGCGCAGCAATAAGCGCAGAACAAAGGATTCACGAAAGCTCTAGAACAGCACACCGAGCGAAGATTCTAGAACAACCCAGCGCAAAAACTCTAGAAGGTTCCATTCTGTGCATATAAATTAGCAAGCGCCGCACTCTGATTATTCACTAATTCATTGAGAACTCAGTCAGTAAGTCAGTCAATTAAAAGTGTTCAAAAAGTAGTGAAAAGTACTCTTAAGTGTTATTTAAGTAGGTATTGTTAAGTGGTGTTATTGTTAAATAGGTGTTTCTAAATAAATTTTAGCACACTAAGTTTTTAATGAACCCGGATTACGTAGCAGAATTCTGTATTAAGCCCATTTTACCAAGATAATTGGCTAATGTGGACGATCCGTAATGGCAAATTGGCATAGTAAAATGGATGCTATTTATAAATTGTATTATATTGCGATAAATTAATGAAAAAAATGATACAATTTAATATTTGGCAAAAAAAGCCAAAATTAAAAAAAAGGAGGTGTATTTATGGAACGTTAATGGAGGCATATATCAAAGGTGTAGAGTAAGTGGAAAATAATACGTTGAATTTCTATTTCTTAAAATTAATAGAGAGCTCCTAGCACAAGCTTAAGCTTATTTGGGAGACTCCATGGCTTGCCGTGTATGGTATCCAATGAATAAATAAATAAATAAATGAAACATTTATACATCGTGTATAATACGACGGTATTTAGGTATTATTTTGTGATAACGTCAGTCCAAATCGCTGTGAATTTGACTCTACAGGCAGTAACGAAAAACAGTATTTTTTAAGCTTAACAAGTATCAGGCATCATCAAATAATTAATACTTACAATGCGATTTATTATTACATAATTTTGAAATTGCAAGTTTTATATTTACCCTTTTATCAGAAAATGTCAAAATATTAAATAAATTAAATAGTTGATTTCTTGGTGCAAAAATATTGCAAATATTGCAAGAATATTATGCATATCTAAATCAAAAATTTATTGATTTTTTGCAATTCCAAATATGTTAGACCACAGCCCATATTCCAACCCAAACAACACAAAAGAAAATTGAGTTTTTTTTTTAAGGAAAATTAATCAATCAAATGTCAGAAATACTATAGTTTTAAAATAATGAAGATTGCCATGTGGCATATGAAAGTACCATTTCAAATAATAAAACGAATATCACCTAGATAAAGGAAGATTATTATAATAATAAAATATAATATTAAGGGCTATTTTAAAACCGTTAAATTTTTCACTTATACAAAAATTACAGACAATTTTAAACAATTTTTTACGATTTACGGGTTATTTACAAATTTTAGGGGCCCAATTAGGACTCTTAGAGGTTTGATCTCAGATTTTCAGAATTTTCTAGTTACACCTAAATAAAGATAATAAAAAAAAATAGGTTCACCCTAATGCGACACTACAAAATCTTAAAAATATAGAGCTTTTGGCATTTGAATGTTTTTCCTTAAAAAAAAAAACCCTAAAAGAAAATCCTTGATAAATAAACAAAATTTTCTAAAAAATCCCTTATTTTAGAGAAAATTTT
This sequence comes from Brachypterus glaber, assembly GCA_958510825.1. NCBI lineage: Eukaryota > Metazoa > Arthropoda > Insecta > Coleoptera > Kateretidae > Brachypterus > Brachypterus glaber. Next base: position 91,973,424 of record OY294044.1, read on the forward strand.
GCCCATTTCACGCGAAGAAAAAAGTTATTTAAATTAAAAATAAGTTAACTTTTTTAAATTTTCACTATTTAAGTAAAGCCCGTCGTGCATTACGTCGTGTACAAATTTCGTGTCATGCAAGTTACAAGACAAGACGAAATTAAACAATAAAATCTGACTTTTTTATTTTCAGCACATTTAATTGGTCAATTTCGTCTTGCCTTGCACTTGCAGAGCATGAAATTACCATCGCGCATGACGGTTTAATGTAAGACCGGCTTTATAAAAAGTAATTTAGAAAATAATAACCAAGTCTCGAAAGTAACAACTTGGCAGAATATCGTATTTATTATGTATAGTTGTAAAAAGATATGGCTTTACATTAATTTTAAGTATTTTTTGTTTAAATATCATAAATATAAGACAAATTAAGGTACAAGAGTTCCAGCTCACCTTTTCAGAGTTCAATTTAATTTTTTATGGTTTTTTAAATTTGAAAATTTTTCTTTAATAAAATTGTGCTCAACACATATTTTCCTAAGTTACTCTTTTAAATTTTCTTTAAAAATTCAACAACGTGCAACAAAAATTAACTAGTCACATTTCAGTATTGTAAATTGTAATTTACAATAAAATATTTTTCAATTACACAATTTTTACTTCTACAGTGCGCGTCTAAAATCTTCCCCCTTCACCGCAGGGAGCAAGGGAGGCATTTTTTAAATGGAAAGGGGGATCGTTTGATACATAATTTTAAAGCCTATTAAATTTACTTTTTGATTATACAATTTTTAATTTTTTTGATTTAAATGAACCATTTTTTAGATATTTTTTTTTAGATTTACGGGGAAACACCCGTTATTAAAATCGACCCAAAAATCAAAACATTTTTTTTGCATTTTCGGGTTTAGAATGTCATGAAACGTCGAGAAAATGTGAGAAAAAGTGGGTGTTAAAAAAATGTCAGTCTGCCTGTCTGTATGTATGTAAACCTTATAACTTTTGAACGGAACGTCCGATTTGAAAAATTCTTTTACCAAAGGATTCAGGACCTTTTCTATTGGCTTCACATCAAACATGGTTAACATTAGCATAGGGCAAGGGTGCAAAATGGACAAAAACTATAATTTTTAGCGGTATCTCACTTATTATTTATAGTAGGACAATTTATTTGCATAAATGAAAATAATGTTTAATTCCCTACAAAAACATATGCGATCATTTTTATCGTGTCCGACATATTTTTACATTTTTAATTAGTTGTCAAATTTTGACACTAGTAAAATTTCAATCATAGGTAAAATAAAATGATGTTTTTAAATAAATTAATATCTGATAATGGCTTCGACAAAAAACAATCCTATAAAGCTAGAAAGAAAAGGAAATGGCCAAGGAATCCGTGCAAAACGAAAACAAGACAACTACTGATACCTGAACCTGAACCTTTACGATTAGTTTATAATAAATAAGATTTCCACCCGTCTAGAAAAGGAACCCGTTCCACATTTGAATGTTTTTTATTTATATCACTTAAAATTAGTTTAAAATTATAATTTACGTTTAAACTTTTTATTAAGAAATTTTGGAAAAACATATTGTCAAAGTACTTAATTTTATTAGCTTTTAAAATTATATGTCACACGAGCCCCCTGTCCATTAAAAAAAAATCCCTCCTTGTCCGAATGCATGCATTGTGGCCCCTAAACATGTCAAATATATACTAAAAAATTATTTGGCCATTCAAAAGTTATGGGGGGGGGGAAGACTTTTGACGCAGAAAATAAATAATTTTGGAGTCAAAACATTTAAACAAACAAATCACTGGAAAATATATTGTTTTTAAAATGACTAGTCTACTTTTTTACAAAAATTAGGATCGGCAATTTTGTAAAATTACAGGATTTTTTATGGAAGTTCATCCGAAAAAAATCACTGTATAATGAAATCATTGTGATTTTAACTTTACATATCAAAAATGATATAACAATATTACATTTCTTGAATATTATGAAAACATAATTCTTCAATTTTAGTGTACCATAATAATAATAACAATATTATGTTTTATTATATGTTATGATATATCTAATTTTATGATGTATACTTTAAATTTAAAGCTTCTTTTTTTGTAAATTTTCTTACCTTAATAAAAATTAAATCCATTTCTTAAAACATTGAAAATAAACATAATTTGTGAAAGAAATCCAGAAAAAATTAAAAACAATATTTATTTAAATTAAATTAAAGTACATAATAAACCAGTAAAATTATATTTAAAACAAATTGTTTTTTAAGCAAAATACACAGACATAAATACTAGCACTGTACAATATACCCTCTATAGCACATTAAATAGCAAACCCTGGTGGAAAATACCGTAAGAATGATTTGAACTAATGTTAGATAAATGTGATTTAAATGTGAGATGCGTAACGTTAGGGTTTAACGTTAGAAAAACGTTTATCTAACATTAGAATAACTTTATGTACCAAAGTTATATAAACGTTATTCTGACGTCATCCTTAATGTTAGGTGCCTAAAGTTAGAATTATAACGTTAGATTTATGTGTTTTGAATGTTAGATGTCTAACGTTAGGTTTTAACGTTAGAAATTGGGATATTTATGCAATAGTAACAGATTAGAAAAACGTTAACCTAACGTTAAATTTCTACCACCTAGGTAGAAATTAAACGTTACTAGAGCATAAATGTCCGATCCAATGTTAGGCACATTAAGTTAAGCGTCTAACGTTAGGGCTAACGTTAGAATTACGTTTATCTAACGTTTGGCAAATCTTTAACTTGATCAACATAAATTTAACATTAGACCCTAACGTTAGGCTTAACGTAAGAATAAAGTCTATCTAAGGCTTGATAAAACTAGATAAACGTAATACTAACGTTAGACCCTAACGTTAGGCATTTAACATTCATTCACATTAGGTTAAGTCATTCTAACGTTATTTTCCATCAGGGTAGGAAACATTTTATTTAATAAGGGCGTTATTTAAAATTTCGTATCATCTAAGTTCCATAAATATTATATTATTTACTTAAAAATTAATACCGTCAAAATTTTACTAACCTAATACAAGATCACATTATAACTATTTGAAAAGTTAAGCATAAAAAGGCACTAAATAACTCTTCAATTACAGATATATCTATGTTATATTACCCTGAAAAAGTTCTATATACATTTTTTTTAGAAGTAGATAATTCAAATTATTTTCTCACATATTCAAGTTATTATTTAAGTTATAAATGTATTTATTAATTTATTTAAATACAACACACAGAACCCTGTAGTCAAGATTTAGTTTATTTTTGAATATATTATTCAATTATAATTTTTTATTTGATTGTATCTAATAGTGCGGGAACCCACGCCCAGTAGATTTTTTTTTATTACCTTACTCACCATTGAGACTTTGTATATGTGTTCTTTATGTTCAGTCAAACAACTTCTTACATAAGAAAATTCTCGGTAGCGGGGCGTTTTTTTTGGGGACAAATCCTTAACTTTAGGGCGTCCGACAACGGTATTGCCGAAAAGTAGCCGACGTTGATTGAATGATATTAAAACTAATGATATTTGAACTTAAACTTCAATTTTTTAACAAAAATACAATAAAATAAAAAAATTTAATCTATTATAATTTGGATGGAAAGTCAAACTTAAATCTTGATTTCACGGTACCTTTTTTCAACTAATAATATTTTTGTTAATTATTTCTTAAATAAAGAACACATCATTGCAGTCCCCTTTAGAAAACAGTCTGCGGGGTCCTTAACATATATTTATGGAGAATTTCTTATTAGAGAAAAAATAAAATATTTTAAAAGATTTTAAATATGTATTCTTCTAGGTTAGAATAAATTAATTGTTTTAAATGACGCCCTTAAGAAATAACAGTCCATGAATAAGAATATGAAGGGGTATTTCTAAAATGATGGTAAAATATACTGTTAGTGATAAAAACAGACTAGCAGAATCAAATATTGCGTGTGATATTGCAAAAGTGGTATGAAAAAAAATATATTTTTTTTTAAGTTTCTAACATTTCAACAAAAAATAAATGCTGTCCATAACCCATGCACAAAATAAATAAAAATTTTTACCGTTTAAAGTAATTCTATGTTTTTTCGATTTTTTTAATTCTTTTTCTTTTCAAATTTTTTATGATTAATCTTTTTAATAAAAGTATTTCTACGTTTTTAGCACATTTAAAAAAATGCTGTGAAACTATTTCTGTAATAAACGTGTGTTTATCACAATTTATATCTGTGACACAATGTATATTTCTTATAAATATATAATATATAAATAAATAGTTTGTATAATATATGGCAAAATTACCAAATCAATCCAAAGACTAGTATATTATTTTAACGCATTTTAGAAGATCTTATGATTCCTATTTGTTTAGACAAAATAAGCCAATCCTTCTCTATATCAACCCATTTAACATGTCAACAAGCAACTAGAGTTAAATTAAAGTCGTAAGCAAGTTGCAAAACAACTTTACACTACGATATTTTAAGATCGCTTTGACCCAGAGACTTGAAATTTGGAACACAGATTTTCTTAGTAGAGAAAATGTGTTTCAAATTTCAAGTCTCTATGTCAAAGCGTTCTTGAAATATCGTAGTGTAAAGTTGTTTGAAACTTGCTTGCGACATTAATTTGACTATAGTTAAATGTTAACTGTTCAGTTTACTGCTTTTATATCTTTTTAATAAAAACTTTCTACGTATTATTATAAAAAATTTACATGTTATAACAATCAATTTAGAAATACCCTGCAACTCGAAAAATGGATGAAAAACAACCGATGTGCGTGTGATTCCTTCCCCACAGCCAAAAAAAAATTAAATTTACTACAGGCTTCATTTAAGCTTGTTTAGGCCTTAGAAAATACTTTTTAAACTAAAAAACTGGTTCTAGAATAATAATGTCATACAAAAACTAGTTTTAAGCTTAAAAAATCGTTTTCAAGACCCAAACTAACTTAATATAAGCTTGTATTAAACTTCATTCCTTTCAGCTCAGTGGATCACGCTAATCTTGAATAGACATTAAGTTTAAGAGACCTGCCAACGCAAACAAAGAGTTAATCCTGTTAGTAGAATGTCTCTACATAGTAAAACCATCAACAGTAAAATCGGAAGTGTTGGGTTGCGGAAGACTTTATTCCTCAAAAATTATTATAGTCGACTTCTTTATTTTACACTGTTTTAGCTTCTATATAAATGTTGATCAAAGAATTTAAATCCATTCACAGAAATGGTCTATTGATTTACCTTTCCACTGCACTACATATTTTTTAGAAAATTAACTACCAAATAGATCTGCAACTATTATTTCTAAATTGAGAATTGATAGACTATTTATGTGAACGGATTTATAATCTCTGACCATAATTTATATAGAATAATCATAAACAGTATAAAGTTTTATTAGGTCCAGTCTGGTTATTTCTAAGGAATAAAGTCCATTATCTTCCGAAACAGCGCACCTCACATTTTACTGTTGATGTGTAGACCTCCTAATAACAGGATTAACTCTTGGTTTGCATTGGCAAATCACACAAACGATGATATCTGTCAAAGGTCAGCGTAGGATCAGAAAAAAAATAGGGAAAAGGAAAGAAAATAAACAAATAATAATAATTAAATAATAAAACATATCAGCTAACAGAGAATACCGCGATCCACTGTGATGGTCGTTTTGGTGACGGGAGTGTGTGACAGGTGCCGGCAGGTGGTGCCACATTGGGGACAGAGGCAGTTAGTGGACACCGAGTACGTACGAACGGCGGGGTTGTCCGAGAAACTTCCGTTTAAAGTGTCTGTACAAAAGGTCTTCCGTTGGGGTTTCGGCGTTTCCCCCACGCAGGTGAAGCTCTTCCGCTGAGTGAGCGGCGTCGATTTGGGCGTTAAGTTAAGGGACTCTGTCGAGGATTTTAGGGGCAGGGAGGGAATCATGTTGCTTTTCAGCGATATCCATGGATGATCCAGGAGTTCTTGGATCGTTGGTCGTTTTCTGGAACAAAAAAAGTCATTAAATTATTTTTCTTGATTTTATTTTGAAAGTCATAAGGGAACGTTCAAGTATTACGTAACGCAAATTTTCCTATACCATTAACATGGGCGTAACACTCCAAAATGACCCCCCCCAGGAGCGTTACGTAATACTTTAACTTTCCCTAAATAAGAAACTGTCATGAAAGTGTAGACTCTTCTTTTAAAACCTATCATAATGGAAAATGTGGGTCGGTCCTCAGTATAAAAAAATCCGTCTCGAACGAGCGAGAGTACTTTTTCATTAAAAAATAAAATTAATCGTTGATTAATATAATTAATAATAATATCTGTTATTTTCGTTTTTTATGGATATTGCTGTATATATTTTTTAGAGTTTTGGGCGCCCTCCCCCACTCCTTCATGAAAAAAAATATAATATTTTTTTTTGTGTTTTTGTTTACCTTTTAGGTGGTTTTTAAAGTTTTCTTCTATTGTGAAAACTTATGCCCAGAAACAATTTTTTACATTTTAGGGGTCAGAGCGGGCCATAGAAAAAAAAATGGTGATAACATTTTTTGTGTAATTTTGATTTACCTTTTGGTAGTTTTTAATTTTTTGTCCTATTGTAAATAATAAAACAGTTAAGGCCAAAACAAAAATTTTACCCCACTTTAACCCCCTCTCCCTTAACCGATTTTGCTCAAATACGAACTTGTCCAAGATAATATATAAATACATCTGCATACCTAAAGTCTTTAGCTCAAAACGTTCTTAAGTTATCGTGGGTACAGACAGACAGACAAAATCATTTTTAAATTTGGGTTTAAATTTGGGTTTGTGACAGTACACTGTGTTGAAATAATAAAAAAAATAATTTTTGTTGTTGCTTATTTTAATTTTTTTCGAAGTTTTAAGAAAAATAGGATGATTTAGGCAAAAATTAAATTATATATTTTTTTTCCATCACAATACTTCGAGAAATTAAGAATAATTAAAAAATAATGCAAGGATTTTCATGAAAAAATAAAAACGAAGTGAGGGTTTTATTGAAAAATATTTTTTTTTTATTATATAATTATATTTTTATTTTTTTTTAAATTATTTTTTGTAAAAAATAATTATTCTAGTTCCTTAGAACCTTCTAAAATAGCGAAAGTTAAAACTTATATTTTAGAGCATTTGATCACGTATTGCAAGATTTTTTTTTTTAAATACATAAAATAAAATCATATTGTGGTTAGTGGTGCTTAAAATATTTGAATTTGAAATAAATTGTTATTAGCTTAGTTTTGCGAGACAATTCTGATAAAAAAAACTGATTTATTGTTCTATTGAAATCCATGAAAATAAAAATTTTATATTGATTGTTATTTTCTAATCAATACTGTTTTCAACAAAATAACACTTTCCCCATATAATATAACGTAGGTGAGCCAATTATTGCCATGTTCCTAATATTGCCACCCCCTCTCAAACTCCTTAGTTCGTCATTAGTGTCATGGATGGCACTGTCAATATATCTGTTAAATCGAAAATATGCCTGTAAATATGATGTATCTGGTAATGGCGTACACAGCAACACAGTTCGTGTTTTGTGCTCTTCCACTATAAAAACTTGTAAAATTGTGCTGATTTCCGCAAGCTGAATAGCATCGATATTTGCAGGGCAATAACGTAATAAGTTGGGCACAAACATGCACTTGCAAATTTAAGAACTAAACAACAATTTACTTTACAACTATAATTAAAATTTTAAATCTCAAATTTGCCGCGCTTTTTAAAACCACGATGTTCACTTTTTGTTTAAATTAGTTTTGAGTGGCCTGTTTTTAATACCAAGATTCAATTAAATAAATTAAAATTTATGAATATTAGTGATTTAAAGCTTTTAAGATGGAAAGTGCATTAAATATAATATATTATCTGAAATTAATTAGGGTTTATACCTTATACCTTGCTTATCAATAAGAATAAATCAACTAAAGGTAAGCTTCACAAATTAAAAACACATTGTGCAAAAATATAACATTTATTAAGATGTCAGTAACTGTCAGTTTTTTGTTTCCATAGTAACCAAGTGATAATTGCATATGTGCAAAAATTATCAGATTCATTTTGATCTGGTTGGTCAAAAAACTAAAAATGCAAGGTTTTGATTGGCCTATATATTGTTTGTGAAATAGTCGTTGCAAAAAAACGTTGCAAACTTCAGCTTCATAAAATATTACTATTAACTATTTTTCTGGTTAGTGTAGCCAAAATATAAAATCACTACAGCCTTTAATAACGCAAGAAACGGGGTATGAAGTGTATGAATTTTGGTCAATTTGCGTGACGTATTTTATGGACGACCCCCAACCATAAATTACCAAACGCATGTTTTTTAATGTGCGCATCCCAATTACAAGTTAAAGAAAAAAAATGCTCAGACAGGTCGATTTTTATTTTTAATTTTGCAAATTTTGGTTTACACCAAATTTTATCACAGATTTTACACCCTTGCACCCACCAATTCCATTTTTTTTTTCAAATAGCCACCCATTTTTTTTAAGCCCTTTGTCAAATAAGGCTTTATTATACGCCGTTAGAAAGCTTATTAAATAACCTATTCAACTATGTATCACCAGAGGTAGGTTGCTATTTGAAAAAAAAAGTGTGATGGGAGGGTGCAAGGGGGTGAAAATTTTGATAACTTTTTTTACACCAAAATTTGAAAAATTAAAAATGAAAATCGACCTGTCCGAGCGTTTTTTTTAAAGACTTATAACTGAAAAGTTTATCGAACGATTTCGGACTTAATGTACGCACTGTGTTCTTTAATTAAGAATTCAGGAATTCAGGTACTCTTTTAATTAAGAATTCAGGAACCTTAATGCCCAATGTTCCCAAATGGGGTTAATGTAGTATTGTGAAATGTTACTTACTTTGGATCTACAACTAAGGATACTTTGATAAAGTCTATGGCAGCGCTTGATACGTCTTGAAAATGTTCTGGTTCGAAGGATAAATTACATTTTGATATGTTCAAATAGGTCTCTTGAGTGTCGTCGGCGCGGAAAGGGCTAAAACCGGACAATAGTACGTATGTCAAAACTCCTATGGACCAAATGTCCGTGTACAGTCCTTTCTGTTCGTAACTCAGTGTTTCTGGTGCCATGTAGTCTAGTGTACCTAAAAACAAATAAATATTAAAATAAAAAAAGAATAAAATATAAACTAACTAACAAAATACAAACAAGAAAGTAAACTACACTGAGAAAAAGTAAATCTCATTTCAATTTAATAATTACGGATGAAATCGTAGCCACTTCTGAGAAAACCGATTTTTTTTATTTGAGTTAGTCTTTAATGTACCGGTATAGCCTTGTTTGAAAAGGATATCAGCAACTACCCCTTGGGGATAAGATAACTTAAACAGAGTCAGTTTTTTTTTCTTCACCAAACTCAAACCAAAACAGACCTATAAACAAAGAACAAAACCAGTCGTATTCAATGAGCGAGAGTACGTTCTCATAAAAACATAAAATTAATAATGTTTGTGATTTTTTTTTTTGATACGCTGTAAACATTTTTAAAAATTAAATTAATAACCAAAAATTAAACCTCCCTTTTACCCCTTCCCTCAACCGATTTTGCTTAAATACGAACTAGAGTATTGGATAAGCATGTTTGTTGGGGTAGGTAGGTAGTTTACACAATAGACAAAGTGGTTCCTGCGGAACCACTTAAACTACCCACCTACCCTAACAAACCTACTTATCTAATACGAACTTGTCCAAGATAATTTAAGAATACATCTGCATAACAAATTTCAAGTTTCTTAAGTTATCGTGGATACAGACAGGCAGACATACAGACATACGTCATTTTTTTCTTTGCTTGATTAATGTTTTTCGACATTTCGGGGAAAAAATTAAATGATTTAGGCAAAAAAATAACAATACTTTATGCGAAAGTAAAAAGCCTTAATCAAGTGAACCTTTTTGCACTATATATTTTTGAAATACGTATTTTAATCAGGTTTTAATGGCGTAAATGATTTGAGGGGTTACTTAGTAATCAAATAATTAGTTACGTAAATGGACGTTTAAGTATTACGTAAGCAAAATGTGGCAAAATTCATACATCATACACTGAGAAAGTGCGCGTGAAAAAAAAATTAAGAATAATGAGTAAATTTTTAAATATTTTTTTTATAGGAAACGAAACTTAAAGTATTATACTTCGTTAAATTTAAAATGATACGTACTTTCACAATAACTAAAAAAAAATAAGTAGTTGGATACTATATGACAGGAAAACGAAGTTGTGGGTGACTTCAAAACGTAAACGTAACTTAACGAACACAAAATGGTTATTTTATGCACATTAAAAATTTTAAATTAAATATTTTTTAATAACTTAGATACCCGGCACCGTGCAACATGAACATTAGGGATTTCAATACCGAAACCGGTATTTCCGTAATACCGGTATGTTGTCCAAAACTCGGTATTGAAAATACCGGTATTTTAAAATCAATACCGGTTTTTTAGTAGGCAATAAAAATTCTTAAATAAGATGTTATTTACATGAAACTTTGTTTCTGGCATACCATGTCGTGCAAAATCCATAAATGGAAATCTGTGCCAAATTTCAGCTTAAAAAAACAACTGGCATGCAACTACCTAATTTAAAAATAAAAAAAGAAACTGTTAACTATTTTTTTTTAACTGAAAATAGGACTGTGACGAATTTAAATTCAAAACAATAAAAGCTGCCCACAATATTAAAAAAAAATAATAATAAAATTTTTTGAATTTTCAAATAAAGTAGAAGCATGCCGTTTTCTTTAGCTGAAATTTTGCACAAATTTAAATTTTTGTATTTTGCATGGCATGGTAAAACATTTTTTTTAAGCTTGGTTTGGTAACCCAACAATAATATTAGATAGTAGATGGCTGGATTAGGGTTATTTATATTAAAAAACGTTTTTTTACTAAAACTGCCGACGCGTTGCGACGTTTCGTTGGCTTTATTCCAACTTCTTCAAAAGGCACAAGAAAACGTACCTTACTATTGCCTTTTGAAGAAGTTGGAATAAAGCCAAAGAAACGTCGGCAGTTTTAGTAAAAAAACGTTTTTTAATATAAATAACCCTAATCCAGCCATCTACTATCTAATACATTTATTTGTCGTGATAAGTGGTTTCTAAATATTTATTTGTAGAAATAATATTTAAATAATAAATTACGTGTTTAATTTTATTTTTTTGTGTAACATTTACACGTAAACGTTGTTTTTATTTAAATATATATTTTTAATTTTTTTAAAGTTTTTATTAAAATTTCAAGAATAAGTTGAGAATTTTTAATGGCGTATCAGATCATCCATTTTTATTAAAAATTGATAAAATTCAAATTTTAATTAAAATTATTTAATGTTTTTACAATATCGGTATTAATACCGGAATTACCGGTACTTCACATCGGTAATACCGGTCTGGTATTTTTGCAATCCCTAATGAACATCGTTCCTAATAGGTTTGTTCGAGTTTCACTAAATTTAGTTCTGAAATGTTGGTTATTGCCTATTTTAAGTCACGTGCTAACAAAGATTAAACCTCTATTGGTCAGAACCAGTTCTGAACAGTTCTTAACTCGAAACCCGAATAAGCCTAATGTTTTTGGCACCTTTCTTTAATGTTAATTTGAGAAACAGAATGGCATATTATTATATTTTCGGTACGTCAGTTGAAAATCTGGAAAACTTATATTTCCCGATAATGTTTTTTAAAAAAGTGGAAAGCAATAATATTGACTCCAGTATTTATTATAATCCTAGATGATTTAGTTCGGTAAAAATTTAGCGACGAATGTCAATAGTTGTTTAGCAATTGCCGATTTTATTACTACCTTCAACCTTGCTAAAAACAAATAGCTAATATCTATAAAATTATTATTATTTAACCATGATCTTTTGATATAATTACTTTATTAGCTCTTCACATAGCTTGAAAAGTAAGTAATATTATGATATAGGTAACTAGCATATCTTAAATCAATTATAAATTTTATTCTTGCGATATCTTGTACCTACAAAAAAAGTGACAGACGGGCAAAAAGTTGATTAGAATTCCCTAAAACCGCATTACGTATTACTTTGCCGTATATATATGATATACGTAGTATATTTAAAATCCATCATACATTTTATTCTTACGTTATCGTGTACAAAAATATATTACAGAGGAAGAAAAAGTTGATTAGAATTCACATCCAAATAGTTGATAAAACAAAAACCTTTCGAGAAAAACACTATTGTTTTTGAAACATATTCCTTAAAAATAGAAAACGCAACTTTTTAAAAAATTGAAAAAAAAAAGAAAAAATTCAATAAATTGTAAGTAAAAAAATATTTCCTGTAGAATTAGTGATCGTACCAACTAATAAAAAAAATCATACACAAACAAAGGCTGCAGATTTTTAATTAATATTATCTAAAAAACTGCAGTCTCAGTTTGTAAAAATGTGTAGCTGTACAATTTTTCAGAAATCATTAAATAAAGACTTCAAATTAAAAAAATCGCCTGCCAGTTTTTTCAAAATTTCACCCAAAATGTTTCCAAATAAAAAAATGTTGTCGAAAAAATAATAAAACGCTAAAAACCGAGGGGTAAACCGCTGACAAAATTTTGTAGGAAATTTAGGAGGAAATCTTGAAAGATTTCCTCGTAACCTTCAAAGATTTCCTCCAGATTTTCTCCAATTTGTACACCTGAATTTCTCTGCGGTTTACCCCTCGCTAAAAACCTATACTTAGTGTAAAATGCGAGGCATAGCGCAGTGGCTAGCGCGTATGCATAGCAAGTCTACTATCGTGAGTTCGATTCTCACTGGCGCCGATTTGACTTTTTCAGTTAATTAATAATTGAAATTTGGCGAAGGCGATAAGTGAAACGGACACTCCCTAGAAACTGGTTCGAAAGTCAGTATAAACAAACATGTATCATGAAATAAATTAAGAGTATACTTTGGAAAGCAGAGCATTATATATATTTACGAGTTATTAAACAGTATATAATATTATAAAACGTATTTAGCTACTCCCTTACTTGTAGGTACATAAAAACCCGACGCGAATCTTGTGGATTATAAAATGGGACGTATAAAAAGAAGTAGGTACTTATTTATTGGAATTCGAACTCCCATATAGAATATCATTATGGTTTGGACATACACTGTAAGAAATGGAGTTAAAATTAGAGAGTAATATTAAAAATAAATTGTAAAATTCATATTATTTAAACCGAACTTTTAACTGTTTTATAGGACATTTCACAACATCTTTAAATGTAGCCATTAAATTTACGATGACAATATTAAAGTTTAATCTAAAATTAAGTGTTAAATCAATATAGTAATTAAAAATACACTGCCCAGTAAAAGAGCTTTCCCATTGTACACCTCCGCGCGTAAAATGAATTTTTTTTATTATTATTTACTTTTAGCAACTTAAAAATATACCAATTTTCAGAAAAACTACCCCCCGCCTCTTAGGGGGTGGAGTTAGAACTTTTCTATTATCAGATTCTCTTTCAGCAACCTTAAAAACCCCAATACACAAATTTTCACAAAAACTACCCCCCACCTCTCAAGGGGTGAAATTAGAAAAAAATTATTAAAATATTCAGTTTTAGCGACCTCAAAAACCCCAATGTATAATTTTTTAAGAAAACTACCCCCTGCCCCTTAGGAGATGGAGTAAGCATTTTTTTATTATCAGATTCACTTTTGGCAACCTGAAAAACCCCAATATACAAATTTTCACGAAAACTACCCCTCGCCCCTTTGGGGGTGGAGTTAGAATTTTTTTATAATCCTATTCATTTTCAGCAACCTCAAAAACCCCAATATACCAATTTTCACGAAAACTACCCCCCACCCTTCAGGGGGTGGATTTAGAATTTTTTTATTATCAGATTTACTTTCAGCAACCTCAAAAACCCCAATATACAAGTTTTCACGAAAACTACCCCCCACCCCTCATGGGGTGAAATTAAAAAAAAAACCAACCCCAAAAACACGTGTATATCAATTTTGACGAAAATATTTAAAATATTTAAAAATATTTACCCCCTCACCCCAAAATTATTCCGTAATCCTATGTTTTTGTGTTTATTTTCAACGTTAATGAGTCATAACTGAGTTTACGCCGACTACTGCTAATTATAATTGGCAATAGAAAATTAAATGACAAATTTTAAAAATTACTTTCATCTACACCCGTAACAGTTAATAATAGTTATTAATTATAATTTAAACTAATATTGTTCATTCAGCCATTGCACATAACTTTTACTTTTAAGTTAAACTAGGTGAAGTCTATTGTGGTAAAAATAATATAGTACTTATAGTGCAAGATGTTAAAAAAACCTCACTACGTTTGCAAATAAAACTATAGTAAAAGTTTACAATGGTTTTATATTCCAGTTGCTTTTGATGTTTTCCAGTTTTAAAAACAGGTAAATATAACATTAAAAAAACTATATACATGGAAAAAACTATTTTAACAAGGGCGTATCCAGGATTTTTTTCCCCCTAAATCTCGAAAAGAATGAAAATTGCGCCGCAGGAGAAATTTTTTTCATGTTTTTTTTACTTCTGTTAATTTAAGGGCTTTTTTTTAATTCAATGTAGTAAAACTCAAGTTTTAAAAATTGAAATAAAAAAATTTACAACTGTGCTGGTCTATTTAAATTTGAAAACAGTGGTATAAGTTCTAGCGCCGTAGGCGAAAATATTGACAAATTTCAAGCTTAGGTTTTATAAACTGCAATAAAAAAGAACGTATAAAAGCTATAGCGCCGCAGGCGATTTTTTTATAAATTTTATAGCCTATTTGAATTTTACAAGTATTACTATTTAAAGTTTAAATGCAAGGAAACTCTAACGCCGCAGGCGAAAAGTTTTACGAATTTGAAGCTGTATGGTCCACTTGAAAAAGAGCCTGCATATTTGCTTCGCTTTGTGCCCTTATCGTTCTGGGGGAGTAAAAAAAGTGTTACTATTTAAAGTTTAAATGCAAGAAAAGTCTAGCGCCGAAGGCGAAAATTTTTACGAATTTGAATCTGTATGTTCCACTTGGAAAATAGCGTGCATATTTGCTTCGCTTTGTGCCCTTATCGTTCTGGGGGAGTAAAAAAGCTAGAGCGATTTTTTTTAGACATGTTATAGTCTATTTTAATTTTAAAAGTGTATTTAAAGTTTAAATGCAAAAAAACTCTAGCGCCGCAGGTGAAAATTTTTACGATTCTCGCATATTTTGGCTACCCCCCTAACACACCCCCTATTAGGGTGGGGGTAGCCAAAATATGAAATCTCTATAGTCTATAATAACGCGAGAACCGGGGTATGAAGTGTATGAATTTTGGTACAATTAGCGTTAGGTAATACTTGAACGTTTCCTAGACGTTCGATAAAAAATTTTCCCGTAACATTTTGTATTATAATTTAAAAAAATATACACGGTGTCTGCAGTCTTATGGAGATGTCGTAACTCTCTTAGGGTTCGTTTCCGGACATATGTTCCTATGATCGTTTTTTTTTATGTTTTGTGATGTAGAATCGTTGCCTTTATTTTCCGCCAAAAGGCTGCAAACACCGTGTATATAAAATATTTCCCTACCGTCAATTCCTTTAGCGTCAACTTCAGGTCCAATAAATTTCGATATACCGAAATCGCACAGTTTAATATTATCACAACAGTCTTTTTCGGCGAGTAAAAGGTTTTGTGGTTTGATGTCCATGTGTCCGATGTTTTTCTTGTGAAGGTACGCCACGCCCTCCAGGATCTGTTTCATTGCCTTTTTGGCCTCGACTTCTTCCAGGCAATCCCCGTTGTCCAGGATGTACTGAAGTTCGCCACCAGCGGCAAGTTCTAGTATCAAAATCATTTCGAGTTTACTTTCATAAACCTGAAAAGAAAAAAATTATACTGTAGATTACGGATTTTAACTGTCGGTCTGTCGGTCGGCTTGTTGGTCTCCTGTCGGTCTGTCTATCTGTCTGTCTGTCTGGGGGTCCGTCTGGCTGTCAGTCTGTTTGACCTGTCTGACGCTAGCTGTCGGTATCTGTCTAGCAGTCTGCCCGTCAGTCGGTCGTTCTATGCAGAAAAGGGACCACGATAATTCGAGAACGCTTTGAGCTAAAATTTGGAACGTAGATTCCTTATCCAAATTTCTTGACTGAGAATGTTTCAAGTAAAAATCGGGGTGAAAAGTGCTAAATACAATTTTTTTTTCAAAAGTTTTTCGTATTTCGAAAAAGAAACCTTTTCGTTTCTCAATTTTTTTTTAATTTTTTTTGAAAATAACTGACCATACACCGGATTTATATTTTGTAAATATTTTTATTTTTTAAACAGGAGAAAATACATACCTCGTGTAATTTGATAACCCTGGACGAGGAGCACTGCATCAAAACAGCAATTTCATGGATGATTTCTTCCATATGGTCTTTTCGACGTCTCTTCTTCAAGTATTTTGCTGCGTATTCCACCCCGGTGCTTTTGTGTACCGCTCTACACACTGTAGCATATTTTCCCCTGGAAAAGAAAATAATATATTATTAACTCATCATTTTTAACGACAATTGAAAAAAAAATATACATAAAACAATAAAAATAAACGAGAAAAGTAAATATAATTTTTCTGAATTTTTAATTAAGTATGATTTTCTTGTATTACATTTTAATTTTGTAAGAGAATTCCTAATATTTACATTTTTGGTGAAGGCGAATGTTAACAAAATCACAGTATAGAAAGAAACAGTATTCCGACTCCCGCCGGCCTGATCTTTGTCAGACAAGGGGGTTTTTTATGTTTGCGGTTGCCATGTTCTCAGGTTAGCAGGAGGCGACAGGCCTGTGTACTAAGTATACAACATGATCTCTGCCCTTAAAATCAAGAAAATCGTATATGCATTTTTGTTCTTTGAGAAAATCGACTTTTTTTATTAGGAACGGCGGCAATTTCACAGATATTAGTAAACAAAATGTAATATATGACTTTTTTGTAGTATAACAGTCGACGTATGGTACGAGGATGCTAAAAAGTATGTTAATCGAACTTCGTAAAATTGTCAGAAAAGATCTTCTTTCTTACAGCGGCAGATCTGCGCAGGTTAGCAAGATTAGATGCGCGAGCAGACTCCTCCAATGGGAGTCGGTATACTGCTTCTATACTGTGACAAAATATTAACAAGTAGGGTTCCTATATTTTTTATTTAGGTCTCCAACCTACATGTCTCCAACCTTATACATATAGTTCGTGTAAAGAAGCAAGCAAGCTTGCAAAACAACTTTACACTACGAAATTTCAAAAACGTTTTGACCCAGACTTAAAATTTGGAACAAAGATTTTCTAAATAGTAAACAAATTGTTTCAAATTTTAAGTCCCCATGTCACAACGTTCTTGAAATATCGTAGTGTAAAGTTGTTTTGCAAGCGACCTGAATCTTTACACTAACTAACCAATATGTTGCAAGGCTGAAAAAACGATCTTTATTAATTACGATAGTGTTCTATCAGTGTTGACCCAACCAGATCTTTTTTATTTCAATATGCACTTTTCTGGCACTGAAAGAAGTTATGAGAAAAATGTAATAAATGCCGCCACGCCTTTGCAAGAAAGCACAATGATATACATACAAAAAGCAATTAGGGACATGGAAGAAACCAATGGGTTTTAATATTTTTCGCACTTATAAATACTTGTACAAGGAAGTAGACAAAGAGTCTATCTGCCCATTACGGCATCGGGAAGTGTTGGTCTCGATTTAAAAACTCTAAAGAAAAAACGCACTAAGTCCAATTTTTTTTTCTAAATGAGTATTGTACTAATACTTATTAATAAAAAACTTATGGTTCTTATAGTTTACCTGTCTTGCGAATGAATTAGGCTCATGCGTCCTAAAAAAAAACGAACTAAGTCCACTCATTGCAGGCGAATACATAGCGTGAACCTTGCGAACGCCCGCAGTCGTGGACTTTTATGTACACTATAGTGTATTCTTCTGTAATACTTGCAGAATTAACCCTTTGTGAAATAATGATCCCATACTGATACCAACTTTTTATGATTTTTTTTTATGAACGTTGTGGCTTAGTGGTAACCAGTGAGTAACGTAATCATGTAGCCTTTGGTGCCAACTATTAAATAAAATACAGGATCTTAAAACATCACTTGATCTGCAGAAAGTGACACTAAATAATAACAGTAAGTGCACTCTTGTTGCTGCAAAGTTCCCTTATTTATATTTTTGATATTTTTAGTGTAAAATGGTAAGTAATAATAGTACTGAAAATCAGATAAATTCATTTACCCGTCGGCAAAGGGTTAATTTATTCTTTTGCATGAACGGCCTTTTTTTTGTTTTTAACCCTATGTTCAAAAACATACTTTTTAAGTTAAATTATGACATAAAAAGTATTATATGATAAAAGCGAAATATAAATTCCTCATTAGGGAACGTTCAAGTATTACGTAACGCTTCTAGGGGGGTGGGGGTCATTTTGGAGTGTTACGCCCATGTTAATGGTATAGGAAAATAGCGTTACAGGGGGGGGGGTGGGGTCCAAAATGATCAAAGTTTGCGTTACGTAATACTTGAACGTTCCCTTATCCTCAAATTATAAATTCCATTTTCTGAATTTTTTCTATAGTGGATTTAGTGCGTTTTTCCTTGGTATTTACTTATTTTGTGAGATATCGCCCTTTTGTCTTTCTCGACTTTTCTGTACACAAAACAACAATCGACAATCGTGATCTGATTTGCTGACTAGGCAGCAACATGATTGTTTCTAGTCTTATTTGGTCCTTGGGTCAGACTTTAACTCGCGAAAAGTACACATTAAACTATACAAAAACTACACAGTCGACCACATTGACCTGAATTGACACTAAATCGTGTTAATTTGTGTAAAAATATGTCATTTTAACACCGTTTTCCGTAAAATTTAAACAATTTTACACATTTTAACACGTTTCCGTGTCATTTCAGATCTACACGGTCGACTGTGTAATTTTTTTTTTTTTTCATTAGTTAAATTTTCTAAATAAAACACTTTTTATTCGCTGTTGTCATTTGAGATTTGCAGTCTTAAAATTGGATTTTACTGTCTAGTCCGAACTGAATGTTATCGTCATGTAACAAAAATTCATGGGTTTCGAGCCATAAGATGTAGCTCCCGTAGGGACCAACCTTTATAGGAAAATTTTTCTTATTTTTTTTTATGTAGAATCACTTCTAAAATTTCTCTACGCGAGTTCTGGAACACCCTGTATGACATTAACCGTAAAATGATTTACGTTAAAAAAGTTTTATATAAATTGTAATATGAGGGGTCCAGAGCTATAATGAACCAGGTCCATAAAGACGATTTTTTGATCTGTATTGATCAAGAGATAGTTAGGTCTGTTCGTTGGTGTTGCACTTTCTTGCACTTTACAGTCGAACAAATTCTTTGTCATGTTTAAAAATTAGGGCACAAATACAGTACTTATTTGGTTGGATAAAAAGTGTACGTTAGTGCAAGACAACACCAACGAACAGACCTATTATTTAGTTCTGTAACCGAACCAAGTCCATACCTCTGTCTTTGGACGGTAGATGGCACTAGTTCACTTACGTACTGAATTTTTCTTCAGATTGTTCAGCGGAAGAGTGAATCAAGAGTCCATCAAGTCCATCACCCAAATGGACTTGGTCCACTTTAGCTCTGAACTCCTCATATTTCCTAATTTAATTAGAAACACACAGACGAAAACATTTTTTTTGTTAGTCAAACGTTTGCTCCCCCGAGACCTTCGCTAACTATTTTCTAGTCCTTTAGATTCCTTTACGCTATACACTCTAAATTTGTCCGTCAATCTTACAGTACTTTTAACTGTAATAATTAAAGCAAATTTACAATGTCAGAATGTGAATTTACAATATTTATTAAATTAACCTCAATATTACTGGGTTTAGTAAAATCTCAGCTTTTTTCCTGTCGGTACAATAATTTTGCATTAAAATTCATGCATGTGGTCTAAAAACCCAGCACTTTTACAGACAGTCCCGAAAATTACCATATTAATAGCAGTAAAATTACCAAAATAAAAATTCACATTTTTACAGATAACTGTGAATTTATAGTACTGATTTAAATTTACCACTTTCTTTGCTGGCAACATATGACCTACTTTATTTGCTGTAAAATTACCATATTTGCATTTACAGTGTACAGAGCTTTAATGCCTACAAGCCTGAATATAACTTCCCTATCATTTTTATTGTCCTAATAAAAAATAAACTCGTTCTAAACATATTAATAGGTTAGAAGACAAATATAAATTTTATTCATCTCAACTAAACCTTGATGCTTATAATGGAATAATAATCCATTTTAAGGAAATAATTGTCATGCTTGTAAGGAAGTAATTTCGTCATTTTTACATTTACCTTTATAAAAATAACTGTATACAGATACAGTAAATATATCGATATATTTACACACATAAAAATTATGTTCTCATCCAACAAAAATGATTTATTTGGATTTTGTTCCATTAAAGAAATTATATTTAATATGTTAAAATTTTGACTTAATAGAAAGTATATAATATTTTTAAATAATATTGTTTGTTTTCTTAACATATAGGTATTTATTTCCTTTAATTTAGTTTATTTTACATTAGTTTATTTTATTTTACATTAAAATATGAAATTAAATAGGGAAAAAATGTTTGTAAAAGAATAGTTATTTATGGTACTAGTGGGTAAAGTAAGATATTGCCCATGAGAAAATTAACGAGGCGTCAGCCAAGCAGGTTAATTTTCGAGAGGGCAATATCGGTTTACCCATGAGTGCCATACAAGGTTTTATCCAATAAATAGCTTAGGAATTCATATTTTTATTAAGAATTTTAATGACATTTACAAGAAAATAATTTGACAAGTGACAGTTGAGTGGGTAAAATAAATAATTATCCACTCAATAAAGTAAAAGCCACGCGGGGGTTATTATTGAGTTTATCTATTTAAAATAAAGCTGGTAATTGTCTTATTATCTGTATGTATTGGATAAAAATTATTATTGTACAAGACTGTTATTTCTACGAAATCATTTCTTTAAATCATATTTAAATTGTGTCAAACTAAAATAGCATTAGGTCATAATAGTCAGATCAACACGGCGCCCGATTTTGCTCAAATTTGGCACATCTTCATCAAATAGGGTCTAGATTACTAAAACGAAATGATTTTGCTAGAAAATGACTAGTTTTGGCGATATTAGGGTGGCTCATTTTTGACGTTTGCTAAAATTAAAAAAAAAAATGATTTACATAAATCTAAATATCAGGACTTGTGTAAAAGATAAAAAGATAATTTTGCCAGATATCAAAAGAGCATTAAATTTCAGTCTTATGTAACCAAGAAAAACCTTTATATCCAAGGATTTTTTCTCTGGGACGATTTTTAAATATTTTTGAAAATTCGAAACTACCGTATAATACTATTCTAGCACAGGCGATGTGAATAGTATAATAACACTAACATTCATGTTTTTATCTGTGTACCAGTAAAATAACATTAATAGAATTAATTTACCAACTGTCCGGTACGTAAATTACGTTTACGTAAATGATCAATTTTACTCATACTTCTTTAAATAAGTCAAATTCAATAAAATCATAATAATGATGAGAAAATTGGTTTCCGCATACACCGTAAAATTAGCTGTTTATGGACAATCAAATAGCATAACTTTCCTTATTTAGTATCATAGATGAACAGAAGTTGTATAAAAAATTAATGATATTTTAACCTTTTAAATTTTGTAACAGTAAAAAACCATTTTTATTTGCTTCATGCTTAAAACGCAATAGTGAAATGCACTTGATATAACATTTTATTAAATTTATTTAAATATCTACAGTAGACAATGTTAAATTATTATTATTATTATTATTATTATTATTATTATTATTATTATTATATACAGAAGTGAGCGGCATAGCTAATTAAAAGTAGAATAATTTTTTTCTTTTTAACAATTTTTAGTTTTAAACCCTTATTCTCCCGCGGGCCCGCTTTGAGTATTATTTGTGTTTTTTTTTTTTTAATATACAGGATGTCACATTTTCAGGTAGCAGACCAACTTGTGTCAAAAAATGCCGAATTTCGAAATCGAAAGCGCTCTCTGGCTCAAAAGTTGCTCCTTGGTAAAAAACTGTGGCAACTCAAAAATGAGCCAATTCGATTAATGTTTAAAGGTAGCTCAAAGCACTTAAACTGAAAAAAATCGGTACCTGTTTTTCGGATAAAAACTGATTGTATATAAAATTGAGGAAATTTTGGAGGCTTTCTTTTGTAATATTTAGAAACAATACTAGTTAAGAGAAACTACAAAAATTATATCTTCCTTCCCCTTAAGTTAAAACATAAAAAAAATCGCCAATTTTTTGAAGATTTCGCGAAAATTTCATTTTGCAAGCTTTAAAAAGTGCAGAAAAAATAGTTTTAAACAAAAAACCTGCAAACTTATATATTAGCATACAGAAGACATTATTTGTTTCTGCAAGTCGGGTAAAAAAAAATAAATTTAAATTCGAAACCGAGTGGATTTTCTGTTTTTTGCCTAAAACTTTTTTCGGTGTTCAATTTTTATTTTTGGAATATATTTTTTTATGTAAAAATACACAAAAACGTGTCTGTGGTGTAACATTGCAGGATTAACCGTTTTGAAGATAAATGCATGTAAAAGTAAATTCTTACGCAACAAGAACAAAAAATAAAAAATAAAAAAATTATAATGCCAAAACCAAAGATTTTGGTAATGGGTGGTTATTAAACAATAAAAACCGAGAAAAAAATATATGCACCTTGGTCAAAAAGTAATTCCTAAGGAAGTTATGTCCTTTTAAATATGTTCTATTTTTAAAGGCATGGTGTATTTTAAGAATAGCTCGCTTAGGAATTATTTATTGACCAAGGTGCATATAATTTTTTTTTCGGGTTTTAATGTTAAATAAAAACCCATTACTAAAATATTTGTTTTTGGCTTTATAATTTTTTTATTTTTTATTTTTGGTTCTTGATGCGTAAAAATTTTAAATGTATTTATCTTCAAAACGGTTAATCCTGCGATGTTACACCACAGATACTTTTATGTGTATTTTTACATAAAAATTTATTTTCCAAAAAGAAAAATTCAAAAAAAATAAACCGAAAAAAGGCAAAAAACAGAAATTTCACCATTTTGCAAAAATTAAATGTTCGCGAAATCTTCAAATAATTCGTGATTTTTTTATGTTTTGATTTAGGGGGAGGGGTGATATATTTATTTAGTTTCTCCCAACTAGTATTTTTTCTAAATATTGCCAAAGAAACCCTTCAAAATTTCCTCAATTTTATATACAATCAGTTTTTATCCGAAAAACATGTACAGTTTTTTTTCAAAGTTTGAGTGCTTTGAGCTACCTCTAAACATTAATCGATATGGCTCATTTTTGAGTAGCCACCGTTTTTTTACCAAAGAGCAACTTTTGAGCGAGAGAGAATTTTCGATTTTGAAATTCGGAATTTTTTGACAACCACAATGTAATGTAATCTATGTAATTTTAAATAATTTTACAATATTGTTGTAATTTTGTGTAATTTTAAATTAATTTACAGCGCTTTACACAATTTTACCAGTCTTTAACATTTTTTTACAATAATTTTAATTTATTTACACACATTTACACAAATTCATGAATTACTTAGTTAACTAAGCTATTTTACATTATTTTACATTAGTTTTTTACCGTGTAGTTGATATTTTAGACTAATCAGTATTTAATATTTAAATTTTAATTATGTAGTTGAACTTTTAGATGAGTATGTATTTAATTAATGTTAAAATTATCGATCAAAACGTGGGCAAATCATAATTGATTTCTTGATTAATATATCGAAAGGTTAACGTAACTTTTGGCACGTAAGTAGTATCGTATAATTTTTAAAAGTAATCTTCTGATCTCGATGATAACAATCACTTACCGGTTAATAGGCCAGTCAAATAGACACAAAAGTAGAAGTGCGTATTGCCAAGTTCGTGTCAGGGTTAGTCAACGAACTAATAAATCTTCTCTTTAGAATAGGCATTTCATTCGTTAAAACTGACAAAAACGTCGGCAACATAAACATTCGTCTGTCTTACTCGCACATCTTTGTTCTAACAGAGACAACAATACCAGTTACTGGTAATTGTTATTGTTCAGGCCTAAATATACCTACTATTTGTTTACAAACAAACCGAGATGTTGGCGATACTTTATTTTAACGGTATACGTATTCCAGAAAGAAGAGTTATTAGTTCGTTGGGGTTAGTAGACAATATAACACACAGGGTTGCATACTCTGTAAAATTTTGTTTCCCAACAAACAACGATTGTTCAGTCGCAGCGTGATCTTTGTAAGGGACGGGTGTGACCGCTTTGGCGGATTTACTCCAGCATCAGCATTGCAATCATTGATATGCACAGGACTTGATTAATTTTATTTTTTATTTTATGTAATGTCGTGAAAGTGATCGTTTAATTGTAGTTTTAAGTGGGTCGTGATTATTAATATGTGATGTTAAATTTAAATTCAATGTATTTCGTTGTACAGCTGAATATTTTTTTATGAATTTCAAAGAGATAATTTTTTTTTATAAGTAATAAAATGTAATATAAAAATCAAAGGCACAAGAATTGAAAACAAAAACCAAAGAAAATCAATAAAACCGTAAACAACTCAAAAGAAAAAAATGGCGCATGCTCGGGTCGGAAATATGACAACAATGTACTGACATTCGAATACGTCATCAATCGTCCCGACCAATCCTAACTTTTCCTTCCGTAGGTTTTCTTTTTAGTAAAAATTTAGTACCTATTGGTAAATTACCAATGGTAATACCTTTTTATTCGATTAATTCTAAAAGAGACACTTTTAGTGTTTTGCGGGCGAAAAGTTAGACCCTAGGACCAAAGGGCTTTTTTGGCCCACTAAAACTTGTTATTTTAAAGCTATTTTTAAATAACATGTTCTACCTTTGCTATTATATTTACAAAGAAATATGACCTTTTTGGTCACTTTTGGCCTTGAACTATATGTTCTTTTTGACCAGACACAAATATAATCATTACATATAAATAAAATTTTCTTCTATAACATAACCTCAAAATATATAGTTAACCGGTTAATCTATCTACTAAAATAAATCAGAAACACAAAATTTCAATTTTAAAATCAATTTCAAAATTTATAATATTTATAGAACGGTTTTAGAAGTATTAATATTTTCATAACAAATAAATTTTAACACAAATTAATCAAAACACTAAGCTAATTTGAAAATAAAACCGCATGCAAAAGTAACAATTAAATTTTTTTTTAGTGTTTTGATTGAATAACAATTTGTTATGGGTTAGGTATAGATAGGTTATAAGACAGTATAGAAAATTATTTTTTGCAATTTAAAATTAAATATAATTTAATAATTTATTGTAATTAGTAACAATCGAATAAAAAATATTGTATAATAGACGGGCGAAAAGTTAAATTTTGATTTCGTAGGGTTATTACCCTCGACCCTCGGCTTTTAAAAACCTACTCAATCGAAAAATTTAACTTTTCGCCCTTGTATTATAAATAACTATTTTCTACTACCTAATTAAGTGCTAGCTTACATATTATCTACCGTTGTCAAGGCTTGTTTACCTTAGCAACCAATAAAAGCTATGTCAAAATAATTTTTAAACTTTATTTTTAACTGATATTTGGAGTTACTAGCTTTAGGTAGTAGAAAAAATAGTATATGCACCACGTATGCGAACTGTCTTAAGTGTTATCGACTGATTTTTTGCCTGGACTCCGTCTCAGCAAAAAAACTTCAGTCTCGAACACTAAATACTTAGTTCGCATACTAGGTGCATAATATACTAATTTTGTTGTTTATTTTGTTGTTATTTATATCTGACTGGCCTATAACTGTACACTTTACGTATGACTCAGCAACGAACGGATGCCACTTCATAAGGAAATCCAAATAAATTCTGCCGTATAAAAATATATATAACAACAAAACGCTCTTTGCAAAACCAGAAACAAGAAGGCGCGTGGAGCATTCTGGTGGGCTTGACTCTTGCCATTTTTTACGATTTTATTGCCAAGGCACGAACTTAAAAAAATCCTGCTGCTAACAAAACAATACATTCTCCAAAAGTAATTAAAAAATAACAGAAAAAAATTAAATTAATTTTAAGGGGTAATTCTACATAGGAATATATGAAAAAAAGTTTCTATAAACATATGTCTAAAAATGCGTCGTAAGGGAGCCCTTTGAAAGTGGCTAAAAAATTCGATTTTTATTTAATAACCTTAATAAGGCCCTAATAAGGCCCACAAATAGATCCCTATATATTTTTAAAAACAATAACTATTGTTTTGAAAAATAAATCCCCCCAAAAACAAAAAAAGTTAATAGGGGTTAAACTTTAAAAAAATGAAAAAACTATTGATAGTTGATTGATCATTTTCAAAAAAAAACATATATATTTTTTTGTTCGTTTTTCTTTTTTTACAGAAAAAATTTTTTCAATTTTTTTTCGTTTTTTGAGTATTTAAAAAAAATATAATTTTTTAACTTTTTTTTTTAGTATTTATAAAAAATGCAATATACTATTTTTTCTACGACTGCTTTATAATGTAAGCAAATACACACACTTTTCAAACACAGAATGAATCCATTCTAGCTCTAGATCCGGTACGAATATTCCGTATCAAGTGTTAGAATGAGCACATGTAGTGCCATCTCTTGTTTATAAAAGTAAAGAAAACTGTAGCAAAATTAGCAAAAATATATTTATTTTACCATGAAATATTGAATAATTTAATGGAATTTAAAGTTTTGCGTTAAAATTACATAAAGTTTATTAGTTTTTCTTAATATTTGACCAGTTTTTTATCACTTTAGTTCAAAAAATTAATACTGCTCCATCTATTGTTAAATATTTAAACCTGATATCTGTCAGAACAATCTGACATAACCTTCAATTTTTGCATTATAATTTGTAAATATGTGCTAAAATTAAATGAAAATCTTTTTTAACTACTGAATTGATAAAATGATTAAATAACATTAATTGCCTTATTTAAAAATATGTGTGTTGTTGCATTTACAATATCGATTCACAAAACATTGTTTTTAAACTTGCCTGCAATTTACAGCCATACAGTGTTTCATATTTGTAGTCGAAGAAAAAGTATAGTCTACAACACGTATGGAATAGTCATTCCGCGCTCGCGAGACCGTCATACTCGCCAAACTTTCCGCTCGCGCGGAATATTGTCCAAACTTGCCTGCAATTTACAGCCATACAGTGTTTCATATTTGTAGTCGAAGAAAAAGTATAGTCTACAACACGTATGGAATAGTCATTCCGCGCTCGCGAGACCGTCATACTCGCCAAACTTTCCGCTCGCGCGGAATATTGTCTATTCCATACTAGTTATAGAATATACTATACTGTCAGTAGTATAATAGAATGCGTGCCATTACATATCTGCACAGCTTGTTTTCATTATTAATATAAAATTAATATCTCGCAATCTACAGCATTAAAATGCCAATCGACGAAGAAAGGCACTGAAAATGACATTATAGCAAACGGACTTGATGATTTGCGAATTTCTCTTTTAATGTCATAAGACCTTATTTATTGAGATGTAATATTCTCAGGTGCAGAATTCTAATCAATCAATACGTATCTGACTGTGTCGATTTTCATCATTAAATGAATGAACTAAAGTAGGTTCTTGTCGGATGTTCCTTTCAGATTACATACAGTATGTGAATTGTATACAATGAGACAACATACGATGTTTAAATAAGAATCTAGCAGTTTTCTTACGACGGCAAAATGTCGGTCATTTTTTGACAAGGGGTTGGCTAATCAATTTTTTTGTGGTTTCTTTACGTTTAGATATATAACATTATATAAAAAGCACACTATAAAACAAGATGGGCCTAATAAATAATTATTTCGTTCGAAGAAGAAACTTAAATAGTCCAATAGCGTTTAACAGTTGTTGTTTCAAATGTAATTTTATATTTAACTTTAATAAAAACTAATTTAAAGCTTAAAAAATTAAAAATTAGATTATTATTTAGTTACCGCCTCCCGATCGGTAAGTAATTTACATACCGATCAGCAATTTGCAAACATAACCTACTGTCCAAACCAAATAATATAGAAAACCACAAAATATTTGACAGATATGTCAAAAATTAATGACAAGTTGTTATCAAATATAATGTACTAAAAATGCTATAAATAGGTAAGGTATTAATAAAATATTAAATATTAATAAGGTAGTTAAAAATTTTGTTAACTCCATTATTGTTTAATTAAATTAATTTAAATGACCCAAAATACTGAAAAATGTAGGTTCTTTAACTAAAAATTGAGTTAAACATTTTGCGCCATCTATTAATAATTTCGACATTTTTTCCCGCCTAGCCGGGGAATAAGCATTTTTCGGTCAAACGTGTTTTAGGGCATAACTCCCAAAATTCAGCACTTCACGTGCTAGAGAACTTTGAAGATCTTAAGCTAGATCGTCCAGTATTCTTTATTGCATTTTTTTGTGTCAGCGAGATTTTTCGATGTCAAGATGTAAGAAAAATATAATCTTGTTAAGAGTAATTTACGTTTTTAATTTTTTGTGGGACTGTGTAATAGTATAGACCGTCTTAACCAACTGACTTTAGTCAAAACGTATCTTCTCCATTTCAATCGTATTTTACTATAGTCTGTCCAATTATGCAAGATAGTAGTTTAAAATTCCCGCGATTGAGGGCTAGCTACATCATTGGTTAAAAACTCGTACCTTTTAACATAAAATATTGTTGTATTGACATTTTTTGTCTATGACAATGATTGACGGTCGTTAAAGCTAATAAAAAGGGAAAGTTACATAAAAAAATGGTTATACTTAATGTTATTTTGTATGGTATTGAAAAAGGTACTTTTTTGGTTTATTCTTCATACACTTACACTAAATTAGCATATTCTAGATATTGTAAATTATATTGAACACAAGGAAAACGTCAAATTTTTAGGTTACAATTACAACTTAAGGCCTATCCAGAGACTCGCATAACAACCATTACAAGATACATGACGACACATCAAGCCAATCCTGGCATCGCATTCTTATCTACTATGCTCGTTATGCGAGTCTTTGGATAGGCCCTTTTCAGGAAAACAGTACCGACATCTGTTAAATTTTTGATACACTACGATTTATACATAATTATGCTATTTATGCGATCTGTGGTGTAAAACGGGCCGCGTCCCTTACTATCTTGTATTACTGGACGGAGTATAGTCAAATGCTGTAAAAATATTTATTGTGCGATTTTTAATTTACTCTCTTGCTTGATGAAACAGACCATAGTCATTTATTATACATGTATATTTTATGTCTATAATAATAATGGTTTGGACTTTTTTAAAAAAATTTTAATAACAAATACTTAACAATAAATACTTAATACTTAAAATTGTTTTTGCGTTTACATATTTTAAAAGCCCAAATCCCTATTAAAAAAATGGCAATCATTTTTAATATTTGTGTAATAAAAAATATATTTGTATAATTGACTCTATGTTTATCCCTTTCGGTCCCGAGATAAAAATAATGTTAAACTCTCGATTTAACTTTTTATATTTGCTATGTTTAAAAAGAAGAAAACACATAAAAAAAACAAATATTTTTCCAGTTTTTACTCGAGTTTTTGTTTCTTCAAGGAGTTTTAGGAGAGTCATATTGAATTGAATTAAATTCGCATAATTATTTGATATATAGAAAATCTATAAAAGTCTTTTGGATAATAGTGGCTAAAAGAAAGAACAGAGAAGAAAAAATTGTTACATCCTGGAGCGAAAAGGTTCTAGTTTTTTTTTTATCATTCTCCGATGGGTTCGGAGAATTTTGTATTTTAATTGTATGCCAATAAAAACCCATTACATAAATAGGTTAATTATAATTAATACCTGTTTGAAATCAGGTTACACAAAAATAATATACTTACGTGCAGAGTGATTTTAAAAAGACTTCTTAATTTAAAACCGTATTTCAATCAACGTAAGTTTATTAATAAGTTAAGTTTATTATTTTTATTAATAGATTTGAAATCGTCTTTTAAGAGGACTGATAGGTTTATTAGAATGTTAAATTTAATTAGAATAGTTAGAACTAATTTGTTAAATTTAAAGTAAATATATTTGTTTAGATGTTTCGTTAAAAATACCTGGATAAAAGGGAGGATACATTTAAAATACAAACACCTAAGTAATTAAAAAGAGGATGTTGCATCTAATTTTACATTTTAGACATGGTATAGGCGTAAAGTTGACACCGAAGATTTAAATAGTATAAAAGTGCACATTTGGTACATAAAAAACTGGAATTGAAATCTAGCTAACCCCTTCCGCTCCAGCCGGTTTTTAAAGGAACTATACCAGATTAAAATTTTTATGGAAAATGGATTTGAGAGATGCACTGTAGAATAAAAGTAATAATTTATAACCATTGAGCAATTTGGATTCAGAAAGAACAAATCTACTGAAGATGCAGTCCTGAGTTTGAACAAAATAATTGTAGATGGTCTGAAATCTGGTAAAAAATGTGTCACAATATTTTTGGATCTTGCTAAAGCTTTTGACACGGTCGCTCATGGTATTATTTTAGAAAAACTTGAGTCGTACCGTGTCAGAGGTGTCGCATTGGAGCTTTTTAAATATTATCTAGCAGGGAGAACGCAACGTGTCAAAATAAATGGTTCTATTAGTAACCCATGCACTGTTACTAGGGGCGTGCCTCAAGGGACAGTGCTGGGACCAATTCTATTTCTAATATATATTAACGACATTTAAAATTTTCAAAATTTAGGTTGTATAGTTTCATACGCAGATGACACTGCAGTAATTCTCCTTGCCGATAATTGGGATGATGCTTTTAAAAAAGCTGAAGAATGCATATCCAAATTAAAAATATGGCTGGACCTCAATCTACTAAGTCTTAATATAAGCAAAACTAAAGTTATAGCTTTCTCACCCACAATTGTTGATCAACCAGATACTACTGAAATAAAAATCCATGAAAATTCCAGTAACAAAATTAATTGTGATTGTCCTAAAATTGGCAAGATCAGTAGTATCAAATACTTGGGTATTATGGTTGATCAACATTTGAGGTGGAGGTAACACGTTATTTATCTTACATCAAGGCTTAGGTGCGTTTTATTTAAATTCTGCCAACTTCGTAATATTCTAGGAAACAGGAAACTGCTAATTATTGTTTATACTGCTCTAGTAGAGTCTTTGCTGAGTTATTGCATTGCTGCGTGGGGTGGTCTTGGTGAAACTGCACTTTACCCACTTCAAGTTTTACAAAATACACTTTTAAAGGTTTTATTTCGTAAAGATTTTAGGTATCCCACTGAACTACTCTACACAGAATTAAATGTTTTAAAGATTAGGCAAATTTATGCTTTTCATGCTATTTTGTATACTTGTTCCAATTTAAATAAACCCTCTCATCCCCATTTAACAAGACATTTAAATAAAAATTCAGCCCTAATCCCACTTTTTAAAAAATCTTTTATTCAAAAAACAGTTTTCTATTTTGGTCCAAAAATTTTTAATTTGTTACCTACTAATGTCAGATGTATCACACCTCTAAAAAAACTTAAAAAGGAACTTAAAGTTTTTCTTTTAGAAAATCCAAATTTTTTAATCAATGTGAATAAAACTTGCTCACTTTTCTCTGGTACTCCCAGACTAACAGTCACAAGTTGCTACATTTAAACGGCCCTTTTTTAGATATCCTGATATAATATATACTTTTTTTGTTTGTTATCTTATCATCAGTTCCTACGTAAATAATAATAAATAATTCTCCTCTGTAAAATAAAGTGAATAAATTAGTTTTTTCTTTAAATTAAAAACAAATTTTATTTATAATATTTTTTGTATTAGTTATATTTTGATTAACCTTAGAATAATTAAATTTCTTTATAATTCTCTAAATTTTAAATTTAAAATGTATTTTTTTGCACACAAACCTAGGTTTAGGCAAAAATCAAAATTTGTATGTATAATTTTGTTAATTATAATTCTAATAAATTCTAAAAATTCTAAAATTATATCCACGAAAGGATATATCGATTTAAAAGTGGTTTATGATTCGATAAAAAATATTTATGTACTAACATTTTTAATCTTGGGCAATTTTATAGAATCTTGGTTTGGAAACCATCGCATAATACTGAATTTTTGAACAAATTGTACATCAAATTTACCATGTGAGGAAATTTCACGTATTTTTTCAATGATTGAATGTTCCCAGAGACTTTTTTCAGTAAAAATTACCAGAAAATGCGGGTTATGACACTTATAGTATATTAGTACTAGTTTCATAACATACGTTTTTAGGGCACGAGTACGTTTAGAAAACGAGCCGCTTGCGGTGAGTTTTCTAAAGTACTAGTGCGCTAAAAACGTGTTATGAAACGAGTGCTTTATACTATTTTTTCTATTTTGCTCTAAAATTTTAAAAAACTTACATTTAAATTGATGATGTTTGGAATTTGGATTACAGTTTTCGCCATGTTTAAAATTCCAAGAACGAATATTATTTTGATATATTTTATAGTCATTTCTTCTCTTTTCCACTGCAAGTAACAATTTTAATACGGTAAAACATAACCTAAACACAAAATTTTGTAGAAAAATAAATCGACGTTCACAATTGCACGGCAAACGTCAAGAGATAGAGTTTTGTCTGTTCCCAACCCAAAAGAAAAAATAGTAGAGACCTCTTATGGGCCTATAAGAACACGCAAAATGCGTGTGATTATGAGCTTATAAGAGTCGCAAAATAGAAAAAAGACTTTTTACGCTCGATATCGGAAATTACTGCAATATATAAATACATAGTTTAATTACCATGGCAATTAAACTATGTACCATCCCTTCATATATCGTATATGTACAAATTTTAGAGAAGGAAATCGTATGTGACGGAACTACTTAATTCAAATTTCTCTTTAATCTGTGAAATGTAATTTGGCTATCTCAATGTGGTGCTTATTACTTTGTTTCAGAACTACAAACGTTGAGAGGTAATAAGGAAAAATAATACAAAAAAATCCAAGTGTACATTGGCGGTGGTCCAAGGAATGTTGAGTGAGATATTCTTGAAAGTGGGCATACCGTCTTCTGTGTTGTTATAGGTTAGGTTTTATTACATATTTTGGCTAGCCAAATCAAAATATTTAAGCGCAGATCTGCTGCCATATCTCAAAACACAGTAACCAATTATTTTTTCAAAAATTAACTTTTAGCATATTGTGCCCTTTATATAACATATCCATCCAACCAAATGATATAGTTTATATTTTTCTTAAAAGGAAGATATCTTAAGATCTGGAAGGTAAATTTACACGGCTTTATTCTCAGTTTTTAAGGAATACGCTAGCTGAGTGTACCAGTTTAAGGACGCAGTTTTAAAGAATTTTAACCTATAAATTGACTTAAAAATTATTTTGACGTTTCTTAATAGTATATTAAAGTACTAGTTTCATAACTAACGTTTTTAGCGCACGAGTACAAGTTTAGAAAACGAGCCGCTTGCGGCGAGTACTAATGCTCTAAAAACGTGTTATGAAACGAGTGCTTTATACAATTTTTTCTATTTTGCTCTAAAATTTAAAAAACTTACATTTAAATTGATTACTGATTTAGGGATTTTTGTTTTGGGTTGGCATTACAGTTTACACTATATTTAAAATTCTAAGAACAAATGATATTTTGATATATTTTACAGTCATCTCTTCTTTTTTCACTGCAATTAACCAGTCCACAATTTTAACATGGTAAAAAATAACCCAAACACAAAATTTTGTAAAAAATTAAACTTTAAATCGACATTGACATTTGCACGCAAAATGTCAAGAGATAGGCTTTTATATTTTGCCAACCCAACAGAATAAAAAGTAGGGACCTCTTATGGGCCTATAAGAACACGCAAAATGCGTGTGATTATGAGCTTATAAGAGTCGCAAAATAGGAAAAAATTAAAACTGTATCTGTAATTCGTGGATTACACCAAGTTTTCGGAATCTACCTAACATAGACGCAGTTTTGGACAGTTTCAACCTATAAATTGACGTTTCTTAAAAAACATTTCGACGTTTCTTGAACATTAAAATTGTATTTGTGATTGGTGGATTTCACCAAGATTTAGGAATCTTTCTAATATAGACGCAGTTTTAGACAGTTTTAACCTATAAATTGACGTTTCTTAAAAAATATTTTTAATTTTGCGAAAAATTAAAACTGTATCTGTGACACAGGATTTTACCAAATAAGTTAGTTAGGAATCTTCCTAACATAGAGCAGTTTTAGACGGTTTTAAACTATAAATTGACGTTTCTTGAAAAATATTTTGAAGTTTCTTAAGAATTAAATTCTTTTCTATGATTGGTACCAATCACAGAAACAATTTACAGTGGATTCCTTAAAAAATGAAATATGTTTTGTAAATTTAAAAAAATTAAAACTTAAGATAAAACTGGGCAAATTAACAGTTCTTTTATCCGAAATAAAAGCAGATACTGTTTTTTTCAAATGTGGCAGCTAAGATAATTATAGCCACGCGTAAATTTAAAAATAAATTCGCAAAACAACCAAAATAGAATTATTGACCAATAAATAAAATGTTACTTTTACTTTTGGGCCATTACACCTGTCATATGTAATTTAATTAGTCATTTACTTCGTGAGATATTTTGTAGCCCAATAACATTATTATTAACAGGATCCAGGGTCGGATTCAGTCAAGTTTTCGCCCTTTGCCTATACTGTAAAAACTGCATGTAAAATAATGTAAAAATACATTAAATTACATAGTACGAAATAGTAAATTTACTATTCTGGACTATGCATAATTCATGAATTTATGTAAAAGAATGTAAAATAATATAAAATAATGTAAAATAATTTAAAATAATGTAAAAGAATGTAAAAAAATGTAAAAGAATGTAAAAGGGTGTAAAAGAATGTAAAATAATGTAAAATAATGTAAAATAATGTAAAAAAATATATTTACATTGATTTACATATTTTTACATGATTTTACAATGTCGGGCTATGTTATTTTAAGACGCGCGTGCGTTTTGGACAATAACCAAGAAGGCGTCGCATCATGAGACGGACCGTTTAATATTGTTATTGTTAGAGGGAGAGCGACGCATGCTGCTAGGTTAAAGTGTTAAAAGTGTAAAAAAGGTAATTATTATTTATGTACGATATTTAAATGCCTAAAATTTACGTTCATTATAAATTACGATCTTTATCAACCAATAGATCTTTAAAGAAATATGTAAGCAGTTTATACTTGTATTAAGGGTGGTGGTCGTTTGATTTATTAAACCAAATGAACTTAACGCTCGATATTTCAAAAAAGCTTTGACACAGAGACTTGTAATTTGGAACAAACATTTTCTAAGTAGTAAATATTTTTTTTCAAATTTCAAGTCCAAACCATTCTGGACTATGTAATTTTTAGCGTTCCGGTCTATGCAAAATATTACCATTCTGGACTATGTAATTTTTACCGTTCCGGTCTATGCAAAATATTACCATTATGGACTATCTAATTTTTACTGTTCCGGTCTATGCAAAACATTATCATTACGGACTATGTAATTTTTACCATTCCGTTCTATGGCAACATATTACCATTTACGGACTATGTAATTTAATGTAATTTATTTTTACCGTGTAGAGGCGACTTACTTCGAAGAGAGGTCTAGAATTTTGTCAAAGTATTTCCGAAGTATCTACTGAAAGGACTTTCCAGAAATTTTCCGACCAATCAGAAAGTTATGCGCAAATCTGTTTTACTCCAAGTTTCACTTTCACATACAAGAACTGCAATTAAAATAGTAATGTTGGCATATTTTTTACACGAAATAATTTTTTTGGAGTATTTAAGGCAACTACGCAGTGCTAGCGCCATTTTAGACGAAAATTTCGATAAACCGAGCCCGATACATGTAAGATTGTGACACTGACATTGTTACATTGACATTGTAAAATTGTCACAAGCTACAGAATATCTTAAAATT
Source organism: Brachypterus glaber (assembly GCA_958510825.1). Taxonomy (NCBI): domain Eukaryota; kingdom Metazoa; phylum Arthropoda; class Insecta; order Coleoptera; family Kateretidae; genus Brachypterus; species Brachypterus glaber. Next base: position 92,009,680 of record OY294044.1, read on the forward strand.
TTTGAAAAAAAAAACTTACTTTTGAATGAAGCTGAAGTTTGCAACGTTTTTTTGCATCGAAAATTCAAATAGTATATTAAAGTACTAGTTTCATAACATACGTTTTTAGCGCACGAGTACAAGTTTAGAATAAAGCCGCTTGCGGCGATTTTTCTAAAGTACTAGTGCGCTAAAAACGTGTTATGTAACAAGTGCTTTAATATATTTCAATTTTCGATGCAAAAAAACGTTGCAAACTTCAGCTTCATACTTTTGATGGTATTCATGGTTAGAACTTTTTGAGCTGCGAGCTATTTATTTATTTGTTTATAGTTACAGCCCATTTGACCTTACCCATGGGACCTTACAAAGTGTATTATACATTGATAAAATTATATAGTTATTTATACAACAACATGTTGTTATATACTTATGCTACAAATTGTACTACAGTATAGTACCGAATAGTACTATGACATAAGATATTATTTGTTGTTGTATTTATTACAATTTTATGTTGTTTACCTCCTAATTATACAACTGGTTGTTGTATAGTATAACATATTTGTGTTGTAAGTTATAAAACAAATATGTTATAACTTATGACATATTACAAAATATGGTTGGCACCTATATTACAACAAAATTACTATCAGTGTACTTAGGCCAGTAAAAAAATCCAGAATGACAGAAAATTTTTATAATATTTTCAGTGGTGCTCCGAACTAAAAAAGTCCAACCTTTCCAATTTTCCCAAGAAAACAATTTACTGACCAGTTTCCCTTTAATTCTCAATTTTTTTAACATACATTTTACGAAATCTGCCACTCAATTTTACCAACTGGACTTGAGCACCCCCTGTGGGGGTGCTTAGAGCTTATTTCACCAGGGGGTGCTCAAAATCATACCAGAGGGTGCTGAGCACCCCCTAGCACCCCACCAGTTACGGGCCTGAGTGTACTATATTAGACTGTTCAAGTGTTACAAATAATTGCAGGTGCTTCAAATCAGTTCTATTCCATATTTTCATCATACTTCGTTCTATTTTTTATACCATTACGTTCCTTAAGGATATCCCTTTACAAAAATATTTATAAACCAGAATTATTAATATTAAAAATATCAACATAGTTATAATAATATACAACGTTCTACGGCGTCTTTCGATTCCTAATTTCCAGCCGTCTCGATTTTCCCACAGATCTTCTACCAAGTCTGTTTTTCTTATTTCTGTATCCTATTCTCTCTCCAGCTTTTTCTAGGTCTTTCTCGTCGTCTTCTGCCTTGTGGTGTCCAATTTAAAATTTGTCTCGGTAGTCGTTCGTCAGTCATTCTCTATGTATGCCTATAATCTCTCTAATCCGTTTATTTATTATCCTTTCCATTTTAGACTTTTCCGCAGCCTTTCTGCAGAAATCCATTTCTGTTTCCATTAGTAAATTTTCCATATCTTTAATTTTCCAAACTTCCGAGCCGTTGGTAGCTATGCTCTTAACTATGGAATTTTATATCAGCGTTTTATTTTTCTTTGAAACGTTTACGTCCCATAGTATGTCATTTAGCTGAGCAATATCTTTCCTAGCCAAAATAGTTATGCTTATGTTAATATATTGTTATTAAATTTACTTTTACTTACAAAATTCAAAACGATAATATTATACTATGATCCTGACATACATAATAATAAGTGAAGTCAAAAAGCTAGTAATACCAACCGTTACTTTTCTGGTGCTGTAGTGAAGTTAAACTGATTTGGGTAAAGTATAATTCTTTGCGGATAAGGGCAACCAGAATTTGTACTCCATGTGAGAAAATAATTTAGTAAATAATATTAAATATGCAAAATCAATAAAATCTTTTGGGTAGTTAACGTGTTAATACGCATTGGTTTTCTTCGATTGTAATCCATCATATAAAAAACAAATTGTTAAATTTATCATGTCACTTTAACATGATTTCAATAATACAAATTGATATGTGAAAATAAATCAATTTAATCTGTCAAGAAATTTCCAAAAAATAATTTATCTTTCAAGTGAAATTTGGTAGTACAAAATCAACAACAAAAAGAATCATTCAATTTTTTTTCTCAAAGCAGCGGGTAGAAGTTAATAATTTATAAATATTAATGTTTTGACAGTCAACAGATCAAAGTATCTTTTGCCGCTGTCGAACAATACAATAAAAGATAGCTCTTTAAACTGAAATGAGTGACAAAAGATCTTTGATGTGATATTTTTTATGTACGATTATAATATTTAATATAGTACCTATTTATATAACAAGTTTAGAAAATGACAAATTTTATAAAAGTGGGAGGTTAGTAACCGGGACTTCAGGCGAGTGAGAAAACCACACTTTTTGGCGAATTTTGTACTTTTCATACGAGTCGTTGATACGACCACATAAAAAGCATATTTTTCCACACTTTTTATTAAGGTCTACTTGTGTTCAATCATTGATTTGCATGCATTGGTTATTTTTATGTTTTTACGTCAAAAGTAAAATTTACGTTTTCACTTTGTATTTGTAAAAAGACCTTAAAGCTGATGCTAGTTGAGTTTTTTTGTCATCATTCGAGGGGCGCAAACTTACCAAGGACATAAAATTTTGATGTTGCTTTAGCTTAAAAAAACTAGCATAACCCTGTTTTTAGATAAAATATTAGTTCTGTTTTTGAAAAAAAAAAGGAAAACAAAAACGTGTTTTAAGGCTTAAACTGGGTTACTCTTTCCGGTTGGGCTTATTTATACTAACCGAAAATAAAACCATATATTAATATTATCCATCGAGAAAAAATAATTGATTTCCATCAATCAAGTTTTAATTTCGAAATATTTCGAAATTAAAATTGTTTATTAAATTTTAATAAACAAATTTTGTTAGGACTATTATACTAGGTACCATAACATTAAAAATGAATCAGGGAAAGTAAGTTAGTCTGAAATAAGGAGAAAGTGCACTAGAAGAAAAAAAAACGAAAAGAAAAAAGATTAATCGGTCGTATTCAATTTGCTGATGAACTCTGACCGAAGGTGACGCAATGCGCGCGTGGTTTAAATTAAAATAAATAAGAAATTCATTTGGAGAAAACATTTAGCTATCCACACGAAATAAATTGCACAGATTTAATTTGACATAATACATTTCTTTTTATATTTAATGCTATTATTGCGGATATAAATATGATTTGGAAATACACATAGTTTTTTTATTCTCTTTTGAGAAAAGTCTCGTCCGAGGACACAATTTATGTGATGACTTAACTTTGTTAAGCCTGTCACTTCCAGTTTTTTCAGAAATTATCAAAAGTTTTATTTTTTTTTTAATGAGCGAAAACAGATCATTAATAAAAAGTAGAAACAAAATGGGACCAAAACCAGAGCTCTGCGGCATGCCTGAAAACACACCGGCTTCATCAGAACAATTCCCATTTAGAAAAGTGTACTTTTTTTGTCCTTTCAGATAGGACCTAATCAGATAAAGTGACCAGTCGATTTTTTGTTAAAAATTTAAAATTTAAGTTTTTTTAAGGGTACGCAATCGAAAGCGCTTATGATATCGTAGAATCTGGCATTTACATATTCTTTATTTTCAATACCTTTGATAATTAGATCCAACAAATCTTTTAAAGCAATCCTTATGAATTTTTTTAGAGCGAACTCCAAATGCAATATGAAAGGTTATATAACTCCGTGTGCTCTAATTCGGTTAGACAATAGTTTTTCAAAACACTTTGATGGGATAAGCAGCAATGCAATTAATCTAGAATTATTCAGGTAATTTGTTGGACCCTTTTTATGAATGTGAATGTAATAAGTTCCCTGAGTGACAAATATAAGATTTGCTACTGTTTTAAGTAATGATGTGTCTAATTATAATTATTAAATTAATTTCCATTAAAACTAGTATCAGTTGTTTGTTTACTTTTTTTCTTTATTGAGTTTATTATATACCAAAAGGATTTTGAAATACGCGTCCTGTAAATTTTAGTTAAATGAAGCTACTGAAATAAAGAATTTGGAATTTTTAATTTTTAAAGAATTAAAGTTTTCTTTTGAGGAGTCACACTTTCTATTTTATAGAGTGGCTGGGGAAGTTAACATGTATTGAAATAAAAAAAAACTATTGGTTCTAATGTTATTATGAAATTAAAGTGGTCGAATTATGTTAATAAATATATCGGGAATGTTTGAAAATCGTGCCGGCCATTTTTGGTGCCGGCAAATACTTAAAACTTACGTCAAAACTTTATTAATAAACCGCCAATTAAAATTTTCGGGCCATCAAATAAACATGTCATTGGGAAATGCGAAAATTATTTCCAGCCGCGAAAAATAATTGCAGAAATGCGTGGGGTAGCGTCTCATCCTATTTGCCGTAACGTTATTTTGTGGCTCAAAGCACCGTGAAAAATCCTTCTATTCAGGTTGTTTACATTTTCCGGCATCGAAACAAAATGAAAAACGACATTAATCTTTCGGGCAGGTATTTTGGCCGGTGTTCAACTATGTTGCAGTTCAGAATTTTTCTAATTAACCAGTCCGTCACATAGTGTGTGTACACTTCGACATATTAATAGATATATAATTATTTTTAACCCAAAATACCGTCTATAAATATTTCTTAAATTGTGCAGCAAACGTATTCGTAATTTGATTTTTGCACCCGTATAACCCTTTTGCAAAAATAAGAGTATACTTTTTGGTTTAAAAGCATATTAAATATATATTCTGGATGCTTTTTTTTCAGAACTTTTGCCAAGCCACATCAAAACAAGCTCATTTTTACTTCAAACTGTTGTAGTCTTTCTAAATATGACGATCATTTTCAAGATATTATCATTTATAAAAAGTAAAAATTGTAATGAACCTAAAACACATCCTTGCGGTAGACTATAATTTATAATTTAAATATTTTATTTAGCAATAGCATGGTATGTTTTCTGTAATTGTTAAACCGTTTTTGGTGACCGCTCACGAAAAAAGTATCAAGGGATATAACCATATATAAACAGAGAAAAGTGGCAAAAAAATACATTGAAAAATAAGGGTGCAAATTTTAATAATTTTTTTTTTGCCCCATCAAATATTTACCGGTAACGACCATTGACTATTCTTAATTAAAAAAGGTTATGAACCTATTAAAAACTAGAAAAGACAAGATTTTATAAAAAAAAACAATTTTATAGCCGGCGCAATTACTATAGACGATTGTGCCTCTCACTTGCTCCTCGCATCCTGCCTTACGAAGGTTAAAGCGTAAAGTTGAGAGCGCCCTCGTCTACAGTGAAAATTATTACTATATAATAAACGTGTCGGTAAGGTTTTTTTTTTTAATTTGCTTTTTTGCCCCACCCAAATATTATTATTATAACTATTCTTGATTAAAAAAAGGCTTATGAACCTATTTAACACTATCAAAGAGAGAACGACCTTAAAAGAAATGTGTGGGTTAGGCACTTTTGATAATTAAGGGTATTGTTTAGGCACTTATTTCAAGTTTTTTATGTTGAAATCTACATAAAACGATGTAAACAATCAAACACTATTAAAATGTAATTAATACTAAATAAGTATAAATATCATTGGAAAAAAACACATTTTTGCTTTTCCTGTAAAATAATAATTTTGTGGGTTAGGCCCTTATGTTAGTTGCACTCTTCATATGTAAAAAAGGGTCCTTAATCAGTAAATCGTCAATAGATAGTTTCATCGTGGCCAGTCATATGCTCCCTTCGTAATGTAGGTACGATATATGAAAACAAAATATATTTAAATTTTACTTAGGTACTCTATCCTGGTAAGCATCTAAAATAAAGTCCCGTGTAATTTATATGGCCGTTAAGTAGACTTTATGTTATGATTTTAAATAACGCAGAATCGTGGAATTTCTAATTGCAAACTAGCGTCAAGTAAAGTACATAGAAAAAAACTGCAATAAATTCTGCCGCAGTTCCGCAAATGCATTACAATTAAAATGGCGAAGCGTCCAGGAATGACGTCCAGCGATAATTAGATAATTAAAGCTTAATGCCAGTGAAAAAAAGACGATCGCCGCAGAAAAAATACACAGGAGAACCCGTTCGATTATTTTTTTAGGGACATTTTTATGTACTTAAATTACTGAAAATAAATTGGAAATATTAACAAGATGGTAAACTTTCATTAAACCTTAAAATGGTTATAATTATTTCAATACATTTTCTACAAATATTAATTAAAATGTAGGTATTAAAAAAACTAAAAAGTTTGGCATTGATTTAATTTTAATTGAATGTTCAGAATAATCATATATTTCACTTATTATACATAAGAAAAAGCAGTGTTTCAATAATACTGCAACCAAAGGCAAGAAACTGGCAACAATGTACAGAAAACAAAATCTTGGATTTAGCAAAAAAAAATAAAGATTGCGGAATTTCCTCATCGGACGAGGGACTTTTTGAGAATAAATGAAAAAAAATCCAGCCGACTAATTGTATCTTTTAGATTTTTTCGAAGTGTGCATTGCATAACGTGTAATCACTGTCAACACTATAACAATAATTGTTATTAATGGTTCTATAATTTCTATAAAATATACAATGGTAACCATCAATTTGTTTTATCATCTTCGCCTACTTATGGTTAAACAACTAGAAAAGGGTTCTTCGCCCTTTCAAATAATAAATAATAGTCAGGGCCGTAGCAAAGAAGATTTCGTGAGGGAGCCTAAATATGCAACTTTTTTCTTCGAAAAAAAAGGGCCCACCCTTTCGTGTAATATGCAACTTTATGCAACTTTTTTCGTGAAATATTCAACTTTTGTATTTTGAATCCTTGCAACTTTTTGGATTACAAGATAGATGGAGGGAGGCCCCCTCCATAGCTACGGCCCTGATAATAGTACATCGTTATAGTGGAAGGTAGAAGTTACTTTATCTTGGAGTACTACTTTTTCTGAATTTTCCTAGAGGTTATTAACCCTTGTCCAAGTAAATGTAAGAAAAAATCATATGCTTTTTCGTATTTCGATTCGGATTTCACCGGAATCAACAATTTCAACGCGGACTTGTCTATTTCAGCTAAGGGTGCTTCCACATTACACGAGTCAAAGAAATTCTTGCAAGTGCACTTGTGAAGATACTTGCGATGACACTCGTGTGCAGTGTGGGAGTACCCAAATTCTGAGAGCCTGCTATGCCCAAAATTATTATATAGTTAATATTATTACTATAACCTATTATGTAGTATTTATACCAGTTATACCAACATACATCATTCATAATATCTTGTGTTTCATTCATTATACAACTAAACAAATTATTAAAATTTTCCAGCGGAGTAACATAATTTATGGAAGAGAGCCTAAAAATTGTTTATTCCTTGTATTTTACTAAGACCTTGCATTAAAATTGGCGAACTCGCCCGCTTACGCATGCGCATTACATCAAATTCACAAATTATGAATGAAACATCAAAAAATTATTATGAATGAACTTTTTATCGGTAAGTAAGATTTCTTGTAAATACGAAACAACGGCAACAGTGTGAAATCTTTAATTTACTACATAATACGCTATAGTAATAATGTTAACTATACATGATCAAAAGCTATGATTATAACCACTTTGTAGCACAAAATACACTTTGCAGTTTATAAAGAATATAAATGCAAAAAACTAACGCTAGTTTAAAGATCTATTATCTTTTGACAGACGCTTTGACTGGCGCTGCCCTCTATGTGCATTATGTGCATTGTATTAAGTCATTACTTTACTAGTAAGGAAATGTTGACATTTTTTGAATTTCATTAGGCCAAAAATCATATTTTTTTACTGTAAGGTACACCTCTTATAACTTAAAAAGGACATCTGAACTTAGTTTATTATCATTGGGGGCTCCTGGATTCTTCAGAAACAGCCAGCCTTGATTTTTTGTTTATTTTGGTATAGCGTATATTTTAAAACCGTTAGATAAAGAATTATAAATAAAAAATCGATTTTAGCCAGTGACACTCTTTTTGGGCCACCCTGTACCTATTTGATGACTGAAAAATACTAAAAATGATAACTTAATATTCTAAAATATCGGTTTAATAAATAACTAAATTTAAGTAAATAATTTAACAAAGATACACTAATCTACAAGTATTTATACATAATGGCTACAAGAAATATTTGGCGCGTGAAATATTATGCAGCTATAGTTGACAATTTAATGTCCCTGTTTAATACATTGTTGCATAATAAAATGTTGTTAATGCAACCCATTATTATGATTTAGTCGCAAACACTTTATCTTTTATAAGTATTTTACAAGATGTCCCAAAATTTTTGTTGTTTTATGTCCGCTTGATACTGCAGAAGGTTAGTTTTTTTTTTGTATTAAGAGCGCAAAATAACTGATTTTTGCTTGAGCATGGAACTTGCTGATCAAGACGTTAAGCTTGTAGTTCTCAATCCCACCAAATAGCAAATTATTTTATTTTCCTAAATTTTCTTCATCCTGCATAATAGTTGTGAAACTAGCAAACCAAGCTAACCCCTTTTCATTTTTCATTTTTTTCTGCTAAAAAAATGGATTTTTTTAAGATTTTTTTTTTGTGAAATTTTATTTATATTATTTAAAATTAGTTTAAAAGTATAACTGACGTATTTGCAAAATAAAATAAACCATTTTTAAAAAAATGTTTGATTTTTTTAAAGAAATTTTGACGAAAATTCCCATTTCTAACCCTTTTTTAAACCCTAAAAATTACTCTGAAAAAATAAAAAAATATGTTGACAAATAGATAATTGTATAAGCTTTAAAATGATGTATGACACGACCCCCTTTCAATTTAAAATAAATTCCCCAATTGCCCTCCTGCCACCATTGTGCTCCCTAAACATATACCAAAAAATTATTTGGGTTATGTTATTTAAGTTTTCCAATCTTTAAACTGATATCCTAAGCTTTTCAAAAGTTAAATAGGGGGGAATCAGACTTTTCACACACTGTGTATAGGCCAGCCACGCTTTTTTTACTCACAACTTCGTTACCAAAATATCTTAAATAAGCTCTTATTTTTACCACGATTTAATCCATTCTTCTAACCAGCCATTTTATAAGATACGCTTTCCCCCAATTATCTCCAATTAGATATAATTAAATTTCTTAAAATTTTGTAACCCTATCTAACCATTTCATCTTTAATATTTTCATATATCACCATATTGCAAAGAACTATAATTTTTTCCAAAGCTTCGCAACCATACACATAAATTTATTTTTATTAAATCCCAAACTGTGTAGCAGCGAGGGATTTAAGAGCGCGAGGCTATAATAGTCTTCTCTACCGTAGTTTATACATTAGTTTTTTCCCTACTACACTATTCAATTTATGTATTCAAATAATAAAATAAATTATTAACAGAAATTATATATCTTGAAATTTTCATAAAAATCGAGTAGCCTTGATGAGTGACATTTGCTCAAATAAATACTTTGAACTGACGTTTAAAAATTTAGTTTTTTTTTTCATAATATTTAGCTAATTAATTATCGATTGTATTAATTTATAATAATTATAATTATATTTAATAAATAAAAAGTTATTTAAAGCTATTTTCTTGGGTTTAATTAGTAAAAATTGCACAAAGAACTGAAACATCTAAAGTGACAAAAATCAATTGTTTATAAAATTTACTCCTACTATGAGAGAAAAACTTATTATTGCTATGGGTGAAGAAAATTGATTTCACAGTCTGAAAACATGATAAATAATGGTAAGTCCTAAAGCTAGTAGTGAAAAATAGTAATTATATACCAAGGTAGAGAAGAGGCTATAATAGTCTTCTCTACCGTAGTTTATATATTAGTTTCTTCACTACTAGCACTATTTAACTATTTTAATTCAAATAATAAACTAAATTATTAACAGACCTTATATTTCTTGAAATTTTCATAAAAATCAAGTAGCCTTGATCAATGACATTTGCTCAAATAAATACTTTGACTGAAGTTTAAAAAATTTAGTTTTTTTATTTTTTTTTTCATAATATTTAGTAGCTTAAATATTAATTGTATTAATTGGAAATAATTCTAATTAATTGTATTTAATAAATAAAAAGTTATTTAAAGCTATTTTCTTGGGTTTAAGTAGTAAAAATTGTGACAGAAATAAATTGTTTATAAAATTTACTTCTACTAGGAGAGAAAAAAATTATTATTTCTATAGGTGGAGAAAATTGACTTCACAGTCTGAAAACATGATAAATAATAGTATGTTCAAAAGCTAGTAGTAAAAAATAGTTATTAATAGATAGTAAACAATTTAATTTAATTATTATTAAAGATAATATTACCAGCATCCTTGGATTGTGTCGCGACATATTACCTGAAAAGAAAAAAAGGTTATGTTTAGAAATATTGTACTAAATAAATCATAATAATTTATAATTTAACAAAAATTAGGTACATGAAAATAATTTTTGTGAAATTACGCTTCCTTAATAGCTTGCCAAAAATTAATTTAATTTGTTATAAAACTTATAGGCTTATGTAAAAACACAATAATATATCAAAATTAATTTCAAAGAAAAACATGAATGACTCAGTAAGCTCTAGGTCGTGTCGACATATATTTATAATTCAAAATATAAATTTAACAATTATGAAAATTTTCGGCGCCGACCCCAGTAGCGCAATGGTAGCGCGTTTGATTACGGATCCTGGGGTTGTGGGTTCGAGCCCCACATAGAGCATGGATGTATAGTGGTGTAAATAGTCGGTAGATGGAACTACGATGACTAACTGTAATGTGGGTTGCAGGTGAAACTGTAAACACATTTCAGGGTGGATGCGAGTTCTGTTGAGGACCGTGCTTCGGAGGGCACGTAAAGATGGCGGTCCCGTCAATTAGGCCATAGCAGCGAAAAACGACGTTAAACAGTAAAACAAACAAAATTTTCTAAAATTTAAGAATTTTTCCGCAATGCATATAAAATTATGTGACAGGAATCTTTATTAACTTGTTTTTATTTGATACCATCATACATTATATACAAATTATTCTCGAAATTAATTGTAAATTTTGTAATTAACATTATTTTTTTATTTAAGAATTAACCTATAGTTAAATCAAACATTATGTGGTTAAATCAAACATTTAGTATTGTTGTATCAAATTAAATGTTGGATCGACTATACTATTTGGTTAAATTAACTATATTAAAAAAAAAACAGTATTATTGGTTTAAATATACGTTTTTTTTGTTTGTAGGGAGCCGCTTTAAAACAGTATTGGAAATTATATATCATATTAACTTGATTTAAGGTATCAGTCCCAAGAATGTTTTGAGGTAGCTCCCAAGATAATTCTTCTATTTCCCTCAAGTTACTTGATGATGATTGTGAACTTTACGTTTCAAGAAAAGATTACTTTTCACGACCATCTTTGAAAATGCCTGTTTCTGCGATCCTTTATGTTCTGTAAACGAACGATTACTCACAGTGTACGTAATATTACCAAAGTCACGGTTAGTGGATATTTTTGATTCTAAAAATTTATGTTGGTGCCCTTTTTCCATTTTTTAACTTAAAAAATATACAAAAGCCTTTTCCAAGTTATTTTTTTGTCAGGTTTTCTCAATTTTTAACTCTTTTTGTTTAACATTTTTTATTAATAATTTTATACTATAAAAATTCATAGTCGTTGGACATTATTTTGTTTAACAGTCCAAAACAACGGTTTATTTTTTTTGTAAAAACTGAAAAGAAAGTGTTACTTTACTTTTATAAACGATATGATATTTATAATACTTTAAATTTTGTGTAATATTACCAATTTTTAACGATTTTAGCTAAACTGTCAAGTTACGAATACACCACCAAAATTAATTAAACAGGCCAAGTTTTCCACAGAAAATATAAATAATATAATAGGATAATAAAAAGATATAATTACCTATGCTTTTTTTAAAGATTTTTATAGATTTTTTTAGGCAGATTAAACAATTACGTGCAATTACTTTTTCATGTGTGCGTAATTGCTCATTTACAACTGCTGTTATGTATTCTATTTTCTATTTTGCGACTCTTATAAGCTCATAATCTCATTTTGCGTGTTCTTGTAGGCCCATAAGAGGTCTATACATTTTTTTTTTCTGTTGGGTTGGCAACATACAAAAGCCTATCTCTTGACGTTTTGCGTGCAAATGTCAATGTCGATTTAAAGTTAAATTTTTTACAAAATTTTGTGTTTAGGTTATTTTTTACCGTGTTAAAATTGTGGACTGGTAATTTGCAGTGAAAAAAGAAGAGATGACTGTAAAATATATCAAAATATCATTTGTTCTTAGAATTTTAAACATAGTGTAAACTGTAATGCCAACCCAAAACAAAAATCCCTAAATCAGTCATCAATTTAGATATAAGTTTTTTTAAATTTTAGAGCAAAATAGAAAAAATTGTATAAAGCACTCGTTTCATAACACTAGTAGTTGTGCGCTAAAAACGTATGTTATGAAACTAGTACTTTAATAAACTATTAAAATTTGGCTTACATTACAGATAATGTAAGTCTTAATAATTGGCATGCAGAGAAATAAATCCTGCAAGAATTTCATTACTCTGCCAATACAAGGCAGTGCAATATTTCAAGTGCACCGGAGCCTGTCCGCCCCGTATAGAGGTCCGTCGCGACGTCTGTCGTCTAGACCAGAGAAGAAACGTCCGTTCGAATAACGGCGCACTATGCCGCAAAACAGTTAAAATGTGACCAAAATAGAAGAGTATTAACTTTTAGTTTTCCATGCCTTTATACACGGTGTTTGGAGTCTTTTGGCGTAATGAAGAAGATGGTTCTACATCACAAAAGATGAAAAACCAACAAGGGAACACATATCCGGAAATAAGCCCTAATCGTTCGAGCCTTCGAAAATGGACATATTGAATGGGGAACAAAAAAGCACCAATAAAATGTGAATGCTGCAAACGATTGTTCTTTTAAGACTGGGCAAAAAAGTATTGTTTACCGAAACACCTAAATTTAATATTAAAAAGAAACATTCTTGGTGGCACAAAATGGTACTTCCTCTTAATTGCATTTTTTAAACTTTTGCTTCTACAGTATTACACTATATGACATTTTTTATGTATTTTTACTCAAGGAATCTATTTTAAACAAAACATAAAAAAATACACATAAAAAAGTTTGGAGAAAAACTGTGTTACGTCTTACACATTTAGTCCGCCTCTGGATAGATTAAAAAAAAATTAACATAAACTAATTGCCCTTATTAATACTAGTATACATGCAAAACCTCGTCGCTCTAGCTCACGGGGTACTAGAATTATTAATAAAAACCTTATTTTTAGTACAATTTTAAAGAGTCGTAACAGAGGGGTAAACTGCAAAGGAATTCAGGTCTAGAAATCGGAGGAAATCTGGAGGAAATCTTTGAAGGTTACGAGGAAATCTTTGAAGATTTCCTCCTAAAGGTGAAAAAAAATTGTTATCGATTTACGCCTTGGTCGTAACTCTCTTAGAGTTCGTTTACGGACCTATGTTCCTATGCTGGTTTTTCATGTTTTGTGATGTTGAACTTCCAGTTAATTTCCGCCACTAGTGTATAGGGAAAGATTTTCGATTAGGCAATACTAGACAGTTGCCTAGGGCGGCAATTTTTTAGTTGAGACCTTTTGTTACCATGTGTGTGTCTAAGCACATACCGGGTAAATTGTATTTATGTCCAACCCCAAAATTTAGATTAATCTTAATTTGATGAAAACGATTTTTTTTAATGGGACACCCTGTATTTTTTTACATTTTTGAATTCAGCCAAAAATTCTATGTATAAAAAGCTGATTGTTTTTTTTAATTAATTTATTTATTTTTTTTGCGTTTTCGTTTTTACCTTGTTTTTACTTACTTAGGCTTAAAAAAATATAAAACTAATATTAAAATAAAAATTTGATCAGTGACAGTGAATTAAAGCTAAAAAACGGTTTTTTCTCTTGAATTCCTATTTTTTAATGTCCATGTAAACTTTATTTGTAGAGTATTTTCCGCTATTTTTTTTATTTCAAAGTTATGATGTACTTTGAAGATTAAGTAAAAAGAAGGTATATAATGTGTACCTATCTCGTTTTTTATACGATAAAAACGAAAACGAAAAAAAAAGTAAAAAAAAAAACAATCAGTTTGGACTTTTATACACAGAATTTTCGGCTGAATTTAAAAATATAAAAAATTACAGGATGTTGCATTAAAAAAACACACATATTTATGCCACTTCCGTCGAAATCGAAAAACAAAAAAAATTAAATCCGCCATTTTATAGTCGATGTTAAATTATAATCAACAGTTTAATTTTTATCGAATAAAGATTAATCTTAATTTTTGGGGTGGACATAAATAAAACTCAATACCCATTTATAAATACATTCTAATGACTATAAAGATTTAAGTGTGTAGACTTAAGCAAATAAATAAAGAAGCAATAAATTATTAAGAAATGTTGTAGTCGAAGAAAAAAAATAGTCCTAAACACGTTTGGAATAATCCAAACTTGTTGCAAAATATACTATTTTTTACATTTACATTTTTTCTCTAACAAGCCAAAAAAAACCCAAAAACGTTGACGTAAAGGTTTTTTAAACTTGACCAAATATTGGAATCTAAACCAACCTATTAACACATAGTGCGGCGCCAAAGGACGCCAAACCCACACGGTTTTCGTAGCGAGGCACGCGACGCGCACTGGAATCTTGTTCAAACACATGTTTTCTCATCGAGAGTTAAAAAGCTTTCTTGTCTCGTGTAATAATTAACATTATGGTTTGTATACAGCGGTTTGACATGGACTCTTGGCACAACTCAATTTACACAAATTTTCAAGACATTAACTTAATAATTACAAGAGTCTGTGGCTCTTTAGACAAGCCGTGAAGATATGTCATACTTTGCATTCCACTAGATCATATCGTATCAGACTATTTTAATTTTATGATTTTAGCTAATATAACAAGCCGTGAATATGTTATGCTACGCATTCCATTATATACTATTGACATAAAATGGTATATTGACTTTTCCCAAATACTTTAAAAAAATATTTTTTCAAAAAAAAAAAAAATAAATAAATAAATAAACAATCTTTTTTAATCTTTTTTCGAAAAACAAAAATTTTTGAAGATTCTTTTTTGGTTTTTGTTAATATTTTTTTTCCAAATAAAACTATTTTTTTTTTTAAATAAAACAAAGAATTTTTTTTTAACAAAATACGAAAATAAATTTCATTTTGTTTTTATAAAAATTATTGTTTTTTAAATTTCTTTTTTATGTTTAACCCCCAATAACTTTTTTGTTTTTTGGGGAAATTATTTTTAAAAACAATGGGATTCTACCCCTCATACAACTTTATTTTTCTTGAGTTATCGTATTAACTAAAATCGTAACTTCAGACGGAGAGACAGACGGACGGACGGACAGACGGACATTTTCAAAGTTTCTTATTTTTTCACGAAACACATTTTTATCCAAGAGTTTCTTCTCTAGGACGTTTTTTGGCGATTTTGGGAAATTTGCAACTATCGATAATATTATTCTAGCGCTTGCGATGTGAATAGTTTTCTAAGATTTTTTCTCATCACGTACTTTTTTTTACTAACAAGTGTAACTCAACCATTTTGACGCAGCTGCTGCAATTTTATTTTAAATGTCCGAATTTAGTAAAATTTGGTATAAAGGCCTTTTTTAAGAACCCTAATACTCTCAATACTCAATCAAATATGGCTAATTGATTTTTTCATTGTTGTCAAATGTAAACGAAATTGAGCATCGGCCATTTTTAATTTTTAATCTTCAATATAATCTGTTTCAGCAACCTAAAAAAAAGTAAATACTTTTTTCCTATCAAAATCTTTTAAATGTTAGCCACCATTTTGTATCTGCCATTTTAAAATGTTGAATAAATGTTGAATATTCAATGAGGTATTCGATTGCAGCAATCTCAAAAACCACTAGATATATTTTTTTACGAAAACAGGACAAAAAAGCAAATTTTGGCCTCGGAAAATCTTCCGCTAGTCCATAGTAGATTTAAAACGTTACGTGATAAGTGGAAACTAAAGCCGGTTTTGGAATTGTCATTACGAGCTTACATGAGATCACCTAACGACATGCAAAAAGCTCTTAAATGCAGGCTTGTGTAATTGAATGAAACTGCTTACTTTTTGTATAAAATCTCTGATCAGCTGAACAGCTCAGAAGATTTTTGTCACTCTGAAGTAAGAACATTAAATGAATTCTGAACTGTCAACATTAAATGCTGAACATTTATACTGGAAATTCAATAAAACCTGCAGTGACACAGTTGCGAATGTGTGGTTAACGGCGAAGATCATACATACCAGTTCGGGTGCCACTCGCGTAATTTCGACGAAGCTTTGCAAAGGCGGACCCCTTATACGAAAGCAGGAGTGGTATGAGTCACTGCAAGTTTTATTGAATTTCCAGTATAGAAGATTTTTAAATGGCCACCCATAATAATTATTATTCTTTTTTACAGATTTTTTTTGTGTTACTTCTTAAAATTTATAAAACAAGCCAGGTACATAATATAAATTCGTATATTTTAGGGATTATTAGAGGCATTTTGGGAAAGTTGTTTTGACATTTTAAATAGCCCTACAATGGATCCTTGGGGGAGCCAAAAATTTATTTACAAGCAGACGTAATAAAATAGTTTGAAATATTATGACATTTAAAAATAAATCTGTAAATGTAATTGTGTTCCTTGTAAAGGTGCAATGGGCAGCACCCATTAATGTTCATATTTATTTATGTAGGGTACCACTGTGGTGGTACCACGCCCCAGATTGGTTGCATAAGAAGACGATATTCAAAGAACAATTCCGTAAACAACGTATTGTAACATTTTTTACGGTATAATTAATAAATGTCACAGGCAACTGTAACCTTTCGACATTTGTATTATAGTATGGTAAAAGGTAAAAGAATGATAAATTTCACGATGAACATTATGATAAAAATAATGTGTTATAATTGAATATAATAAATATTGTTATGTGATATTTATTAAAATGCAAGGCATTAAATCTTATTATATTTTCTTATACGTAATATAAAGTTCATATTACATATTTTGTAAACAATTTGATTATCAGTCTGATAAATCAGGTTAATGTTTTTATTATTTAAATAAATTAATTGAATATTTTTAATAAGTTATATATTATTTCCCTTTTAAGGGGAATAGCAATACTTTAAAAATTATACTATATTCATAGAAAAATGTATTTGTAGAATATCTATAAAGGAATAAGAGCAATTATTCTTTGGAACTATATAAAACTGCTATTTTCCTACATGTTATAAAGGCTTTTAACACGCTTTATTTATCAGTGTAGCAAAAGCCTTTCGAAAATCTTTAAAAACTAGTAATAAATTCTAATAGCTGGCAAGTTTCGAACTTTTTGCAATTTTTCTTTGAAACTATAGTCTTTATACATTTTCTAAAGGCTCTTGGTACTATTTGGTTTGGGTATTACTCTAATAATATTAAATGTCATTTAAAGCAACATTAAACAGTTTTTCTTTAAAGTTTTTACATTTCGGTGTTCAGTAGCTTAAAAGACTTCCCATATCGTCAAAGATCAAAAGTCTGTCGAAGATCTAGCTGTTATGGTAATGTTTATAAACTTTACCATAACAGCTAGCATGTCAACTTTTCAACATTTATAAATTTATCTTTTAAACTGCTCTCTGTTTAAATTTTTAAAAGGCTTTTGATACTATTCGATGTAGTACCACAAGCATTTCCAAAATATACAAAGACTATCGTAAAACTATAACCGAAACCGTTAAAAGTTAACATCTTTTTAACATTTGGCAAAAGCCTTCGCGAAATCTACAAAGATTATTATTAAACTTTTACCGAAACAGCATGTGAACTTTTCAGCATTTAAAAATGTTTAATGGTATTTCTTAAACTCGCCTTGTAGGTATATAATTTACAAAGAAACCTCAC
Source organism: Brachypterus glaber (assembly GCA_958510825.1). NCBI lineage: Eukaryota > Metazoa > Arthropoda > Insecta > Coleoptera > Kateretidae > Brachypterus > Brachypterus glaber. Next base: position 92,027,678 of record OY294044.1, read on the forward strand.
TTTCTGATTAATTAAACGCAAAGACAATCGTAGGCATAAACATCGACAGGTATTGATAGAATGCGGAAGGTCACAGCAATTTGACTTGTCGAGGTCATCTCAACTCACAGAGGGAAAGAGCAACGGCCAAACACGATATTCCTAAATTAACCAGCTGAACAGTTGCAAGCACCTTGTCAAAACATCGGCACTAGGCACTAATGTGAAACGTTATGAAAAGGTGTGTGATCACGTGAATAGGCAACCATTAATACACCTGCAGTTTATTAAAGTTTGGACCAAATGGCCGGCCTAGTGGTACTGGACATATCTCCTCGGACTCGGTAGCAATAAATAAATTGAGATTATATTACTTATTTGCAAATATTAAAATATGTATATGTTAAAATAAATTCATTGTCGGAATGTAAGTTCAGATACTACAAAAATAATTAATTTTCATTATGCCTCATAATTCTTTCCTGAATGCCTTTTAACATTTTTTTTTCTGTATATTAATTTTCTCTCCACTAATGGCGGCAAAGATCCCAGATAGATCTTATAAACGCTAACGGGATAACATTAATATGAAAACGTTTTATAAATCCTAATTGTTAAGGCCTGAAGAAGTCATGCTTAGGTGCCCACCAACCGAAGAACCCTATTCATCAAAGGCAAGATGAATATTCATATTTTTAGCAAGTCCTGAAGTACACTGAAAATAAATCTGTGTAAAATTAATAAAAGATAATACGTTGTATGAACTGTAAAATTGTATTGTTAATAATAATTTTCATTAACATATACACATAGATTTTAAATGTAAAAGTTGATAAACTATGTATATCAGCATTTTGCCAAACGTTAATTTTAAAATACATGCCTTATGTATATTTACTGTTTTATCATAACAAATTTTCAGTCCGGACATGTATAATATGACTTTTGAATGTAAATTTTCATTTGCGTTCTACATAAGAATACAATGCGCATGTTTGAGTAGCTTTGTGATTGTTTTATATTAATCACGTGATAACGCAATCGTTCTTGTGTTGTCAAATCGATGTTTAAGTGTAAGTTTTGTGAAGTAAATTTAAAATCGTTAGAGAAATATAATTGTTATTACGTACCACAGAAATTAAAAAAAAAATCAAGTTTTGAATTTGCTTACAAAAATTGCAATTTTTTATTTCATGGGTATATATATATAGTTTTAAAGCAGTCAGATTATATTTGCTGATTTCCTATTGCATATCATATTGCTAATGTATGACCGCTTCAAAAAGCCATATTTATAGAACACATCTTGAATGTAAAATTAAATTTTAAAACGTAATAATAATTATAATAATAATAAATTTTAAATGTACTTACATTCAAAATGTAAAATTACAGAAGCATGTATTATTACATGGCGCATGTAATATTTCCATAAAGGGTATGGCTACAAATAAACCGTATTTGTTAAACGTAATTTAGATATTTTTTTAGCAGTTCATTGCTTCGAATTCGATAGTTTGATCTTTACATTGGATAGTATATTGCGTTTTTAAAACAACATTCTTTTCCAAAAATATGATTTCCTTTAAAGCTGGTAGACTCTGTACTGTGATTGATGAAAAAAGCCATTAAACTCTGTTTAATTTCTTTTTATAAAAAAAGTGAATACATTTGTGTTTTGAATACGGCCCACTATAGCGTTTTCCCGGATACTATATATATAACTATTTTTTTTTGGTTTTATTATTTTCAGCATTTTAATCAAAGAACAGTAAAGTAGGCAACATAATTTTGCCTACAAAACAAGATGTGTTTAATAAAAAATTAACAACTTAATTTGTTTTATTTTTATTTGTATACTTCTCAAAGGTTACTGATCAATATATTTTCTTTTAGATTCACGCATTAACCGACCTAGACGTAAACAACTAAGTATTTTGTCACGGGATGTTCAAAGGGTAACTTAGAAATAAAAAGACTTTTGACCTGAGGGTCCGACTAAAGCCCTCTATTTACGAGCGATAGTAATAGGTGTATCTTAGCTATCTGTCCCCTATAATCTCGCAGTCATTAATATAATATTTTGTATTTTTTGCTCTATTACATATACCTTTTTGCTATTAGATGTAATAGTAAATCTATATGAGCGATTATATTCAATATAAATCTTATAGACGCCACTTTGTTTAAAAACTAGTTCTTAGCAATTTTCTTTGTGCATGTATGTATGCTTATAAGATTGTAATTAATTGTAAGTATACAGGATGTTTCAAAACTCGCGTCTCGAATTTATATGCTTCTAAAACTTCTAAACTAGAAATTGGTTTAAACCAAAAATAAGATGAATAAAAATCTTTTAAATTATTCGGCGTCACACTGCAGTAGACTAGACAAGACTAGAACAATCCACTCTAAGAAAAAAGGTCATATAAATATGTACTATACAGAAAAAAGGATTCCTTAAACCAAGGACAAGTGAATTTCCATATGTTTAAAGCCATATTATCTTGACTAGCATTTCGTTGAACAAAAGTTAATGTTCTTGAATGAAGAGCGCAGATCTCAGACGTGTAAATTCCTTGGAGTGTCTATTCATAGGTATGTATCTCTATCTCTATCTTAATTTCTGGATTAGCTATTATAGATTATTTTTTGACCAAAAAAAATTCTTCTAGATAAGGGCTATAGCGACTTCAATAATGAATAATATCCCGTTTTTTTTCACAATATATTTTTAAAATTTGAATGTAGAAAGACTCCTTAATATGATATATTCCCGTGTAAAGAAATGCACCCTGTCGCCAGCTCAAAGAGATTTTTTCGCTTCATATCGCTCCTTTAATATGCAAATTCCCACCCACGAACAGGATTTCTAGGTTAGAAGGTCGCCACTTTGAACGGCGATAAAAAGAATTGTTTAGAACGAGAGCATCATCTCTTATCTCTCTGACAATTTCTTTGAAAGTACAAATAATTTCGCAACCTAGAAAATATATCACATTTTTGCAACATACACACTAAAAAAAAAGTTTAAAGTTTTACACTTGATTTATACTGAAAAGGTAGGTACGTATTTATCACACTCAAAAGAGTGTAAATATCATAAAAAAGTGGTAAACTTACCATACATTCAAATCTTTTATCTTTTTAACAAGTTTTAGTGTAAAACTTACGATTCAAACCCTGAATTTCCGAGTTTTGGGCATTAAATCTGTTCCAATAACACATTTTAATGCACATTTGCCCTAGCTCTGGATTGTGCAAAATTTACACCCATAATTAGTATTTCTATAACAAGTGTAGAATGATGCATATTCCGAGTGAGTAGATGTAAAAAGTATAAAAAAAAAGTTTTTTTATACATAGAATTTTTGGCTGAATTCAAAAATATAAATAATTACAGGGTGTTCCATAAAAAAAACATATTTATGCCACTTCCGGCGAAATCGGAAGTGGAACAAAAAAAATTGAATCCGCCATTTTATAGCCAATGTAAAATTATATAAATCGTTTAGACTTTTCGTTTATATCGAATGAAGAATAATCTCAATTTTAGGGATGGACATAAATAAAACCCACCCGGTATTGATTGATTCGTGGCATCTTCTTTCAGGTAAATACAACGCGAAAAATTCCAACTAGTTATGTGCGAATGGACAAAGGCCGCATTTCCATGGGCATTAGAGATTCTTAACACGCTAATTAATGCTCGAGACTTAATCCCTTTAAGTCTAATAATATACATACACGTTGTCGTATCTAATCAAATTAAGATGACTGTAAAAATGCTAAAATAAATAAATAAATAAATAAAATTGAAAAAATATAGATTTTTTTTTAAAAATTAATTTTAACTAATCCTACAAAAAAAACTATACTTTCAACTAGAGTTAATTTTTACAAATTAAAAAATATGAAAAAAAAAATAATCAAAATGCTTTTTTTAAGTTTTTAACGAAAATATAAAAGCACTTTAAATAAAAATCTATGGCCAGGACTTGTGTGGGCTAGTAGTAGAGGGAACCACCGGCTTTAACTAACTTTTGAACTAGTCTTCGCCAAATTTCAATTATTAATTAACTGAAAAAGGCAATCGGCGTGGGTGGGAATCGAACTCACGCTAGCCGGCGTGTCAGATATTTTAACTGGACGCGCTAACCCGCTCGGAAATCTCCCATAATGTATTACAGTCTAAGAGCTAGTGACCATTTTTATTCATTATTTGCTCCCAGCTGTATTTTAAATGTGTCTTAAAGTACATTTAAATTAGGCTATTTGCAAATCGCCAGATCCTGGATCGGGTTACTTTGGGTGTTAGAAGTCACAAAAAGGTAGTGAAATGGGGTATACAAAAAATATATTTTTAACTTATCGAGTCAAATACATTAGAGGAAAGTCGCCTAATTTCGGATACCATTTACGATGTTTTCAATATTTAATACTCGGTATTACTTTTTGATATTTTTTTTATATAACCAGATACAACTTATTATAGCGAACCATAATTTATTATAAAAGCAATTTTATTACAAGATTACAGTTTATTTTTTCCAAAAAACACGGTTAAAAAAAATCAGCGCATTTTTGTGCATTTGAAAAAGGGCTCCTAATTTCGGACATATCCGAAAAAAATTTTTCAAGAGTAGATCTGGATTCCATTGCTTATGTTTCTTGTTATTCCTTCACATTTAAGACGTAATTTAATCATTAAGCGATTTTCTACGAAATACTTACTATAGGAACTATAATTTTAGATTCCCAATTTCGAATATCTTAGTATCTTAGGTAATTTTCGTTTTTTCAAAATTGTTTATCTTAGTTTGTTGTATCATTATAAAAATAATAATTAATGGTTGGTTATCCTGAATAATAATTACCTTGCGGATATCCGAAATTGGGAATCAAATGCACAAAAATGGACTATCCGAAATTAGGCAACTTTCTGCTTTTTAGATTAGAAATTTGTAGAATGTTTACGTTTTCAAATTGCTTAATTATGAATAGTGGATCAACTTAACTAACATCATAACTTACCCAAGACAGAATCACGAACTTTTATAACGATTATTTATAAAATAAACAAGCATAATAATGCAACCGAGCACAAAACTGCCATTTGCAATATAAACGATTTGTGCTGCCATTTAAAGGGGAAAAGCTCTACCGTTATCATATTACAGGACGGATTTAGTTTGACTTTTGGCTTCACATAAAAGTAGGTTTCTGTTTACCTTTGCAGACAGTATCTTAAATACACTACTATCCGAAATTTGGAAACCATCCGAAATTAGGCGCATTTCCTCTACATTTATTACATTTGGGTTAGTCTATTTTCACAGTTTTATATAAGTATTCAGCAGGCCGTGGTAAAAACAAACTTTAAAAAGTTCATTTGACATATGTCAATATATAGTATACTATAAATTCGAAATAATTTCCATTTAATCAAAATGTCATTTCATAAATTTTCATTTCTTTAAAAAAAAAACGAGTATCACATATGTCAAAGGCACTTTTTAAAGACTTTTCTTACCCCTTGGACCCGGAATTATTGCGTATAACTATGATAATAAATGTAATGTATATGACTAAGCAAGTTAAAGATGGTTTATTTTATACAGTAATTATTTTAAAACGTACAAAAAATCAAAGATACAAGTTATATGATATCTTAAATATGAACATTTCTTATAACAAAATGTGTAGGAATGTATTTTTTTTTTGTTTTATCGCTTTAATAATCTAATGGTCTATGTTTTATGTGCTTATAAATAGTATTTAATAATAATAATAATAATAATAATAATCTTTATTAGTTCCAAGAGATCACATAAATGATATAGGACAAGTCAAGATTAAATGTATAAAATAAAATAGACAGTATTATAACTAAAACTAAATATTAAAATTATATGCCAAAAATTCCTCAACCGAATAAAAAGCATTTGAAATTAATAACTTTTTTATAGCTTTTGTATACAATGTATACCTTAAGTTTTTAATGCTAAGTGGCAACTTATTATAGAGAATAGCGCCAAAATAGTAAGGATTATTCTTGAAAAGTTCGGTTCTATGACTTTGGTAGGCAATATTATTAGCGTGACGTGTATTGTAGTTATGAACTTCATGAAACAAGTTAAAATTAGCTAGATTTAATTTAACGAATTTTAGCATTTCTAAAATATAAATACAAGGAAATGTTAATAAACTATCAGCAATAAAATTATTTTTGCAACTATTTATTAAATATCATTAATCTACAAAATAGTTTATATCACTACACTTATAAAAACACTGAGTGAAAATCTGACATTGAGGTACATTAAATTTCACCATCTCATGTTTAAAATTATTATTTCTGTATATACAGTGCGTGCATTAAGTCTGGAATCACCCGAATAACTTTTTAGTTACAAGTAAAATACAAAAATCCTCGGACAGGTCGATTTATATTTTTAATTCTGCAAATTTTGGTTTAAAAAAAGTTATCAAAATTGGCACCCCCTTGCACCCTCACCCCCAACTTTTTTTTTCAAATAGCAACCTACCCCTTGTGATACATCATTGGAAAGGTAATTTAATAAGCTTTCCAACAGTGTATGATAAAGCCTAATTTGTTAAAGGGTCTATGAAAAAACGCATGTTTTATTTAAACATTGTTTGTGTGAAATATTACGCATAATATGGTAATTGTTGCCCTATTTCCTACTTGGCACCTTCCTGAGAATCTAAATAAGGTTGTTTTAAACTTATTGTAATATTTTATACCCTGTTGAAAAATGCAATTTTTTTCTTTTTATTGACCAATTTTATGTTTACTATTTAATCGATTTTAATCCCGTTTTTTTACTGTCCACTGTCAAAGAGCTGAAGGACATCAATTTGAACATTTATAGTGAACTAAAGTTATACTTTACATGTCTTTATAATAAACTAAATTGTGCATTTTATCATTAGCCCTTTATCAAATTAGGCTTTATTATACACCGTTGGAAAGCTTATTAAATTACCTTTCCAACAAAGTGTCACAAGGGGTAGGTTGCTATTTGAAAAAAAAAGTTGGGGGGTGAGGGTGCAAGGGGGTGCAAATTTTAATAACTTTTTTTACACCATAATTTGCAAAATTAAAAATAAAAATCGACCTATCCGAGGGTTTTTGTGTTTTACTTGTAACTAAAAAGTTAATCGGGTGATTCCAGACTTAATGCACGCACTGTATTAAAAAATAGCTGCAAAAATGTAATTTAACAGCCATGTTCGTTTAATTACTATTAATATTACTATAAATATTGCATACTATTAATTTTTATATTTTGTAATAGTTATTATAATCTTATTATTAAAAAAATCAAAAAAATATCTTAAAAACCCAATCACAAGTGGTTAAGTTAAACCAGATATTGTGTTTTAATTACACAGGTCCACAAAAAAACAGTCAATTACTATCAACCAGACTATAATTGTCTTAAGACCTATCGAGAAGCTTGCATAAAACATAATAATGCGGTGCCGTGATTGGCTTACAAGATACATGGCGGCACATCAAGCAATCACGGCATCGCCCTGTTATGTATTGCGTTCTTATGCGAGCTTGTGGATATGCCTTTACGTATTTTTGTGTTGAAACGAAAAGTTCTCTAGCACTTTTGATCAGGAAGTCAAGAACTATAACATATCCAGCCAAAGGGGACTGAAACGACTTTCTAAGATACCTAAACTACTGATTTTGGCAAGTTCTGTTAAATGATTTTTATAATATTTTTCATGTTGATTCCAAATATATTTAAAGCAAAGATCACTAGTTTTTAAGGAAAACACCATAAAATATTGGGAAATATTTTTTTTAGTGACTTTTAAATGCGTATAGTAAAATTATTAGAATGTATTATACATTAAAGATTTACTTAGGCTTAAATTAAAGTAGGATACTTGGTTTTTCATGCTTTATCAGAAATACCTGACAAAAGTTTTATTAATTTACTAAAAAACATGTTTAAAATACGCCTACTTTCTGGTTTAAACTTAATTTTATTTTTCTTTTATATGTAGGAATATAACTAAGTGGACTTGTCTCCTTATTTCCATGTTTTCAACAAGTTCATGCCTTTTAATTACAACTTGCATTGTGTAGGTTTCAGTTTGTTTTTATTCGCGAATTTCCCAAGATTTCTACGACAATGTGGTACATAATTGCAGTTGCAGTTTGACGTTATCGTGATACAAAGAAATTAATATGGATTCAACAATGTGACTCATACGTCTGTATTTGTATATGAAGTGCCGTTACGGCCAGTGTTTGTTTTTTACAAGCACGTCTATGAAAAAATAAACAGAAAGACAAAGAGATGAAAGATAATATTTATTATTATTATTCTTTGTCCATATGAATTTTAACAAATTGACACAGCTACACAAAGAAAACAATCTGGTTACCTCTATAGACCTTTATATTAGAACAAAAGAAGTTGGTAAAGTTGCATTAAAGGGAGATAATATCAAAGTTATGCATGATAATATCACTTGCATTCTGTCAAATCACCATTGTGCATACTACCTTCTGTAGACCACCGGTTTATAGTGACTTCCGAACCATTGTTTGTAAGGCACAGATACAATTTTTGTCGAACAATTCTTAAAGTGGTCCCTATTCTCACCCCAACTGATATGTTTCCTCCTTTTAAAGAAATTAATTAAACTATTATTTCTGCTACATAGCCCAATCAAATGATAATACCGAAAAAAGAGAAGCCGCATATTATGACAGATATGACAGAACCACTGTCATAGTTTTTTGGAGACAGAACTTCCAGAATATCTTGGGTCTCTAGTTACCTCAACCAGAAATATTGTAAAATAAAGCACAACTATTTACAACAAGAATTCTGTAAATGGCAAACAAATGTTTAGTTAACCCTTTGTTGACGGACGGTACTCTAAAGTACCGTTTTTTTGTTAAATCATATAAATTCCCTATTACCTTGAAAGCTTCTTATAGCCAAACGGTACTCTCAAGTCGTCTTTGAATAGTTGATATAACCTATTCACAGCAAGAGGGCAACACTATACAACACAATATCATGATTTTTACAGAGTCGTACAGTGACAGTTGACGTTATTATAGTGAGTGACCTTTTTGGTTTCTTTTTTGTCTTTTTTTTATTTACTTGTGTGAAGTTTTTGGTAAGTAAGGCATTATTATTCACCTGTGGGGACGTTCATAAACCTACAAAATGACTTGTTTTTTTTTAAGGGGACGGAACGACTGCTTTAATTTGCCTACTTTCTTCAACGTACTCATCTTAATTTTTTTTTTGGAAAGCTTTTACAAAAAAAATCTCATAAAATTCATGTATGCAAATTCACATTTAATTACTTGGAGCAAAAATAATTGTGAAATAATCGTATTTTTGATTCGTCAGGCACAAAGGGTTAAGGTAGAAAATATGTATGTAGTTAAGGTAACAAATATTTAGTTAGCACATACATAATTCTTCTCGCAAAAACCAGAAAAATAGTTGTGTCATATTTAACTATTTTTCTGTTACATTGTTTTTTCGATTAAGCATTTATTTTATTTAAACTAGCAGTTAGGAGTACTTTTTTAAATAAAAAATGATAATATAAAATAAAAGGGAGTTCATTTTTGAAATTAGTATACTCAAAAGTACTGAAACACATTGAGTAGCACACAACTCCTAAAATAAGCCTAAAAAGAATTGTCGTTTTTTTGGATAAGTAATTAGGAAAATATCCTGGCGTAATGGAAAAAATAGAAGTGATTTTCGGAAGTAGCATCTTAAAAACTATAAAAATCGGTGAATAATATTTATTTTGCAAGACTGTGTTTATGTTATTTCTGTTTCTTTATTTTTGCCAACTTCTTTACTTTTGCTAATTATAATTAGTCAAGGACGTGTCACAGCCACATTTCTCACGCTTCTCATCGAAAATTTTCAGCTCTGTTTGTCAAACAAACCGAATTGTTTTGCTTTATGTAACGACGACCGCGACCTTGTCGCCGGCAACATTTCTTCCGAGAAGCAAGAAGAGAGCTTGCTCTTTTAGCATAAACAATCTTTCCATCAACAATTTATAAATCGTGCATAATAAGCGCATTTTTTGTTATACGTGGTGTCCGGAGAAACTTTATAATAAAATTCCATTTTCCAGGTTTCTAAAAAAACATCAGAAGCATGATTTGTATTCAGAGCATTGAATTAGAACAGAAATGCTGTCTGACGATTGGTAAATATGGATGGCAGCCATTGTTACCCGCCAGTGGTTCAAATTTTTGATACTAGATGGTGCGATATGGCAAGAATTTTGACTTAGGATTGGCAAAAGTGAATGACGGTCATTTTAAAACTGTTTATAAAGTATAAAATTATTTATAGAATAAAGAAAATAAGAAAACCAAACCAATACTAGTAATTAACAAACACCATAATATGTCAATCATATATTATGATATTTGGCCCTGGCAGCTAAGACCAGTTACCAGATCCGCCATCTAGTGTGAAAAATTTGAACTACCAAAGAATGTAAACAGTATAACCAGGAAACACTTGCAAGATAAAATTCCCTAAACTTGATACAAATCGCGGCACCTAGTGTGAATAATATGAACGAGGATACCAATGTGTGATACTAAAGTGTCAGTACTTATTTTCATGAAATCCTGTTCCTCCACTTCCACATTACGCTATCCATTATAATAGGAAAAATTTTGTTAGTTTCGTAAAATTTTTAGAGATTTTATAGTTATGAATGCCTTATTGTGATAAAATTGGCATAAACTCCCCATTTTTCGTTTTTGACCTTAGTTTAAAAACAAAGGCTAGACTAAAAGTAAAAAAGTAAAGAATAGCTATAGTGCGGTATAGAATATATCAGTTTTATCTTCAGCAAACAATCTAAAAGTTTTTACATTATTATCTTTATTAAGAAATAATATTATGTTACATAGATCGATCCAGATTAAACATTATAGTTACCTTAAGTGTAGGTGGACTGCAAGATTGCAGAACAAGTAAAATAATTATCATCTATCTATTAAGCATTAACTATTATTTTTTCTCCTCGAAAATATTGTATTTGCTTGTTTTCACATAACTCACCTGGAGGTATTTTCTCTTGTACTTCCTGATATGCTGCTTACACGGCTTACCGACAGACACCGAGAAGAGATCGATGAGGTTTAAAGAATCGTTTGTCAACGAGACAGTATGGGAGACTATAAAGAATTTATCACTTGGTATCGCAGTAAAACAATTTATTAAATCGCGATGGCTTCTTCCTGGTTCGGGATGTTTTATTTAACCAATAAAAAAACTGTTTCTTTGTCGTACGACAAAATGCGTTAATGCTCATTAAATTTTCTATTTAAAGGTTTGTCAACACTTGTTTAGGTTATTGCTGTCATTTATAAGAAACCCATAACTCGAAATTCAGACAATTTAACGAACAGACATGTGTTTGGTTCTGTCAAATGATTCTATAGATCTAATGTACGGACTTCTTTTTTGGATTTCTGTCAAATGATTCTATAGATCTGATGTACGGACTTTTTTTTGGATTAAGATTAAAGTCGTTTTGGTTTTGTTGGTCCTTTTTTAGCTCTTAATTAGGTTGTGGGTTTGAGCGTTTGAAACTGGAGTGGCTATTTCTCTGAAAGTATTATAAAACTTAACATTTTTTTTTAGTATATTCTTTTACCAGGATTAATTTGACAGTTATATACTTATTACTTATTTATATGACTATTGTATTGTAAAGTATCAAGTAAGTATTTCTTTCCTAACAAAATTACTGTACTTTAAAAAATAGTGGTAAAATAAAAGAGTAATATTAAGATTAAATAAAGGATTAAATTGTAAAAATCATGGTTTTAAACGATTTTAAAAGATATAGATATAGATTTAAAGTATCAGTTAAATTTTAACTGATACTTTAAATCTATGATGACAACGTAATATTAAAGCTTTATTTATCCTAAAATCAAGTTTAAAAAAAATATTATGAACATTTTAAAACATTCTTTAAATCTGCCCTTTAACTTTACTATGACAACCTTATACTAAGGTTTTATTCTAAAATTAAGTTTTAAAATTACAATATTATTTTAAAATTACGGTTATCAGGTATAAAGTAGAAAAAAAATTGTAGTTTTAAGCTAATGCAAAATTTTTATTTTATTTAAAAATTTTAATGTAACTATTTTTTTTAATTCTGATAGCCGGTAATTAAATTGGGGGTTATCCATACCGTAAACATTCTTTACAGTGTGGATATGTCTTTGCTTTGTAGTAAGTTGTAAAACAGAAGCAAAGAGCAATAGACTTGATTTTTTTCGCAATTTTGCTATGAGTAATGTGTTAATTAAGAAGGCAACGTCTAAGAGCAGAGCTTAGCCAAGCACTTTGTCTGAGAAAATGGCCGTGAAAAGATGCCCGATAACTCGGCGTGACGAACGCTGAAAGGAAATCGTTTTCTGCGCAATTATTCGTGCATTGTTACCGATCGCGATTCAGATTCGCTACAGTCATTAAGACCTTTCTGCTTAATTGATATGAGTTAAAAACGTGTAAAACTTTCGATAATATAGTTACAAAAATCACGAGCTTTTCTTATTCAATAAGTCATTTATATCTGATAATAATATTTAATAATATTAAAACATACACCGGCCAACGTCGATTTATCTTTTAAAATTTTAAGCACCTCAAGGATCTCTACTAGGACCACTGATTTGTATCTTATATTTAAATGATATGGGATTTCTTGTGAGGCAGAAAACCTTCCTAAGGATAGAAATTTTTAATTTTGAACAAAATTATAAAAATATTAATTTATTATTCCATCAATCTGTTTTATAATCATCTTACAGAGTGATATATACCAATCTGATGACAATACTTCTTTTTCGAGTAAGGTCAGGGACTGTTTTCTTAATCAGCGTGCAGAGACGACTCTTGGTACTGAAGAGGGCCAGCAGCTCGAAACTGTCAGTCTACCAATATCACTCTGTACGATGATTAGAAAATAGATTGAAGGAATAATATACCTACTTTACAGATATGAGTATACTTTTATCTGGTATACCAATCCTTTATAACACAGAGTTACCAAAAAGTATTATAGTTTAAATACCTTTCATATATTTAAAGACCTTTCAAACATCGTCGAAAAAAAAAGCTTTTTTTAACAACTTATTCTGATACCGTGACAATTGATAATATAATCAAAGACCTTCCCACGTTTATTTTTTAATTTTATATGCACCTCAAGGATCTCCTCAAGGGCCACTATTGCTTATCATACATTTAAATTATATAGGATTTAATCCAAACCTTCCTATTTTACTGATATGAGTAAAAATATCAACTAATAAGACATGATCATTTGACTCAAACCTATCCACGTCAATTTAATTTCCACAATTAAGAGATACCTCAAGGACTTTTACTAGGGCCATCATTGTTTGTCCTAGATTTAAATGATCGAGAAATTGCTTACTTTGTAACAAAATTCTTGCAATATTTTATGATATGTTATGCAAATATTTATATTTGAATACATGATGTGCTCGATACATCATACTAGTGGTTTAACCGAGAAATAAATAGTATAAACCGCATAAATAATGTGTTTACATTAATTTGATCAAACACTTAAAACGTTCCGGGGCGCAAATGGATTATACTAATCAATTTTAATTCATCATTTGCGATAGATTTCATGCCGGTGTTTAGAACTTCTCATCGGTACAAAGTACACACATACTTTATGGTGACTCCACGGAACCTTGCCCAGAGCCATAGCATTGGGATTTAAGGCAAAACTCCCCCAATCGCTTCGAGAAATATTTAAAATTTAGGGAACATTTGAAAAAGTTAAGAATGTTGGGTAGTTGGTACCGTCAACTGGGGGACTTTGGACGGTGTGGGTGACTTCGGACACATTTAAGAATGTTGGGTAGTTGGTACCGTCAACTGGGGGACTTTGGACGGTGTGGGTGACTTCGGACACATTTTCGCATCCCTCTGAACCAAAGCACGTGTGCACAAGTTTTGGGGTTATGTGCACAAGCTGCAAGTTTTAATTCCACAACATGTGTACACAGCCCCATAACTTGTGCACACGTGCTTTGATTCAGACGGTTTTGCAAAAAAGTGTCCGAAGTCACCCACATCGTCCAAAGTCACCCCTCTTGACGGTAGTTGAGGCAACGCAGTAATTAGCATTGTGGAATGAAGTCGGTTGTAGTTGGAAAAATTGACTTACGGAGGAATTGATTTGTTGGTTTTGTGGGTTTGCGACTTGGGATATCGCTAAGGAATTTCTCTTTAAATGATGCGATTTTCTAAATTATCCATTTTTGTTAAGAAATAATAGTTTTATCACCAGAGCCGGGCAATTGCGAGCTACTAGTCATCTTTTTAGTTTTTATCATCCATACACTGGCGTTCCTTTGTGGTAGAGTGGAGACAGCCTGTCGACAGACGTCTTGCGGTCCCTTTTAATTAGTGGAGATATCACACGCAAGAACGAAAGAACAGCTCTCTTTTCCCCGAGGTCCGTTTATCACAATTTTGTGGCAGAAAACGTCACATTTAGGTTCTTTAACACTAATGCGTCATTGTCTCACTATTGTTACTATGGAATTACCCTCTACTAATTAAGACTCGACGAAGATTCCATCTGCGTTACGTTGTCGCATTCTAGCTTAAAATAAATAGGATACGGCGAAGAGAAAAAAGTCTGATAATTACCGAGAATCGATGCAAAAAACGCACATGTAAACAATCTAGAACGTTTTTCTCCGAAGAAGACTAAAATTTAGCGGAAGTACGCGGATCGCGTTACCTTTGACAAACGTCTACCACGCACTGTGTTTTAAAAGCTGAATAATTAATCAAAATTTCCATTTGTTTCAGATAATAAACTTGAAAGGCATCAACAAACTAAGTAGTTAGTACCTATATTTTTGGCTGCTGACATTTATCACAATCTATACCTACTACAAAAAAAATAATTAGAGCGAATGGAATTATAGACCAGGCGGTATCTGTGTTAGGTTGGGTGAATCGGATAGTATGCTATATTTTTCGACCAATGCAACCAATTTTATCATATATAAAACTCAATTACAAAACTTTTTTTCCTCTTCAATATTTATCTAAAATGAAGAGCTCTAGAACTACTCATTTCAAAAATAGTAAAAATCACAAAAAAGGAACAAAAAACTCGAGTTTTATTGGGATTTTTTTTTTTGGATACTTACGTAGGACCTTTAAAATTGGCCCAAGAAAACTCTATGGTGTGCTGAATCATCACACCAAATTTCATTAAAATCGGTCTGATAGTTTTTGCACAATAATTTTGCAATCCAGATTTTGAAAAGATTATTGTGCAAAAAACATCAGATCGATTTTGATGAAATTTTGGTGTAATAATTTAGCACACCATAAAGTTTTCTTGGGCCAATTTTAAAGGTCCTACTATACTTATCCGAAAAAAAAATTCCAAAAAAACTCGATTTTTTTACAACTTTTTTGTGATTTTTACTATTTTTGCAATAACAATAATTTTTTCGATTTGCAACCAATTTTATTATGTAAAAAATTTAATTACAAAACTTTTTTTCTCTTCAATATTTGTCTGAAATGAATAGTTCCAGAGAAATATGAACGAAAAGGAGAAAAAAAAAGAATTTATTCTCGATTTTGCAATGTGAACAACTTAGTTAATAAACAATTATTGCGTAAGATTTACATATTTATTTCAAATATATTAAGGGCTAACAATAAATTATGGCCTTAATGCTGTCAAATGGCCACAACAAATATCACTTTTTTTATAAAAAATGTAAAATTTAATTATAGATCTCGACTTAGGTGATCATAATTAGTCACATACCCTAATTTGGTATAAAGTACTACTCAACCATACAGGGTTACAGGGTTACATCTGTAGTCAATTTCTTCACTTACTTAAACTAATGTACGCATTAATACCAACTTCAATACAACAAATATGAATTATTCCCCTGATGCGTCTCGTGCCCAATTTCTAGATAATAATTATTAACTACTCATTCAAAGTACTTCACTTTTTCTCCTATAAACAATATATTATTTTGATACTTCTTACTAATCAGTGATTAGTAATCAGTGATTAGTAATCACTAAAACTGACTTCTGGAAAATAGAAATGTATGGTTTCAAAAACTCTTTAAGAAGCAAAAGTATAATATACATAATATGTATGCTTATGTAATTGACAATATAATATTTACGCAAATATAGAATTATTTTTAATGACTGACCGAGAGAATTCTAAAATGAAAATTGGAGAGAGAAAATAAATATCAAGACACAGACTGAATAAAATGTAGACTGCTTCCTGCATTCGTACTTTGCAAGTTTATATAGCATATACCAATAATACTAAAAACACTGCTGCTATTAAAGTTATTAATGTTCCTTTATTTCGTTAAAAAAAAATGTTTTTAATTTTTTTTTTCAAAAATGTTATTTTTTTTTGTAAAACAACAAAATTTTGATTTCTTTAGAAAAAAATAGTTTTTATCCCTGTTTACCCCGCTTATATTACACCAAAAAAAAACAATCGCAGCAGAGATCTTTAGGAACCTGCATATAAATCGTCAAGAAACTTAAAAAAGCAATTATTTTTTCAAACATTTTTTACTGACGTAAGAGTTCCTTGAAAAAAGTAAAAAATCTCAGTTTATGTATGACGCTAGATCCTATTTCAATAAACACACTCGAGTTATTAAATCAAAGTTGAAAATATTTCTCCCATAACAATTGCTGTAAATCTCATTTCTATCAGGTGTTTGTTTTGTCTACACCGGCCGGAATTAATTACAAACATATTATAGACTGTATATGGCTAATAGCTATTGGTTATGTATTATGCCATAAACAATGCAAAAACGTAAAAGCGTAAACTTTGCAAAGCAATCAAAGTCGATTACCCAGAAAAGAAACGACTAAGTCGTTACGAGTTAAAAAAAAATAAATAAATACTTTTTTGAAAGTAACACTTAAATAAAACCAAAACTAAAAACATATTTTATAAGCGTAATGTATAAAGCTTATCACGCTTATAAAAAAACCGCAGTTAATAAATCTATAGATAAGCTGACTGGTGAGGATGATTACCTACACTAAGAAATACGTATAGACTTATTAACAAAGTTTGGTACGATCCTTTTCGATGTCAAGAAAGTGTTTGACACCGTGGCCTAAAATATAAGTAAAGGAGGATTATTTAAAATTTGTACAAGCACTAATATGAGTAGAAGATGGAAGTGGAGAAGCAAAAATAAAGAAAACATATTAAGCCATCTATTGACTTTTTGAAATACTATTTTTTAAGAAATCTACTTTATCTCCTGCAAATCTGATCGTGACGTCATTTACCTTGCAAGGAGAAACATACTACTATCTGTCTAAAAATTTTACTCTTAATTATATTTATGGAGAAGTATTTGTACATCCTGTATACAACTTCTTGGCCGTCTTATCTTATTTATCTTTTAAGTAAATACGTTACATAGTTTCATCCTTACTTTTTAGCTTGTTTTTTGAGACTTGGCCAGTTTTCCCATCTCCAACGTTGCTTGTTTTATCAGTTTTATCGCATCTTGCCAATGGTGAAAAAATCATATACCAACTGTTAATTTTAAACGCTTAATTAATACCAAGAGTAAATACAGTGTGGAATTTTCAAAATGAATAAATTCTGAAAATAATATTTTTTAGAAACAATCCACAAACAGGTCGATTTTTGTTTTTAGCGGGACATCTTTTAATTCTACTCACATGACGTCATAACTTCGTGCTGTCAAGGGGCGCTATCTGTAAAAGTTTAAATAGAACCATATGTCAAGTAATCCCTCATTAACCGACTTCCAAAAAGAAGGAGGTTATCAATTCGACGTGTGACTTTGTTTTTTTTAAGATTTTTAACCGACTTCCAAAAAGGAGGAGGTTATCAATCCGACGCGTCGCGACGTGTGACTTTGTTTTTTTATGTTTGTTCCCGCATAACTTTGGAACGAATGAACGGAATTTGATGAAACTTTTTGCAACTTAAAGAGGGCATTCCTGAGGTGGTCCCGTTTCAATTTGACGCTCGGATAATTCCGGGTAAGCCGGATAATTAAGATAAATCCAATCATTTTAACGCAATTTCACTTACAACCGGCTTAATTTGGTTCTACTACCAACCAAATTTTTAGAGAAATATCGGATAACTCGGATAAGCCGGATGACTTGATTAAGGGGTCACTCCTCAAATATTACGGCACACTGAAAATCTTTTAAATGCCGCTAAACTTGATTCTCTGGACCTGTAATAATAATAAAATACCAAGAGAAAATTACAAATTTAGTGATTTTACCATAAGGCGTTATTTGATTATTACTTAACGCTTAAAGATTTTCTTTAGTATTTCGTTTAAAATAAGGTTGGTTGGACTATTAGGCGCTGAAATAAGAATATTACTTTTATTTTTTAGAAATTGATCTTAACAATCTTATCAACAGTGCGTTGTGGCGTCAACAGCTTACCGAGATGGAAGGACATTTAGCTTAGATGACGTTACAAATCTACAAGTTCTGTGTTTCTCAAAAGTAAAAAATTAAAACCTTTCGAAAAAAAAATTAACCAATATTTATGTCTCTAAAAAGTAAAAAATAAAAATACTTAAGTCGGTGCCAATTTTACAGCAAACAATAATAAAAAAATAATTGTTAGTAATTAATTTAGGGAATAGTGAAATTGGCACCGATTTAAGTTTTTTTTTATTTTTTACTTTTTAGAGACACAGAAGTCGGTTCTTTTTTTTGCGAAAAGTTTTTATTTAGTTCTGGTTTCAGCGGTTAGTTGTTTTAAACATTGGATAAGCGATTCTCGAGATATTCGACATTTATTTCTTTTAAATTGATATATATATATATATATTTAATGAACTTTTTATTTTTATATTTATTTATTTGATTTTCGTATTTTTGAAAAAAAAAAATAATTACAATCAGAAACGCCTTTCTCAAAAAAAAAAAAAAATAAAAAAATCATAAAAATAAGAATACAATTGCATAAAACGTCAAAAAATAATATAAAAAGTTCATATGAACACGGGTCAAATACCTTCCCTTTGCAGTAAAGCTGCAGTTTATTAAAGATTTGAAAGAAATAAATGTCAAATAACTCGAGAAACACTCATCCGTTTTTTTTAAACAAAACATTTTCGAAACCAAAATTAACAAAACTTAATTGACATGTAGTCCTATTTAAACGTTTTAACATGTACCGATCAAAATAATAGAAGAAATTTTTCTAAAAAATATTTTTATGTTTATTCATTTTAAACATTCCACACTGTATAATCCCATAAAAATTACACTGATTAAACCTATAATTACCGCGACATTGTATGGTACTTTTTCTACTGACGATCTAGCATCTTAATTGCGCATTTTACGAAGTTGAAATTGACACTATATGATTTATATGCAAGCTATAAAATAATGTAATTTTTTTTTTAGTGTCGTCGGGGTATAATATAGATATTTTTTAATTAGGGTTATTTGTTATTTTTTAATGCATATTTAATAATTCAGGTAAGTTTTTAATTTATTAATTTCTTTTATTTTTGTTTATATACATTTTTTCCAAAAAATCAGTTTATAATATCCATTATGTCCAAAAAATTTTATAATTTTTATGTCATTTTAGCCCTGAAGAAGCCTAAATATTAGGTGAAACGTTGGCATGATTATGTAATGCAATAAAGTTTTTATTTGCTTCATTTCCGAGTGTTTATCACAAATAACCCTAAATAAATTTCAAGAAGCATGCTGTAGGAAATATTATTAATATTATTTAATATTATTTTACTCTTCGAAGTCATACTTGCAGAAGTGTGACCAAAAATGTTTGGTTTGGACAACATAATAATCGTAATCAAAAATTTTAGTGCGTTTAAAAAAATACATAATACAAATGTGAAAAGTAAATTTTCTTTGCAAATAATTCTTTAAGTTAAAAACTTTTAAATATTTTTAATTTTTTTTTTAATTACACACCTCCAAAAAATGGTTCAAGGATAAAGCCATACATGTTCTCGTGTGTCTAGCCTGTCTGCATATAAACTCGATACAAAATTACTGGCATCGTGTAAAGGATGTGGCAAAATAGCGGAGAGCAGGGGGCGTGGTTGGTGCTGGGATTTGTAAAAACAACGAAATATTCGGGGTGATGGCTTTTATTGGTAACTTCGTCTAAAACTAAATACAACCGGTATATTAGAAATATTTCCTAAAATATTTCTAAGGCATTCTTTTTTTAACAAGAATAAATTGTGCAATCTCGGCAAAATAATATTTAAAAAGTGAAATAAATTATTAAAAATAATATATGATGGTTTTAATTACTCACCTAAATACCAGACACACAAATTTATAACAAATTATAATTGTTCACGTCCAAAGGATATTTTATATCTTGAACGAAGTACTCGATACGCCGTATAAAAGCAAATGGACGATTTCAACACGGATTAAAATTTAGAAAAAAACCGCGCAAAAAATTCGCATATCGACTGTTTGCAAATAAAGTAAGCACGCCGTGGTGTTACTTTCTTACCGATAATCCAAACGCCGGGTCGCAGTAACCATATGCTGGTGAATGCGAAACGAGCATTAACTGAAAAAATAGACTTTATGTCTCATCACCCCCCCGATCTTGGGTAACCTTATAAATCCTAAGTTATAAGGGAACTCAAGAGGAAAAATATCTTTTTAAATGCGAAGCATGGAACATGCCTCTTTCCTCGTCAGTATCCGGATGACGTAAAATAAACGTTGCACAACTAATTTGTTTTTTAATCCGATACGGACCCTCGAATAACAGTAGAAACTTTTTTGTTTGTTTTTGAAGTGCTGAGGACACTGGATTTGATTTTAGTAAAACGAGGTCGTTTGGTTGAAACTGATAATAAGGACGACCGGGATTGTTAACCATCCGACGAGCTGCCCGAGATTCTAAGCTTTCCTTGGCTAAAAATAATCGCACATGAGCATCTGACTGCACAGGTGTTTCTAACTGCAAACCTTTTGGTAACAGTGAGGGAGGTGGTTTCCCAAACTGTAGTTCATATGGGGAAAATCCAGAACTTTCGTGAACCACATTATTAAGCAGTTCCGAAATACGCTCAACTTCTAGGGACCACCTAGTATGTTTAGCATGGCAGTAGGTTCTAAAAAGTCGGCCTAACTCGCGCATTGTCCGCTCACTATTGTTTGCACAAGCATGCCTTACGGAACAATGTACATTTTTAATATTTAGGGATTTTAGCGTATCTACCCACAAATCGCTTGTGAATTGGGTCCCGTGATCTGTCAATATACGATTGGGAGTACCGAACTTATCGAAATAGCCCTTCAAATGATTTAAAATTGCTGGTGTTGTAGCCTTTTTCAGAGGGTACAGTGTTACATATTTTGTGAACACGTCAACCACAACACATAAGTACGTTACGCCCCCCCGAGACATAGGAAGCGCCCCATATAGGTCTATAGCAAGTAGATCATTAGGCCCCTGGGGTACGATCGCGTGGGCACTAGGCTTGGGTAAAAGGCTAGCCTTTGCTTTCTGACAAATGTCACAGCTACGGACTACTTTTTTAACATCAGAGTGCATATTCTGCCACCAGAGGTCATTCTTTAAGGAACACCACGTTTTATACACCCCGAAGTGACCCCCTACCACATGATATGAAGTAATACATTGAGGTACTAAATGTTTAGGTATACAAAGTCGGTAAACGGAGTCCCCATCCCGACGCATCCAGAGAATGTCGTTATGAAGGGCAAACCTACTTTGAGTATTAGCATCAGTTTGAACTTTACTTCTTATAAGATTAAGTTTCTGATCATTTTTCTGGTGCTCAGAAATATTTAAAAGTTCCCTTGAAATATCCTCCGGCAAAGTTCTTGTAATGGCACTAATGTTAAAACAACGGTCATTTGGCGTGGGAAATCTGCAATTAGGAAAGCGTGACAAGATATCAGGAACAATGTTATACTTGCCAGGTACATATTCAATCGTGAAATCATATTCCTGAATTGCTAAAGCCCACCGGGAGATTCTAGGTGTTAAAAGCCTACATGTGTGCAAATAAGAAAGTGCTTTATGGTCACTGTAAATAGTGAAATGACGACCAATTAATAGGGTACGCCATTTAGCTAATGCATACACTATGGCTAGACACTCTTTTTCAGATATAGTATACAAGCGCTCACGACTAAGCAGAAGCCTGCTAATCCGCGCAACCACCCTTTTCTCGCCCTCTACGAGTTGAAATAACTCTGCCCCTAGTCCAATATCACTAGCATCGGCTTGTATAAATAGCCCAAGGTCAAAATTTGGGTGGTATAATAAAATACTATCCCTCAATAAAAGTTTAAGCTCAGAAAAAGCTTGCTGCTGAGCTTCACCCCAAAACCATTTTGTACTCTTACGTAGTAACAAAAACAAAGGCTCAGAGACGGAAGAGAAGTTTTTACAAAAAGACCTATCAAAGTTGCACAGACCCAAAAACCCACGTAATTGTTTTATGTTCTGTGGAACCGCAAAGTTTTCGATAGCCTCGGTACGAGATTTGTCTGGACGTATTCCCGTACTATTCAGCGTATACCCAAGAAAGTTTACTTCCTCTTGAAAAAACCTGCATTTATCCAAGCGTAAGGTAAACCCTACTTCTGATAGTCTTTTAAAAACTAAATTTAAATGTTCGAGATGTTCCTCGAATGTACTTGACACGATCAAAATATCGTCAACGTAAATTTTAACGAAATCCCTGAACTTTCCTAAAATTTGATCCATACAGCGCGTAAAACTTCCAACCGCAGTTTTAAGCCCAAATGGAAGCACCTTAAAAACATATGACTTGGTCCCATGCAGAAAGCCGGTAAAACGCCGATCTTCCTTTCTTAGCGGAATTTGCCAATAAGAATGCGTTAGATCTAAAGTTGACATAAATACAGGTTTTTTTAAACCTTTAAAAATATCGTCTAATGACCTAGGCATCTCACAATCCGCGTACATTACTAAATTTAACCGCCTTGCATCCAGACAAACTCGCACGGAGCCATCGCGTTTTACAGAAGTGCATAGAGGACTACTATACGCCGTTTCAGAACGTTCAATTATACCCCACTGTTCCATAAGATTTATTTGTTTTTGGACAGCGTCCCTGTGTGCTACTGGTATCGGATACGGTTTCTGAAAAAATGGCGTATCATCCTGCAAGGTAATTTTGTGTTCATATACAGTGACTCGGCCCGGTATATTCGAAAACAGGTTTTTATTTTTTTGAAGCAAAGTCAAAAACATAAGTTTGTCCTTCGAATTTAAAGAAACATTATTCATCACCGAACTAAAATTTTCATCATGAGAATGTGCCGACAAATTAAGTATTAAATTATCTTTACATTGGTTAATAATTTTAGCACGTAGTGAAGCTAAAGGCTCCAATTCGTGTAAAGTTTGCATTTCAGAAACTTGAACAATTTTTGAACCATGTTTCAAAAATATACATTTTTGTTTAAAATCGATAGATGCACTAAATGTTCGAAGAAAATCTGAACCTATAAGAACAGGATATACCAAATCGGGTACGTATAAGAACTCAAACTGAAAAGCATGACTGTTAAATTTAAAATTAAGTTGAACCTGGTGAGATACTTTTCGATTCCTTGATTTAAAAGCACCTGAAACTTTTACGCCAGTAACAGGAAATATGGGAATTGCTGGGTCAGCAGCAGTAATTTGTTCCCAAACATTTTGCGCAAGACAACACACCGTACTACCAGTGTCAATTAAACACGGAAAAGAAAAGTCTCCGATGGTAATATTTACCACAGGACAACGTACATCCACAGCATCTGGGCTGTGGTCAAAATCACAATCTGTAAGCAGATCTGACTTTGGATTATTTACGAAATTATTGTTGGTTCTAAAACCCTGAAATATCCCCGTGTCCGAACCAGTAACACGAGGGGTCTTTAGTTTTCCGAGTTTCCCTCATTTTCCTCTTCATATACCTCAGAAATAGCCGAGACCCTATAATTGCCTGACTTTTTCTCGAAGTTATTATTGTTAGTATTGGCAGTATTGCCCTTATTTTGTTTATCCCACTTATCCCGAGGGGAAAAGTTGGTATTATCATTCCTATTAACGAAACGCCTGGTATTATTTTCAAAATTTGCAGAAGTATTAAAATGGTCCGCCAACCGGAGCCTATCTAATGCTTCTGTAATATTACCTACCCCAATAAGAGAAGCAGATATTGTGGGACTGTAATGTCTTGCTATAATCGCAATAAGGTCCTGTTCAGGATATGGCGGCTGCAAAAACTTGGCCTTGGAAACGTTTAAAAGAAAATGATCAATATAAGAACCAGAAGAAACATGGTACCTACCCGCTTCCAATTCTAATTTAATTTGTATTTGCCGAGTTGAGTTCCAAAAATGCTTTATAAATGCCGACTTAAAATTATTAAAATCAGCAAATGAATAAAGTACAGCATCGGCCCAATATTTAGCCTTATCTTTAAATAAATTTTGGCACCAAGTCGGAAATATATTAAAGTTAATACCGTAAGTATGCACCGCATTTTCCAAAAGCCGAATAAATTCTATGGGATGTAACGTATCATCATCCCGGAATTCAGGTAAAACTTTATTGCTTTCCACCAAGACATTACTAGCAGAAAATTGTGGAACCACCCTCTTATTTGCAAAGTCATTACCATGTTGCAAAATATTATTTACAGGCATTTGACTTCCGAAATTTATTGGATTTTGTTGGGGGGGAACCACCCTATTATTATTTGCAAAATTATTATTTTGTTGAACCACCCTATTATTCCGATCGCAATGTGTCATTGTATTAACGTTTGGGAAAATATGTGGAACGACCCTATTATTTGGGTTCACGTATGGCACAGAATTAATATCCGGCAAAATATTATTTTGGGGAACTACCCCATTATTTGAATCGAAATGTGTCGTTGTATTAACATTTGGGAAAATATGTGGAACGACCCTATTATTATTATGTGGAATATTAACTTGTTGTTCCACCCGATATTCATAAACCGAATTAGGATACGTATCCCCCTGTGGGATGTTCAAATTAGGAGGAGGTACCCTATTAAAATATGAAAAATCAGAATTAAAAAAATGTTGTTGTTGAGCTACCCTATTATCAGTTAAATCATATGGCTTAACTGTATTTTCTTGGGGAAAATTTAAAATTGGATGAACAACCCTATTATCATGCGTAGAATAATTTTGAGTAACTACCTTATTTTTACTCGACATACCCGGATTATTTGTAGCCAAGGAAGTGTACAAATTTAAATTGTTTAAATCGCGGTTTAAATTCTCGGAAAATGTATTCCTATTTTCATTCCTACTGTTATTTTCGGGAAAAGCGCGATCTAAAAGAAAATTTGAACTGTTCCCAGTTTGTCTAACCACCCTATTTCTATTTGTAGTGTCAGTATTAGGTAAAGTACGATTATTTTGGCCAAATTGCATTTCTACATTTTTAGTTCTATTATAAAAATTATCTAAACTATGTCGTTTCACAATATCTTCAGTGTTGACCTCAAGTAATCGTTCCTTATCTCGTTCGGTACTATTGTGCGAAAAAGTATATGGAAATCTCCTACCTTTATCTACGTGTACTTCACTATTTGGTGACGTGGGCGCCGTTGAGGGTGGCGAAGGGAACCTTGGTAGTCCTTGGCCTGGGTTACGCCTGGTTGCTCCCGTATTTTCCTGGAGTATGATGGTCTCATCACTCTCACTCGGCCGGGACAGTTGGTTTTGGACCTCGCGACTGCTGGAAGGGGTGCTTTCAGCATCTTCGAGTCCAGGTTGTTGTCCAGACTTGGGTTGTTTGGCAGCCTGCCGGGTTATCATCCTCCCCTCGCTTTTTGGAGAACGTTGTAGCCCCATTTCGTTGTTTTTTTCTTCAGCTCCACGTTGTGGCGTCACAGATGTGGCAAAATAGCGGAGAGCAGGGGGCGTGGTTGGTGCTGGGATTTGTAAAAACAACGAAATATTCGGGGTGATGGCTTTTATTGGTAACTTCGTCTAAAACTAAATACAACCGGTATATTAGAAATATTTCCTAAAATATTTCTAAGGCATTCTTTTTTTAACAAGAATAAATTGTGCAATCTCGGCAAAATAATATTTAAAAAGTGAAATAAATTATTAAAAATAATATATGATGGTTTTAATTACTCACCTAAATACCAGACACACAAATTTATAACAAATTATAATTGTTCACGTCCAAAGGATATTTTATATCTTGAACGAAGTACTCGATACGCCGTATAAAAGCAAATGGACGATTTCAACACGGATTAAAATTTAGAAAAAAACCGCGCAAAAAATTCGCATATCGACTGTTTGCAAATAAAGTAAGCACGCCGTGGTGTTACTTTCTTACCGATAATCCAAACGCCGGGTCGCAGTAACCATATGCTGGTGAATGCGAAACGAGCATTAACTGAAAAAATAGACTTTATGTCTCAAGGAGGACTTTTAGATAAAAAAACTCATCCACTTTGGAGAAAAATAAAGGATGGTTGGTCCAATATTATAATAAATAATACTTATTTATTTATTTATTTATCTACGGGATAGCCCCATTACAGTAATTTTACACAGATTATAATAATAGTATTTAACAAATACGTAGGATCTTAAATCTAAATTAACTTATAAAATATAAAATATAAAAATATAAAACTTGAGAATAAACAAAATATGTAAAAAACATAAAAAAAATAATTGAAGAAAAATTAATAGAAAATAAAGTAAAGACACTATAGGAATAAATGCAAAAAGTTAGTTTATTGATTTTGGAATGAACGAATAGCAAATTTGAATTTTCGTATATTAATTGAGAATGGATCAATATTTGAGTCATTTAGAAATGATAAGGCCGAATTAATTGGAGTTAGAGTTGCATAGTTAGTAGCATGCCGTGAAATAAAGAAAGTATTTTGAGTACCCCTAGTATTTCTAGGCGAAACATAAAAATTTATTTTACCAAGTAGATCGGGACAATCAACCTGACCATTGATTAAGTTATACACAAAGCAACTATTAGCCAAAACTCTTCTATTTTCCAGTGTTTCAATACCTGTAGTTCTTTCAATCCAAAAGTAATTGTGGTCTATAATTCTGAAATTCATTTTAAAAGCTAGAACACGCAAAAATTTATGTTGAACTTTTTCTAAAATATATTTATCCTGAGCAGTATATGGAGACCAAATTAGGGGGCAATATTCTAAATTAGATCTTATCAAGGATTTATAAAGCACAGTTATAGTGTGTGCAGAAAGTTCCAGACAATTACGCATTACAAATCCAAGAAGTTTATTTGCTTTTTTGGCTGTTCTATTAATATGGTCACTAAAATTTAAGTTTTCATTAAATATTACACCCAGATCTTTTATGGATGAACTATATTTTAAAGGTACATCATTAATTTGGTAATCAGATTCAAATTTTTTCTGACCCCTAAAAAAACTAATATAACAGCACTTATTAATATTAAGCCTAAGATTGTTTCTAGTACACCAATTGTATATTTTATTTAGGTCTAGTTGTAAATCGGCTCTATCCTCATCAGATTTGATGATTTTAAAAAATTTAAAATCATCAGCGAATATGAGTCCCTCACTAGAGACAAGCTCATTGATCATATCGTTAATAAATATGAGGAATAACAGAGGAGCGCAATGTGACCCTTGTGGTACACCTGAACAGACATCTATAAAAAAAGAAAACACACCCAACATATGAACACACTGTTTTCGATTAGACAAAAAGCTTTCGAACCATTTAAGCAGTTTAAAGTCAAAACCAAATATGGCAAGTTTTACCAACAATAAACTAATATCCACCGTGTCAAATGCTTTAGAGAAGTCTGTGTAGATGGAATCTAACTGCCAGCCCTTCTCTAAAGCGTAGATAATTTTTTCCCTATAAATAGCTAGGTTGGTTGTGGTCGATCGACCTGACAAAAAACCGTGTTGCTGGTTAGACAACTTTGATTTACATTGCCATGCCAACTGGTCACAAACCAAACTATCAAATAGCTTAGGTATAGAGGATTGTATAGATACCCCCCTATAGTTCTTAATATCATTACGTCCGCCGCTTTTAAAAATAGGTACAATAAAACTATTTTTCCATAGATCTGGAAAAATACTGGAGTCATATGACTTATTAAAAAGAATACTCAGGGGTAATGATATTGTGCATATACATTCCTTAAGAAGAGCATTGGGTATACCGTCAGGGCCAGATGTGTATTTATTGGGAATGCTTTCAATTTTATTAAATATATCAATAACGGTTATTGGCCTTATGGAAATATTGGATGAAGAACAGTCAGCATTGTCCATATTTACTGCATTATGCTGTTGGTAGACAGACGAGAAATATTCAGCAAAAAGGTTGGCAATATCTTGAACATTACTAGCCGTTCTATCATCCAAATTCATCACATTCGGCAATCCATTATTCTGCTTTTTTTCATTGATAAATGACCAAAAGTTCTTCGGATTAGATTTTAACTGATTGTCCATTTTACTCAAATAACTCGAATAACAATTTTTAGCAACTTGTTTACATTTATTCCTGAGATGCGAAAAAGCCAGATAATCATTATTTAAAAGAGATTCTTTATATTTTTTATGAGCTTCCTTTTTCTGGAGAATTAGGCTTTGAAGTTCAGCACTGAACCATTTGGGAAAATTATTTTTAATAAATTTTTTCTTTGGGACAAACAGAGATAAGCCAACGTTTAAAATTTCATAAAGTTCCCTAGTAGCCACATTACAGTCAACTTTAAGAAATAAATTTTCCCAGTCAACAGATGAAATAAAATTATTTAAACCAATATAATCGGCATTTTTAAAGTCGTAAAAGAGCTCAGAAAAATTTACATGATTATTAACTTGTTCGCATCTGATGGGTAGATTAAAATTATATGCTATATGATGGAATGAATTTGGCAATAAAAGGTCATATGCTTGAGTAGTACCAACAGTAGGTTCATTTGTAAACAGTAAGTCCAAAAAGACATTACGATCATTCGGAATATTGTTTACTTGTTTTAAGTTTAAAAAATTTGATGTGTCCATTAATGTATCCTCGCAGTTCACCGTGGCTGCCGTAGGAAGATTATAGTCACCAAAAATGGAAAGTGATGCATTTGGATTCAAAAGAGAAATATATTCAAGTGTAGAACAGTAATCTTCATATTTATCCACTGTGGACTGGGGTGGAATGTAAACACCTCCGATTATGAAATCCTGTTTATAACATTGCAATTTTACATAACATTGTTCCACCTTAGTAACGTTTATGGGTATGGGTTGGGCCGACCAATTTTTTTTCACTAGTATTAAAACTCCACCGCCGCGACTCTTATCACTTGTAGCTGCTGATCTATCAGACCTGAATACATCGTATGAAAATAGCTGAAACTCATTGCTGAAGACATCATCGCTTAGACCACTTTCAGTTATGATTATTATATCGTAGTGGGAAGTTAGTACAGCTTGGCTAAAGTCATGTATCTTAGTTTTAAGACCGCCTACATTATGGTAATAGCATTACTAAATAACAAGTCCAATTAATGCTACGTAGATTGCAACGGATTGCAATTTGCAACCAGCAGTCTCAAATAAGAGTTTACTACAAAATATTAATGATTTCTATTTTATATAGTTTGCCTTGTAAATTGTTTTTGTTTTATGGACTAAACCCATGTATTGTGTGCTATTTATATGACCACCACTGGGGTAGGGATCTTTACAGCGCAGTCCATTACCGCGAAACCGCGCCACCGTTACCGCATGGACTTTACCACGCATAGACTTTACCACGAAGGCCATTAGCGCGAAGAAAATAACAGCTAAGGGGTCAATACCACGCATGGACTTTTATTTTATTTTTTTTTGAAGAAAAGAAGATTAAAAAAAAATATTTTGCAGAAAACAATCAAACAGTTTTAACTGATATAGCTGCGGGGTCAGGGTTGTGGCCATTACTAGTTTCCTTTAAAACATTTCCGTCCGAAGTGTGCAAACGTCCCTTGCAACAAAGCACGTCGTAATTTACGCACTTACAATTTTTTTTAACTTTTTTTTTCCTGTATGTGAAATGTTTATACACAGCGAGGTCTTTGCCCTAGCACTTATCATTATTTCGATCGACATTACGATTCGTACTTAACTGATTATTAATCAGCGATATAAATTAAAAAAACACACATATAAAAAACCCAAACACAGATATATGGGTACATTTAGTAAATGTTTCACTTTATCAATAAAAATCCATACCAAAACCAAAACTAACCAAACCAAACTGCCATCAATCCCACGGAAATACCCTTACATAAAATAAAAATAATGTATAACGATTTTCGCTGTAATAGTCATACGCGGTAAAGACCGTTCGCGGTAATGAACTGCGCGGTAATGATCTTCGCGGTAAAGGACATGCACGGTAATGGCTTGTCGCGGTAATGGCGATCGCGGTAATGGACTGCGCGTTAATGGTCTTCGCGGTTGTTTGTTCGTTGTAAAGTCCGGCGCCCCCACCACTGTAATCAAGAGATCAACAAAAGATCGAATTATCTCCGACCAATTCTTCACAGTCTTTTTTATAATACCCATAATTTTTTCGCCTTTGCACAATAATTATTTGTTTCAGAGCACCGAAACTAATTCCGCAAATCTTCTAGCATTAAATAGGCAAATAATAAGTTGTTCTCACGCATCGGAGATGGCTGCGGCTCGGGGCGAGGTGAGTTCACGGGTCATCGGATGCTGTAGGTATCATCGACACAATTTATGAAAAAAAAAAAGAAGCCATGAAGATATGTTATGTTTCGCATTCCATCGTATACTCTTTACTGTGGATAGTATATTGCGTTTTCTTTGGATATACTTACCCAACATTTAAATTAATGAGCTTGAGCTCGAAATTATATTTTATTCTGTTTAAAAGTAGGCACCTTTATAAGTTTTTTGTCTACGATTTTTTTTCAAAATTGGCATTTCTATCAGTAGTAATGTTCAATTTTTTTTATCAGACCTTTCCTTCTATTTTGGATCCACCAGGTTTTTTCTTTCATATAACTAAAAATAAATCGGATATTCCAAGTGCTTTTTTTACTCGGCTCCGCCTTATAATATTGTTTTATTGCACGATTCACTCACCGCAGTAATGAGAAGAATCCAGCGCATGCGCAATGATTTTCTTATTTTTGTTTTGACGTATGCCAAAAATTATTTTAAGGTTGTGTAACATTCTTTTGCAGAATTTTACAAAAATATCTACTTTTTTCTTTGCGAGCTACCAGTTTTTTTTAATTGGCTAAAAGTACTCGCTTTTAATAGTATTTTCGTAAAAAAATATTGCGGAATATTCATTAATAAATATTTGATTCTTAAAATATATCGCCATCTAAATTTTGAAATATCGTATCTGAAAAATGCCTCCCATTAAAAAAAAAAACACCAAACCAGCAAACTACCAAACCAAACCATTATAAACTTAAACCAACGCCTCCCATTAAAAAAAAACACCAAACCAGCAAACTACCAAACTAAACCATTGTTAACGTAAACCAACGCCTCCCATTAAAAAAAAAACACCAAACCAGCAAACTACCAAACCAAACTATTGTTAACGTAAACCAACGCCTTCCAGCAAACCAGCAAACTACCAAACCAGCAAACTACCAAACCAAACCATTGTTAACGTAAACCAACGCCCCCATTAAAAAAATCAAACAGAAATTCGTGAGTATTTTAACAATCTTTTGCTATATATTCTAACAAAAAAACTGGATTTTTTGCAACTAATTATATTCAAGACACTAAGTTTTAGTAATAAAACCAGAAATCAGTGCAAAAATATAGTTCATTTTTTTGGACCTGATGCGCACCGTAACCCCACTCAAATTAAACTATTTCATAAAACTACAACTGCCTAAACGAAAGCCACTTTTGACATCCGTCAAAACAAAAATGCGCATGTGCTAGATTCTTCTCATTACTGCGGTGAGCGAATCGTTTTATTGCAAGATCCATCCAATTGGAATCAAGCATTCTCAAAGTAATGCAATAAAATTCTACTGTCAAATCATTTGACAATCAACCTTATGTTTTGCGAATTTTATGTTTGAAATATTTTATTCTTACATTTTAGAGAATTTTACTTAACGAAAACGCCGCTCATATGCGGCTTGGCCACATCGGAACTATTACCTTGGTTTTTAAATTAGACAGTTTTAATTGTTAGTGTCAATACTTGGTGTAGAATTAATTTGATCTGGCGTAATATTTGGCGATTTTAAAAAAATTAAAAACCGTATAATACTCTTCTGGCACGTGGTGTTGTGAAGAGTATAACAATAAGCCCATTCCATCGGTTATTAATTATTTTTTGGCCTTAATGGTACATTAATTAGTTAAGGTGTAACCCGTAATGTATACCAAAATATTAATAATTACTCTAGGTTACTGGTACAAATTGACTTACGTAATTAATGGTAGTTTATTCTTTTATCGTGCAGTTAGTACTGAGCACCGCTTTAAAAGTACATAGGTCAGCCTCAAGGGCATTACATAAATGAACAACTAAAGAGGTCCCAGGGTAGAACCCTGAGGCACGTTGTGCTTTAAATTGAGTTATGCAGATATTTCAAATGACACAGGTTCTGTATTTGTGGCTTTTTTATTACTTGTTTCGTATATTTTATTAGAAATGAACGACTAAAGAGGTCCTAGTATAGAACCCTGAGGCTTGTTTTGGTTTAAACTGAACTGTTCAGATGTTTCAAAGATTATGAATGACACAGGTTATGTATTTGTGACTTTTTAATTACTTGTTTCGTATATTTTACTAGAAATGAACGACTAAAGATGTCCCAGTATAGAACCCTGAGGCATATTATAGTTTAAACTGAACTATGCAGATATTTCAAATATTATGGATGACACAGATTATGTATTTGTGCCTTTTTAATTACTTGTTCCATATATTTTATTAGAAATAGGAAGACATAGGTTGCTTTAAAATTTTAGTCAAAATGTCTCACAAACAAACAAAGCGTGTTATCGAGGGCGGTTTTTCGTCCCTTCGAGAGGCGATATCGCGATATCGAGGCGATATGGGGCGATCTCAAGGCGATATGGGCGATATTGATTAACGTAAAAGGCGATATTTCTTGTAAATACACGACTTTAAAGGAAGCTCATTTTACCCCTTCAGGTAACTGAACATTCAAAATTTATATTATTGGGTGCTTAGCACCCCCCCCCCCCATTATGCACCTATGCAATATAGTTTTACCTAATCATTAGAAAAAATAAAGCAAAATTCTAAAGCTGAAATGAGTTAGTTATTTTTGCTAAAGGTTACAAATTATTTATCACCATAATTTGAATCTCGTTTAGAATATATTTATAAAATTTGGTATAAGTATTCTTCGTACCATATTTTTTAAAATATACTAAAAAAAATGACCGAAAATCATTAGTGGCGTCGAGACGCGTCGATGCTCAATATTATTAAATATTATTATTATTGTAAATTTAAATGTACATTATTACGCTAATATAGCTACTTTTTTAATTTTTTCTCCAGTCATCACCTCGGAATAATAATGAAAAATATTTTAAAAATGGGTTCATAAATAATCCCCTCTCCCTTATATTTTAAAATAAATTAAGATAAATTAGATATTGACTTCAGATTTATGGAAGATAAATAACACCTCAAAAACTACCTTTTGGTATATAATTCATATATTTAGACTGACAATTCTAGCCAGCGCCGGCGGGGGGGGGGGGGGTCAGTTTATTAAACAAAAATGGTTTTTGTATATCATTTTAAAGCTCTTTAAATTTAGATTGGCGATTTTATTATTTTGTGACTAATTACAATCGCACTGCATAATGATATTAAAATTGTGTTATAGGGTAAATGTACATTAAAAACTAAGAAAAAAACTTTATATACAGGTACTCCCAAAAATCAATCCTAAGCGAGCTATGGTCTCGTAAAAATGCACCATTTTTAAAGGGTCATAGTAGCTTTAAAAGCGATTTTTCGACATACATGTATAGGAACTTTGTTTCTTAGTTTTCGATATAGAATAACCCTGCATTATTAAAATTTTGATTTTCAACGTTTTAGTAATTAATTTTTCGTCCACAAACCGTGAAATTTCACCTTTAAATTATTTTTTCTCGAAAACGGTTAGTCCTACACTGCCCTACTACTTTAGAAAGCAGTAACTCCATTTGTCGCCTAGCGACATTTTGACCTCAACCCTGATGTAATATTTTGAAAACACTGCTATGCGACAAATGGAGTTACTGCTTTCTAGCGTAGTAGGGCAGTACAGTGTTAGAACAAGAGTACCTTTTTTTATGTATTTTGACCTGAGGATTCATATACCAAAAATAAAATTAAAAAAAAGTTACACAGAAAAAAGTTTGGAACAAAAAATTGAAGCCCCCCCCCGTTTCGAAGATGGGCCTTATTAAGTTTAGTTCACGTACAAAACCTCGTTGCTATATCTCAAAGGGTTTCCGAGTTATCAAATAAAAACCGATTTTTTAGCCATTTATTATTATTATATTATTATTATTATTATTATGTTTCAAACGGGCGTAGCTCCCTTACGACGCATTTTTAGACATATGTTTATAGGAACCCTTAAACCCCTTAAAATTTCGGACTTTTTCAAATACACCGTGTATAGTATAAATACAAATTTATACTGAGCAGACCAAATTTCGAAAAAAAAAGGTCAAAGAAAATTAGTAGAAGAAGAAGAAGAAGTATCATGGTTGATATAAATTTAGTCTATACCTCGAAGACTTTTTTACAGTCGCGTGCACCTGTGTTGTCGGCATCTTGTTCTAAATCTCCATTAAAATGTTAATGAAGCTTAGTCAGCAATTTCTAGGAATGTGGACGAAATTAATTTGTAATAATCCGTGACTAAATTTAGAACCTGCGGAATCCAGTGCCGAGAACTAAAAATGCAAGAAAAACGAACAATTTTCTAACGAGACCGTGTATTTCAGGTTTTCTATAAGGATATGGATAGTTAAATATCGATGAAAAAGTTGATTCAGCCGATCGATACAAGTGCAACCACGACAAGCAAACGCAAATAGATCGTAAATAAATAAGACGATGTACACACATAAAAATAAAACCCAAATTAAATATAAAATGATTTATTTGGACATATTTTGTCCCATTAAAATACTTATATTCAATAAATTAAAAATATCTTAAAGTATATATTTTTTTTAATAAGATTGTAGGTATTTATTTGCCATTAATTTGATATATTTTCCAATAAAATATGAAATGTTAAAAGAAAACGATGTTGGTTCATCAAAGGAAAGATAATATTGACTTTTTTGACTACCTAGGTTTTAAACTAAAGAAGGAGTCCGAGTGTTTTATTTCTACACAGAATAAAAGGATTCCTTAAACTAAGGATACGTGTCTTTTGATATGTTTAAAACCATATTCTCTTGTTTCAAGGCTATCATTTATTTGAACCAAAGTCAATGTCTTTGAACGAAGAGAACGGGAAACGCGTACTCTTTATCCAAGGACATAGACTCTGTTTCAAATAAATGCTAGCCTTGAAACAAGAGAATATAGCTTTGAACATATCCTCGTTTTTTTTCTATGTACGCAATCATTTCGTTGATTTATAGAAGTTTGTCGAATTATTTATTATATATATATATAAAGTTAACATTTACTTGAATTAAGATAACAGAATTTTTATCTGTGTGAAAAATATAAAACAACATTTTAAATAAATAGTTAATTAGACCAAGAACCTGATTTTTAAAATAAAAACTCACTATAATTAAAGTAAGTGCTGAATAATCTTAGAATCTTAAGGAAATTGTCTACAAATCTAAAGTTCCAATAACCTTTAACCCTTAAAATAATATATAATTATAATATATAAGGTTAAATTACCTTAAAAAGTATGTAGAACTCATGGAATCCCCCGGGTGGTTAAAACTATTTAAAGTAACGAAATAATAACTTGATTTATCTAATAAAATACAAAACTGAAATTCGTATTATTTTTTACATAAATAACTTTTTCTTAAAAATGAGTTTAATTAGGCCTTTTAATGACCAGAAGAAGAAAATAAACGTAACTATTGCGACCATTAAAAATTATTAAAAATATTAATCACAATTAAACATATATTTACCATAAATAAACAGTTTATTTAGTTTCGTTCAGAATATTTATTTATTGTACATTTTAAAAAGGTAAATAATTATAATTAACTTAATAACCACAATTAAACTTTGTAATTATTACTGGTTCAAGCCAATTAAAAAAATATGTTAAGAAGTTTATTAACCACCAATATCAGTTAAAAACGAGGGTAAAAATAAGTTTATTTCTGAAGATTAAAATCTTGTCCTCTATTTCTATATAATTTTTAATTGTGATGTTTAATAGTATAGTTTCATAACATACGTTTTTAGCGCACGAGTACACGTTTAAAAAATGAGCCGCTTGCGGCGAGTTTTCTAAAGTAATAGTGCGCTAAAAACGTGTTATGAAACGAGTTCTTTATACAATTTTTTCTATGTTGGTCTAAAATTTTAAAAAACTTACATTTAAATTGATGACTGATTTAGGGATTTTTATTTTGGGCTGGCATTACAGTTTTCGCCATGTTTAAAATTCTAAGAACAAATGATATTTTTATATATTTTATAGTCATATCTTCTCTTTTTCACTGCAAGTAACCAAGCCACAATTTTAACACGGTAAAAAATAACGTAAACACAAAATGTTGCAGAAAATTAAACTTTAAAGTGACATTGACATTTGTACGGAAAACATCAAGCGATAGGCTTTTGTCTGTTGGCAACCCAAAAGAAAAAAAGTACACACCTCTTATGGGCCTATAAGAACACGCAAAATGCGTGTGATTATGAGCTTTTTATATTTTTTTTCTCGGCGTCTAAATTAAAATGCAAATTTCTTTTTGTTGAAGATCTTCGCTGATTAAAAGTGCCAATCTTTTTGCCCATTTTAGATGCCAAGTACAAGTAGTAGGAAGTTATAACTATAGTTTACAAAAAAAATACTTGAGAATTCTAAAAGCTTTTTAGTTTATACACACACAGCGTAATTGTGAGAAAGTTAACATTTATTTAAAAGATGTAGAATGTATAGTTGGTTACATCTCCGTAAACTATTCGAAATACGTAGCTAATCTATTTTATCGAAAACGTTTATCAGAAAATCTGACATGGGATTTATCAAGGGTTATATCCCGAGAGCTATTAATTTTGTCGGTTACGCAGTTAATTTTTGAAATTTTGTTCAAGACATATTCGAAATTTGTTATTTTACCTTAAAACACTGAAACCTACGTTAATTAAATAAATTAATCTGGAAACATTTGCTTTAAATTACTTAAGTAGTTTTACAAATTTTACACTTATCGTACAACCGAGCCATATTAGTAAACTACGCAGTTTAGAATATTTGTAATAAGTACTACAAGATGTATCTAATATGAATTTCAAAGTATTATTACTAATAATTGATTAGTTATTTTTCTGTAAAGCCCACCTATTTGATCTAAAGTTTAAAAATTTAGTTTTTTTAATTTTTTCTTAATATTTAGCTAATTATTGATTGTTTTAATTGGTAATTATTATAATTAATTATATTTAATAAATAAAAAGTTACTTAAAGCTATTTTCTTGGTTTAATTAGTAAAAATTGCACAAAGAACTGAAACATCTAAAGTGGCAGAAATCAATTGTTTATAAAATTTTCTCCTACTAGGAGAGAAAAAATTATTGCTATAAGTGACGAAAATTGATTTCACAGTCTGAAAACATGAGTAATAATGGTTATTTATATTTGAAATTTTTTTACCTTAAAAAAATTACCTTATCACGTGCTAATTATCATCAACATCAAAGCATCACCACACTCTAAACAGGTTATAAATTGAGCAGAAGTTTAGGGTTTTTTTTTAAAACAATGTTATATTTAAGTTGCTGTATAGTATATATACTAAAACATCATGTTTACCGTTTATAACAAACATACTTTTATTAAATCAATTAGGATGTGTTTATATGGTTACATGATGGCTTACAGGGTTAAGGAAGTAAAATATTAAATATTTGTTAGGCCTCTCCCAGTACCAGACTTAAGTCCAATTGAATTTCTTCGTGATAGGCAATGTACTGTAATAGATATAATTGTGTTGAACATTGTTAACTTTAGCAAAAATAATTATTATTACTTAACGGTAAAACAATATAAGTTACGTTTACGTACCGAAAATTACAGTAATGTAAAATGATAAAATTGCACATTTCAGAACAGCATGCGACGTGAAATTGACATCTTACCTGAAACAGAGAGAAAATTACGTTAATACACAATTTATACAAATTTATTATTTAAAGGTATAATATTATTCTTGCACAAATTAATCAATGTACCGTTAAAGCAACAATAATACAAAAACTGAGGTGGAGAATTTTCATTATAGTGAGGGACAATTAAAAATAATGATACAATACTTTTTTTGGTAGACCATATAGTCCAAGAGCTCAACATCGAATTTTGAGCAGGTATTTTGAGAAATTAGAAATTTTGGTTGTAGTAGTAGTACTTACATACTATTCAAGTAAGGATTGGAAAGTCTGGCTGGCAGTGTGGGGTCTCGTCCCAACTGCGCACTACGCAAACAATTACAGCCAGAAAAAATATGTTAGTTCTAATGAAATTTAAATAATCGTTAACTAGACATTACATTACATTACATGTTTGTTTAACCTCGTACTATTCTACTTAATTAAGCATCCCCTAAGTCCAGGACTTGTGTGGGCTAGTAGTAGAGGGAACCACCGGCTTATACTGACTTTCGAACCAGTTTCTAGGGAGTGCCCGTTTCACTTATCGCCTTCGACAAATTTCAATTATTAATTAACTGAAAAAGGCAAATCGGCGCCAGTGAGAATCGAATTCACGATAGTAGACTTGCTATACATACGCGCTAGCCACTACGCTATGCCTCCCATATTATTAAACATAAAAATAAAAGTTCAAGAAGTTTTAGGTGGTTTAAAAATATGATCATTTTTTAAACCATATGACCAGACTACCCCGAACTAGTATTTTAAAAGTAGTTTTTATTTAATATCTGTGGAACCCTATGAACCACAGTAACGAGTTTTTGCACATACCTTAATATTGATAAAGGCTATCATTTTATGTAATTTAAAATATGATTTTTTAGTTAAAATATATCAAAAAGGTACTCTTTATGTAATACCGTAAAAAAAGATACACCTAGGTTCGAAAATCAGTTAAGAGTACTACGACCTAGAAATGAATATCTTGACATAACTTGATAATAGACCAAAATCATACTTTAAACTTTTGTGATAAATTAGATTAAAAACCATTACTAAATTAGTGATTAGAAAAGTTAGATTTTAAGTTAATAATTATTGCATGTGTAATCGTCATAAAAACTACGTTTAACACATATCCTATGGGATTTTATGCTTTTTGTTTTATAGCATTGTAAACAATTAAAGTGAGGTAAGCATGTGAATTAAAGCTAATATTTACTACTGTACTCTTGTTTTTTTAGGTTATATTGTGTAATTTACAGTCTGTTTTTATTTTTAATCTGAAAAAGATATACTCAATTATTTAACTGCATACGACCAACAATTGTTGTCAAAACACGGAATAGTATATTATTTACCAAGTGAGAGAAGTTTAACATTTTTGACCTGCGTCAAAATGCGGGAAGAGCGCGCTAGCGCGAAGCCCGCAAGACGCGGTCTAAAATGTTAAATCTTCACTCACGTGGGAAATATAGTATTTTTTTCACTACCAGTACAATTAATTAGCTATTTATTTATTTATTTTACTAAAATTTAATGAAAAAGCTTATAAATTTAAAATATCACGCTGGCCGTTCGCGGCCATTAAAAAAACAAATGAATAACTTGACATTTCTGGCAGAAATTTTCTGGTGATCTGCTAAAATTATTAAGTTAGAAAGTGTTTCCGTGTTAAGTGTAATAAAATATATAAAAATGAAAAGTGAAATGCAAAGTGATGATTCTGGTACTCCCCCAGAAATAAGGGGACAGGCGAAAACTGTGAGGGAGAATCTATTGCCTCAAAAATCAATATATGGGGGTTGTACCTCTAGTAATCTATGATCCGTACGGTAATATATGGGTTGTATAATCTATGGTTGAATATGATGGACCAATGATTTTCACATTTCGAAGTGTTTTTTGTAAAACATGTTTTATAGGTACTAATTTAGTTAATATTTTTTAATTTATCATGCAATAAATAAATTTGGTGCCTAAAGACACTTGTAAATAGCAATGTGAATTAATAATTAAGTGAAACGTCAGATGCCAAAACAGCTGAATAAAAATTCATTATTAACCATGGTGCCATTTTATTATTTTTAGAACCTCTGACGTCATAGGTGGAGAAATAATATTTCTACCAATGAAAAGAACAGTAATAAAGATGTGATTTTAGGCTGGTGGTGGAAAAACATATTTACTATGGGAAGCATGTTTCAGGTTCCCGATCATCATCATTATCATCAAGTTGCCAGCCCCAAAGCTGGTTTGATACCAACCAATGATATAGAGGAAAGTATTGCGCATTGGCCTTCTGTGTATACAAATTTTTGTTTTCACCCTGATGTCAGCCATTATCTTTTTCTTACTCTTATTCACACATATTATGCTGTCTCTGTCACATGCGTCATTTTTAACGCTATTTTTAAATCGTAAAACCGTTAAAGTTGTAAATTTTAGGGACTTTTGTTATAGTTGGTAATATATCCAATCCCAATCTGGCAGTTTAAATTTCGCGCAGTAAATAGGACTCAAAATTAATGCCAACTATATTAGTCACTCGTGCAGAAGTAAAGCTTTATACTTTTATCTAAATCATTGGCACCAACCCAGGGCTGGCAAGGTTTTGACCAGGGCGGTAAAAACCAGTGGTATTTACTGGTTTTTACCACTGAGCAAAATCCCGGGTGGTAAATACCATTTGGTTTTTACCTGGTAAATACCGAAATATACCGGTAAAAACCATAAGGAAAATCCCACGGGGATTTTGTGATATGCTAGAGTGAGAGGTAAACAAATATTTTCAAATAGATTTCTAAAAAGACTGTGATTCACAGTTGTTAACTAAGTTAACTAAGTAGGCGAGCAAATTTTAAAGCTTGGTTGTTGTATCTACGAAAATTAAAGGTATTGTATTACAATTTTTTAACTAAAAATGTAAGCTTTTCCCAATTTTTCCCGGTTTTTACCCTGGTAAATACCGGTAAAAAACCACTTGCTTTTTCCCACCATTTGGGCAATTTTGGCCTGTTTTTTACCGGTTTTTACCGGTAAATACCCAGTCCGGAATTTTCCGGAAAATCCCGTCTTTTTGCCAGCCCTGCACCAACCTACCCTATTTCTGACCAATTCTTTTAATTCCTTAAATTTTAAGGCCCTTTTAACTTTTCTTCTAACTCCCAGCTCGCTACCTAAATATCCTTAACAAAGCTGAGATTACTAAGCTCTTAACTAGCCCTTTCTATATAAGATATGTTTTTCTCCATATCTAATTGTTTGAAACTCTATCGGACCTTTTTATCCTTAACCTTTCCTATTTCGCAACCGTACAGAACAGTACTCAAGCAGAACCTTCCTCTGGAGTACTTCGAAATATATTATAACAACTTTTAACATTATTAATAGTATATTAAAGTACGTTTCATAACACGTTTTTAGAGCACTAGTACTTTAGAAAACTCGCCGCAAGCGGCTCGTTTTCTAAACTTGTACTCGTGCGCTAAAAAAGTATGTTATGAAACGAGAGCTTTATACAATTTTTTCTATTTTGCTCTAAAATTTAAAAAACTTACATTTAAATTGATGACTGATTTAGGGATTTTTGTTTTGGGTTGGCATTACAGTTTACACTATGTTTAAAATTCTAAGAACAAATGATATTTTGATATATTTTACAGTCATCTCTTCTTTTTTCACTGCAATTAACCAGTCCACAATTTTAACACGTTCAAAAATAACCCAAACACAAAATTTTGTAAAAAATTTAACTTTAAAGCGACATTGACATTTGCACGGAAAACGTCAAGCGATAGGCTTTTGTCTGTTGCCAACCCAAAAGAACAAAAAGTACAGACCTCTTATGGGCCTATGAGAACACGCAAAATGCGTGTGATTATGAGCTTATAAGAGTCACAAAATAGAAAAAAACATGTTTAAACATTATTGTAAATTTTAATATGTAGGTTTGGTGTAGGTTTTATAAAATTCGTTAATAGCAAAGTGTCCTGCTGTTTTTGAAATTAAATTGATATAACCTATTATAAATTTATAAATAAATCAATCAGAAAAAGTGATTGTTCTTATCATAATAATATATCTATTAATGTGATATCATATGCTTTATCAGTAATTGATTTTTGCTATAAAACCAAAAATATATGTTAATTTATGAATGATATCATGCTCTTGTATGAAGTAAATGTTTCCAGACATCATAAAAAATTTTTTGATTGTTTTTTTTTGGTTATTGTTTTAATTTTTTAATATTTTTTATTCGATTATATTTAATACTGGAGTATTTTCAAATAAAATTGCTCTCTACTGTAAAAAATTAATACGTAATTACACACATAATTTTGCATGTAAATGTGATTCAATGCCAATACATGTAAAATTTACTAGATTTTACATGTAATTTTACAATTTTACATGTAATTT
Source organism: Brachypterus glaber (assembly GCA_958510825.1). NCBI lineage: Eukaryota > Metazoa > Arthropoda > Insecta > Coleoptera > Kateretidae > Brachypterus > Brachypterus glaber. The sequence continues at coordinate 92,070,688 of OY294044.1, forward strand.
TAAAATTTCATATGCATATTACATGTAAAATTACATGTAAAATCTAGTAAATTTTACAGAGTTCACTGTTAAATATAAATATGTAAATTTACATGCAAAATCCTAGGTAATGTGTTGCCATGCAGAGACAAGTAAAAGTTATGAGATTTTACATTTACATTACTTATAATTTATATTTGTATTTAAGAGTTTGATCTTCGAAAAGATGGCATATGGCCGATGGTTAAAAATGGATCTTTTCATCTAGTACAGACAAATGGGAATAAATAAATCAAAATATGGAAAACTATTTTTTTGCTCCTTGGGTCGCTCGAAAGTTTAAAATTAATACAGAAATGAAAACACATAAAAGGCGAGGCATGTTATTCAAAAAACTGCAAGTATTTCTATTTATTCCCCATTTGCCGATGTTCTCCCGCCGACCTTTGATCCGGTCAAATTTAAGGATGGGTTCGTGGTTTTAAACGGAATGTAACGGTCCTTTGAATTGCGGCAATTATTGTGGCGTGGGACAATTTAATAATAGTTGTGCACTCTTATTATCATTCACACAACTAGGTTACTCGTGGTAAATGCGAGTCAATTAAATCGGTGACCTTAGCGCTTTTTCGTTCCTCTGAATTGCAGACTCTTTCAAAATTGCATTCTCTGAGTGGGATTTATTGAATTAAGGGGTTGTTTTGATTTTTGAGGCAAAAAAATGACGATTTTTGGATTTTTTTTTTTGACGACCTGTATTATTTTTATGTACAAAACTTTTTACAAAGTATTAGACAACTCTTAAAGTTTTTTGCACGTGCTGAAATTAGACACCTCAAAAATAACATGGCAAACGGTTCCAGCGATAGCTCGGCCCTAATAATCCGAAACACAAAAATCAAAAACAGTCTTGATAAAAATGACATCCTTTAGTTCGTAGTGTAGACATAAGTCAAAATTACAAAAAACAAAAATTCCACGTGTATTTTAGTGAAAAAAAACAACAAAAATATGCAATTTTTCCGACCAAAAACGGGTAAAAAAGGAGGAATAAAAAATAAATTACAGGCCTTAAAAAACTAGCGAACTCGCCAACATGATTTTCGACAAAATACCGAAAGATTTAAGTCAAAATGTTAAATAGTTTTTTTTAATCGCTGGAACTGTTTTGAATGGTATTTTGAGAAAAACGCGTTTAAAGTTTTTTTTTTTATATTTTAAAGTATACAAAACAAGCACCAATAAAATTTTAATTATGCAGGTCGATTCTACAATAAAAACTGAACGAAAAAGTATTATTTACCGAAAAACTAGATTTAATATTAAAGGAGTAATAGCCTTTTAAAAAGAAACATTTTTGGTGGTACAGAATGTAACTTCCTCTTAATTCCATTTTTTTGTTTTGAAAATGGTTGCTTCTACAGTGTTACACTATCTGACATTTTTTATGTATTTTTACTCAAGGAATCTATATTTTTTACAAAAAATTAAAAAAAGATACACATAAAAAAGTTTGGGGCCAAAAACTGATAAGGCCCCCCCGTTTCGCACGCCCCTGGTTAAAATAAGTATATAAAAATAACATACGAAGATGGGTGTTATTAAGATTAGTTTATATGCAAAACTTCCTTGCTGTATCTCAAAGGGTTCCTGAGTTATTAAATAAAAACCGAATTTTTTAGCCACATTCAAAGGGGCGTATTTCCCTCATGACGTATTTTTAGACATATGTTTATAGGAACTTTTTGTCATATTTTATGAATCGCCCCTTAAAATTTTAAAATTTTATTATTTTTTATGTATATTTTTTTTAAGTATGTATATGTATAACTTTTTAAACAATACAAATTTCGTCAAAATATTTTAGGAGCGTGTTCTACACATATTGAGTAGTATATAAAAAGCAAAAAAAAAATTCAATTTTTTGAAATCAAAATCAGAACAACCCCTTAAGGTAAAAAAGAAAACCCCTATTTTTCACGATGTCTGGGAAGAGACAAAATAACAAATGATATTTTTGTTTTATTATTATTATTTTATTTTATTTATTTTTTAATGAATGTATATTACAAACTATCAACTTATTCTGGTCAATATCCCATGGTTACCTCAAAAAATCCACTACCTATATTAGTTCTACATCATTAAACATTATGGATGGTTATTTACACTTTAATAGTTTGATTCTTAGATGCTAATAAATTTCCAACGAAGTAACAATGATTTATAGTTTGTTTTGCAGTTATATTCGATAATCGAAAGTTAAAAAACGAAATATGAATATCTGAATGTAAGGTACTTGCGGCAACTATGGACCAACTTACTTTAAAGTACATTACATTATAATGATAATAATAATAATAATAATAATAATAATAATAATAATAAATTTATTTCTCTAGTTATTTTTTTACCAAGTTTATAGGTTAACAGTTTCTGTTTAAATATAACTAATTTGTATGAATTAACTCTAAGAACAAAGTATCAGCTTAATATATTTTATTTTTATGAAATAATTTTGAGTTGCCACCTAAACCCACGGTTTGTGTGTGGCAAAACCTTTCAGCTAAATCAACATTTGTAAAAAAAAGGAAAAAATTATGTTTACAATGGCTTTTATAATTTATATTTTTGTGTGATGTCGATACCGAGAGATCAAAATTACAGAAAGCATGAAGTGGTAAATATGAATTTATAAAGCATAAAAAAATTGACAAACTAAAGAGATTAGAGGAATAGAGCTACAGAGGGGAATATTTGATGGAGAGCTTGCAGGGTATAATAATAATAACAACAACAATAATAACAATAATTAATCATAAATTATTTTAAAAAAATTATTTTCATTCATATTAATAAACAAAATTACTTCCAGTTTAAACTTGTTAAAACGAACTATCTGAGCTATTTCTTTTGGTAGAAGATTAAAAAATTTTGGAGCGAAAAATAGAAAATTTTTTTGAGTAAAACATTTTTTAAATAATGGTAGTTTTATACTGTTAGACTGTCTTGTCTCATAAAATCTCTCTCCCTCAGGCCTGTTTTTCTTAATCCAAAGAAGTGACTGAAATATATATATATATATAGTTTTCTAACGCTTAATAGATTGAGTTCCTTATATAAGAGATCTGTTGAAAAACGACGTGGTTTTTTTAGTATTACTTTAAGAATATTATTTTGCGCTTTTTCTAATGGATCTATAGCTTTCTCGTAACAACCCCCCCAAGCTATGATACAATATCTCAAAATTGATTCAACCAAGGAGTTGTAAACAATGATTAAGTTTTTTCGGTTCAAAATATCTCTTAGCTTATAAAATTTATAAACAAGGATTCTGAGCTTTTTTACCAAGTTTTCTATGTGTAAATTCCACTTCAAATGCTGATCAACTTCTAGTCCAAGGTATCTAATTGACCTAACCTTACAAATACATTGACATGTACATGTCCTAAAATTTTTGCAGTCAATATTGTGTACATTACATTACATTTTTGTTTAACCTCGTACTATTCTACTTAATTAAGCATCCCCTAAGTCCAGGACTTGTGTGGGCTAGTAGTAGAGGAAACCACCGGCTTATACTGACTTTCAAACCAGTTTCTAGGGTGTGCCCGCTTCACTTATCGCCTTCGCCCAATTTCAATTATTAATTAACTGAAAAAGGCAAATCGGCGCCAGTGAGAATCGAACTACGCTAGTTGGCTAGTAGACTTGTCATGTACAGACGCGGTAAACCACTACACCAATCCTCCCACTTATAATGCCTCCATTACGTTAGAGCATTGAACCGAAATCTCACGCAATATTAATTAAAGTAAGATTAATTTCAATCCGGTGAACGTTGTTAAATGTTTACACAGAAACTTTATAAATTTATATAGGTATTATTTAAATGCTATTAGAATTATATCAGTTAAGACATTTATTTAATATAATAAACTTATTTAATTAAAACGACCACCAGCTCAAAATTAAATCGTTGTTTTTAGAGTGATCCTACATAAGTTAGCACTTTTGACAACTAAATTTGTAATTTCATTAATTTCATTATTTATTGTTGGTTTTGGAAATACAAATTTGGATTTCCAGTCATTAGCACTAAACATAGAAAAAACGGATTCCTTGAACCAAGGACACGTGTCTTTGTATATGTTCAAAGCCATATTCTCTTGTTTCAAGGCTTTTTTCTTGAACCAAAGTCAATGTCCTTGAATGAAGAGCACGGGTTTTGGAATAAAAATCCGCGCTCTTTATTCAAGGACATTGATTTTGGTTCAAGAAAATGCCAGCCTTGAAACAAGAGAATATGGCTTTGAACATATCCAAAGAACGTGTCCTTGGTTCAAGGAATCCGTTTTTTCTATGAATTAATTTAAGAATTTAACCAATGAAATGAAATGTGTCCAATAATTCTGACATTTCATTTTTTCAAATTATTAGTTCGTTTGGACCATAAATCACTCTATACGTCATAATTAAATTACGGATTTGGCTTAAAGCCAATATAATTAAATAATTATAATGTATAAACAATAGATAATATTTATTTACTTGTTTGGTTAAAAATGATTTGCAAATTCAAGCGGTCTAAAAACTGCGGAAATCATCTGACATCAGCGTGTCGTTTGGACCATATTTGGCGCATGTATCTTATATTCCAGATATTTATATATTACATATTTTATATAAACTAAACAAATACTAATTTAAAATATTTCAGTTAAAATTAAAATTTTTGAATAATGTAAAAGAATACTTAAAATTTTAATTTAAATGCCTAATAAACCTAATCTAGCTAATAGTTAATATTATTTATATTTTATTTAAATTTTTAAACTGCACGAAGGCGTAACATTGGTCTCTGGCAATGGATAATTCAGTGTGTCATAAAAGAATTAATTAGTATGCCAAAATTAGATTTCTATCCGGTATTGACAATTAAACGAATTTTGCAATGGCTAAAGGCGTAGCCGAACATGATTTTAAATTAAGAAATTAACACTGAAACTAAGAATTAACTAATGAAATGCGAAATTAATTTGTTTATGAACAATTTAAGTAATACCTCTCATTTGACTGGTTTAAGTGCAAAGGAGGGTATCGTATTTTGGGCTAAATCGCCTGCAACGATAAGACTTTACATGTTTATAGATACATAAATTTTTTTGAGATATGTCAATGCACGATTTGTCAACATTGCACCTAACGAAACTTCAAGTGTCAAATGTCATGTCAAACTAAAAATAAAAGGTCTGTGTTGTCTTCACTGCTCTTGACTATAAAATTAAAATATTTTGTTGTGTTTTATTAGTTTTTACGGATTTAACATGCTGTAACTCAACGTGTAATTAGGCTGGACTGTTGTGACTAGTTTCTCAAGTTTCAGTAAGATTATGGAGTTATTTTTGAGGTATTTATACTTTATTAATATTGTAAGCAAACCAGCAGCTTCAACGATATCTCAAAGCATGCAATTCCATGGGACAGTGTTGTCCCAGACAAGTAATTTAATGTGTCTTTCAGCGTGTTAAATAAGTTTATTTCCATGGTATGATTTAAAACCAGATTTTGAAAAAGTTACACATAGACTTTTAACTTAAATAAATAAATTTAATTAATATTGTACAGTGTTTTTATTATACATTCTACCTAAATGTTATTATGTTGGTTTTAAGATAAACAAAAAATATTACTTTTTTTCAGTATGACAAAGAGTCACATTTAGCGCAAGAATAATGCGTTGTTGTCGGATTTACGATAACAAATAATTCCTGATGAGTTTTTATTTTTTTTTCATTTTGTTCTTTACTGACAAATAAACTTGGTACACAGTTTTTTATCATTTCTTTTCATCATTTTGCACTTTTTTAAACAAAAACATATTTTTCTCATTTAGCTCAAAACTCTCATTTAAAACGATATATTTCTTTCTTTAATAATGAGGTGTATGTCTGTCTGCCTGCCTGTCTGTTCTTCCAGATGTTTTTTTATACTTCCCAAACAGCTGGAAATCTGAAACATGGCATACACGTCAGGAACCTGGGCCCGCTGATGAGGAAAGTCTAAAACCCCATTTTTTTAACGGCGGCCTTTGGGACATAATTAAAACAAAACATTTAAAAAATTGGCGAAGGCCACTCCATTAAAAATGCCTCCGGGCTTAAATATGAGTTTGCCTGTTAAAAAACAAGCTTAAAACGTTAAATGCCGTCATACAAATTCAATATATATTTACAAGATGCCAATAAATATTAACAGGTATAAATTAATCTATAGAGATACAGCCTGTTCCAGAACTCGCGTACAGAAATTTGAGGGTATATTAAAAACCCTCTGGAAAAAAATGTCAAAAAATCCATCTTCGTTCAATTCAAAAATAAGAACGCTTTAAGTGGACCAATACTGTTGCTGATGTTAAATTACGTTTAATAGTTGAATTTGTAGCTATGGAAGCAAATTTATTTATTGCAGGTACATATTCTGTAGGTTGACATGGTGATTAATGTGATAGAAATATTTATTAATGTCAAAAAACCACCGCCGGATGGACTAACCCTATAAAAATAGAATATTTGATAGCCTCTGTCGGTTTTGTCAAAATATAATAACCTAAAAATATTCTAAAGTTGAAAGTCTCAAACAATGCACGCTTCAAAAATTAAAATGCAACCATAGTTACTAATAAGTAGGGAAAAACTAATTTGTAGGTAATTTAACATCAGCAACAGGATTGGTCAGATTAAATAGCTTCCTTTTTTATTAGTATTGAAGATGGATTTTTTTTGAAATTTTTTTCATATTTTCCAGAGGGTTTTTAATATACCCTCAAATTTCTGTACGCGAGTTCTGGAACAGGCTGTATAAAATAAATTTGTGAAAAGTATTACTTTCTTTTTTGAAGTGAAGTTGTTACGTTATGTAATAAAATTATAATGTTTTGTTCTTTTCTAATTCATCTGAAATAAAAGATATAGTGAAAATTCCCAAAAAAAGGGCCACAACACAATAATCATTTAAATTTACATGCACCGCCAAAGTCAAGCGTGCTCCGCGTGCACCACATGGCACTCTAGTCAAAGTTAAGCGTGCAAGAGAAAAATGACAAATGATAGAGCAAAAGGTAAAATTACTGTTTGTGGATCACAAATTGAGCGTAAGGGTCTCTATGTGCCAAAATTAGGTTATATCCATTAGATATTTTTGGCACATAGACATAAAATTTTCAATTGTTATTTACATTATTTATTGACACCAGATTATACAAAAAAGGAACGGACTAGTGAATTAAAACTAAATTTTAATCAGAAAAAAAATATCAATAAAAAAATTCAAAATTTGTAATTTTGGCGAAGGCGCTACATAAGAAAGCTTAAAATTATCCTTTTGGTCTAAACATGTTTCTATAAGACACTGTAAAAAAGTAAACTAAATATTCAGTTACAAATGGATAGGAAATCGGAAGGTATTATCCTATACAATTGTACTTTAGTTTTTTATCAAAAACACGCAACATTCCATATCCGTCCTTAAATATTAAAGTACGAGACTTTAAAACTATACTATTTCTAAAAAATTAAAGTACATAACTTTCTTCCATTTGAAAATAAAAATTTAATGTTGATAATTTTTTTTTTTTAATTTTGATGTTTGTTTTCATGGTCGTAGAAAAAGTATTTTACATGGCTTGAGTTGTAAAGAAATTACTAAGTACGTAAGTGCTCATTTACAACCCTATATATACTATGAAATTTGTTTTTTCTACGACCTAGTAACTAGTTGCCTATAACAACGGTTGGAAAGTGACAATCAGCTGATTTTACATATGCTGTCAGAAAATTAGTAAACGTCAAACACATAACCTAAAATTGACAAATTAATTTTATGCGTTTTTTGGATGTTTAGGTGTTAGGTCGTAGAATAAAAATTGTATACGCACCTCACGCAAACCATTATAGTGCATATTGAGTGCTCTATTTACTCGGCTGTGCCTTGTAAAATAAGCACTCTCGTGCACTAAAAATTAGATTCGCGTACTCGGTGCGTAATATACTATTTATCCAATACATTCAGATAATGAGACAATTACCAGCTTTATTTTAAATAGATAAACTCAATAATAACCCCCGCGTGGCTTTTACTTTATCGAGTGGATTATTATTTATTTTACCCACTCAACTGTCACTTGTCAAATTATTTTCTTGTAAATGTCATTAAAATTTTTAATAAAAATATGAATTTCTAAGCTATTTATTGGATAAAACCTTGTGTGGCACTCATGGGTAAACCGATATTGCCCTCTCGAAAATTATCCTGCTTGGCTGACACCTCGCAGGTTAATTTTCTTATGGGAAATATCTTACTTTCCCACTAGTACCATAAATAACTATTTTGCACGACCAAGACTAAAACCTAATTTTACGTTTTCATTTTCGGGACTAAACTTGCCGTTTTTCTCCCTAGGGAATAAAAATCACGGCAACCTTGATAATATTAAAATATTATACTTATTATACTATGTGATTTGCTGGTTCAAAAATTAGGTTTGGTGGTGTTTTGTAATAAATTAGCGATTTAAACCAATTTATTTGATTTTAACAAAGAAAACCTTTAAAAATAACATTGTTATAACAATTTATACATAACTTGAAATTTATCATCTTCGTCCATTTTTTTGACGTTTGTGTCAACTATATTAAAAAACAATTGAAATCGCGATAGCCATGAAACTGACTTTTCGCAATTTACAGGCATCTTGATTAAATAATACTTAACATACAAGATTTATCAACTCTATGATAAAATTAGTCCTTTTGCAGTAGCAAAATTAATCAATTTAATTCAGGAAATGTCAAGCGATCTACTCAGTCGATTGTGCGACTATTCTTTTGGCCAAAAGGGCCCATTCGCCTCACACGACGCGAGTACGTTTTACGCTAGCTGAATCGAAAGATTATCCTGATTACGTTGGTCACTAATCACAGCCACTTCGATAGATAAAACACGTCACCTCAATTAAGTGGTGTCCAGGAAATGAATTACGATTGATTAAGCCATAGGCTGGAGCAAAAACGAAACATTAAAAAAAATACTGTGAAACTTGTTTTTAACTTATTTTTTCTATTTTGTGACTATTATAAGCTCATAATCACACGCATTTTGCGTGTTCTTATAGTCCCATAAGAGGTTAATATTTTTTTTTCTTTTGGGTTGGTAACAGAATCCTGTCGACAATTGAATGGCGGCTTCCGTGCAAATGTCAACATCGCTTTTAAGTTTAGTTTTCTACGAATTTTTTTGGCTGCCAAGTGTATGAAAAAGTATACACACTAGTTGGGTCTAGTGCGCCACGTGTATGATTTTATATACACGTACAATAAGATCGTTACTATGCGTGTATGCTTTAGGAGAACGCTTGGCATGGGTTTCTTATGACGCGATGGTTGACCTATCGTGAAATTACATGGCTAAAAACTTTTAAAAATTATTGAAAAAAGTGTGCTGGCCTGTTGGACCCTCACCGAAAATTGCCGTGGCAGTTAACGTGTTAAAATTATGGCTTGATTACTTGCAGTGGAAAAGAGAAGAGCTGACGATGAAATATGTCAAAATATCTTTTGAATTTAAAACATTGCGAAAATTGTAATGCCAACCCAAAACAAAAATCCGTAAATCGATCATCAATTTAAATGTAAGTTTTTTTAAATTTTAGAGCAAAATAGAAAAAATTGTATAAAAACGGTTGTTATGAGACTAGTAATATACTATTATGCATCTACCCCCTCCCCAATTTCTACCAAAAACAATTCCATCCTAGAACTTTGGCTAACTAACCTATGGTTTAAATTTTAGCTTAAATCGTTATCGAGTTATCCAAACCTATGGTTTAAATTTTAGCTTAAATCGTTCTCGAGTTATCGTGGTCACAAATTTCCCGGACGGACGGACAGATTTTTTCAAAATTTTTGTACTATACTTAGACGAGGAAAGTAAAAATCAAAAATCAAAATCAAAAAAATATTTAAAAAAAAATTATGTCTACCTAACTTTTTACAGTAAAAATTTTTGTCGTAGATAGACAGAACCTTTTAAGTCAGGTTTGAAAATAAGTAATTCTTTTTAGCTAAATTTTTACAAACAAAATTCCAACCGCGAACTTTGAATACGAAACGTATGTTCTAAATTTGTCTTTGACTTGTTTTCGAGTTATCTTGTTCATAAACTTACCCGGACAGACTGAGAAATTGTATAAAAAATTATATCTCTGATGATCCCTGCTCATATTGGAGTTAGTTTTTAAATGAACTAAAGATGATACTATCTCTCCAAGAAGTTTTTATTGGTATTATATAAAGAAGTTATAATAGCGACATGTTTCTGCCCTTAACATAGGGTCATCTTCAGGCTAATAATTAAAATTAAAGTTAAAAACAATTACATTGTACACGTACACAAAGTCATAATATGACTTTGTGTACGTGTACAAATTACATAGCTAAAAAATGCCCAAAAGAGAGGGATTTCAAAAGAAAACACATATTTAAAAATTACTGAAAAAAGTGTCGTGGCCTGTTGGACCCTTCTCCGAAAATAGCCGTGGCAGTTAACTAGTGGTATTACAAACATTTTTTTTTGAAAAATAAAGAATTAAAATCATTTAAATTTGATTTTTTTTTACTTTTTTAGAATTTGCTGAATTATTTTTTTTTTCATTCTTTAATTTTTGTCCTGGATTAATATAATAATCAGAATTAAATGACTTACTGAATTATTATAAATTTACTTCCACTCTATTGAACGAGTTGCTGTACTGTGATAAGATAGCTTTATGTGGTGAAAAATGGCAAATTGCAATAAGAGTATGTTTTAATTATCTCGCTTAATTTATCATAATTTTAGATACGCTTCTTGGAACAATCTGTTTGTTCGAATTATTACAACTATTAAATTAAGTGAGATACAATTGCAGTACCTACTATCTTTTATCTGTCATCGCAATACATAGTTTCCTGGTACTATACACTGAGAAAATGTTCTAGAAATCATAACCAGTTGGGGAACAGATTTTAGAACAAAATAGAAAAAATTGTATAAAGCACTCGTTTCATAACACGTTTTTAGCGTACTAGTACTTTAGAAAACTCGCCGCAAGCCGCTCGTTTTTTAAACTTGTACTCTTGCGCTAAAAACGTATGTTATGAAACTAGTACTTTAATATACTATAAATAATCAAAATACGAATATTATTAACACCTAGTTTTCACTTGAGAACACTAGCCTTCAAGTTGGACTATCTTCTGATAAATGGCAGTATCTAATATTGGCGGTAAATATTTAAACAGCTGATCACGTCAAGCATAGCCCCATAGGACAAAAAGATTTTTTTTTTGTATTACATTATCCTAAAAAATATATATAAATTTATATTCCCAAATAAAATAAGGGGTATAGGGTATATGGTGATATAGACAGACGTTAAAAAATGTATTTTTGTTGAAATATTAAAACATAAAAATTTACCTTTTTTTTCATTTTAAATCCCAAAAAAAATATCTACGATCTTGGTATTACCCCCCCCCAATGTTTCCGGATGGGTTTGAAAAAAAAAATTATCAAAATTTTTGAAATAAGTAAAACAAAAAAATGTTTTCAATATTTTTTATGAATTATGCAAGTCAAAAGACGTATTAAAATTTTTTTCGTTGCAAAATAAATTATGCGCAATATGGGGTTAAGCACCGTCCTAAATATAACTATAATTCCATACCTATTTATTTTCAATATATTGTTGAAACAGATATTTATTATAATTTTAATTTATTTGTATCTCAGCACAATTAGGTTTTATTCAATCCAACACGAGTTATGAGCATAATAACGTTTGAGTAGGTATAGTTTCTATAACCATTGATTTAGTAAACCTGTAGTTAAATTTAAGTACATAGGAAATAATATAAAATGCAGAGTTGTATAATAATTTACACCTTGTTATACTATTCACAGCGTAGGGTTAGAATAGTATTGTAGGGTAGTTTAGAATTTCCCAAAGTCGCCAAAAAACGCCCTAGACTAAAAGTTCTTGGATAAAAATACATGACAAAATAAGAAACTTTAAAGTTTTGGAAAAATACAATATACCATTTAGAGTATATACTGGAATGCGTAGCATTACATATCTTCACGGCTTGTTGATATTATAGTGCACTATTGAAATAACGGTTCACGAAGGTGTTACTTCAATCACCTATCGATTTACGCATTTTGATATTTGATCATAACAGCTTTACAAATAGTTCTGCCCACAAAACAATAGTTTCTCTTATAGTTTTGTTTTTTCAAAAAACGAATTGAATGTGTCAAATGAAAAGTTTTAGGTTAGCTTGACTTGCAAGGAGATTGTTACTAGCAGCCTTCTACAAGTATTTAAGGTTATGTACTATCTGCGTCAAAAAAAAAAATAAACGTAGGACAGCGGGTTTTTAATGATTTAATGACGTTTATTTTTTCTTATACTTCTAGTTATAAATCAGCTACATGCAATGATGTCAATAGCAGTTTTTATTAATTTTTGCAATAGGCAACGTAGATTGTCAATAAATGACGGTTCTTATAAATAAACTCAAATAATATACCCTATCATATAATGAGCAAGTCACCGTCAAAATATTATGTACATCTAAGACAGGATAGCCTCACTTTTTCTTTGCGTCAAAATTAATGTCAAGCATGATATAACCTAATATTAAGAGTCCAATTTAAATTGTTAAAATATCAAAAATATGTAAGGTTCGTTGCTAACTTCTTGTCCCACTTTTTTGGGACGAGGTTAGTTACTTTTTCTAGATGCCAGAATGTCATACCGAAAAAACAATTGATATTACCCAAGGCTATATCACCAAGCAAGGGATCTATAAGGTTGTGAATGCTGGCACATAGGATCGATTGGTTTTAGGTAAATAACCAATCTTATTGACAAATTAATCTTGTTTGATTTAGTACCCAGAGATTTCTGTATAAAATCCGACTTTGCCATGTTGAATGATTCAACTTAAAAACAAAAGTCAAATTATTATCACGTCAGAGTTATTATATTTATTTATCATACATGGCAACAAGATTTCTTAGGAGTGAGGTTATTGCAGCAGCTACTATAGTTAAAGTGGTACAGGATCATCCTGTCAGGATGATTTTAATACATTTTTTCCCTCCTTTTAGAGCAATTTCGATTGCAGATTTATTGAAAACCTGTCGTGATGGATTTAGTCAAGGGTTTCGATTCAGCACCCCCAAAAATCCTTCAAACCACCCTAGCGAGGTACTACGAAAAAAAATCTAAATCTACAGGCATGTTACTGTAGTATTTTTATCAAAGTTTAATTTCTACGAGTTGATGACAACATGTAGCTAACAATTTGTTTTGCTTTAAACGAAAACTGTACCGCCGCCGCTATTCCATTTCACATAAATTAGCCATAAATATTTATAAATCTCGCCGGAATGTGCAGTTACAATAAACATTTATGGATTGTTGAATAAATCCAGTCCAATTTTAAAATTAGAGAAGCACCTGTAATATATCTTTCGTTGCCGCTAATTCATTAAATTCGGTGTTTGCTATTATTTGAGCCCTTAAATGCGCAACGTATTTATTTATTTATTTATTGTAGGATAAATACACAGAATCATGGAGAGCCTCAAATAAGTTGCAAAACTTGTGCCAGGGGCTCTCCATTAATTTTGAGAAATATACGTCCAAATATTTAGTTGACAACCATACTTAAAAATTTTAAGAAAAATCTTCAAATTAAATTTCATCCAAGGTAATGGCTTCATATGCAACACTTAAAATTTTAATTTTTCTTGGTTTAATGTTTTTTAAACTATACTATCGACTTTAATAATGGTTAAAAGTTGATTTTTGGTCAAACGCCAACCACACCATGTGCGTGTTTGTTATTGATGTCTTCCTAGCACTCTTGTAGCTTATCTGTTCATACAACATTGATTTGCATACGATGGGCGGTATCGATTCCCTACACGAAACACTATCTCCTAGATGTGACTGCCTTTACCGTTGCATTTAACTATTTAATAGTCAGGTACATCTATATTTGATAACATACATTATGTACAATGACTGTTTTAAAGAAACTATGTAATTTGATGTTGGTAATGCTCAATTTAAATGAAATATAAGCAGAATAAAACTGATAAATGAATTATTTAAAACTAATAATATTGTTAAATGATATATACAAAAAAATCATCTGTACATATTACATTAATTTTTTGTAATGCAGGATGTTGCCACGGTAAAAACAAGTTTTCCAAATGAGGCGTGTACCTTTCTGCCACCATATTGTAATGACGGGAAAATGAGTTTTCGTGATTATTTTTTAACGTTTTTAACAACCATTCATTTAACAATATTTCTGACCACGTGTTTATTTCTATATTACAGTTATATTGGGAATTTTCCACTGTAGAAAATTCTAGTGAGAATCGCTGTAGTATTTTGTTTTCCAGTATTTCTCTTTTACAACAAGATTTCATAGCTAAAACTAATAAATAATTAAATATGAATATATTACTATTTATAATTATTGTTATTACTTTATTATTTAACAAAAAATACCTCAAAATATTCTTTTTATAAAATGTAATGATAGTTTTTATAGGTTGATTTTTATGAACATGCTTGCAAGCCTAGCGCAGTACCGCCTGTAAAAATATTAAGATAAGTAATAAAACAATTTATATCATTTTGCGATGAAAAAAATATAAAATTTGGTTTAGACTCTTCCGAATTACACATGATTCTTCGAAACATCGGGGAAAATTCACAGTTTTCATTCAAATTTGCTGTCAAAGGAAATAATTACTCCAGGGGCGATGCCCCGGTCGTAATTATTTCCAGACAGCAAATTTTCAGGAAAACAGCGAATTTTTCCCGCATAATTCTCAGCCTCTTGTGTAATTATATATGACAATTTCTGTTTCTTTTAATTCTACGCCAAAAACGATAGGAATAGAAATATTGTATCAACCTTTATCAGCTTTCCAATGGCGTATTAAAAGTAGGAGTTACTATTTAATAGGGCATTTTAACATCTCTATTCCACATTTATCTATTCCAAACACCTCTATTCCACATTTCTCTATTCTATAAAATCTCTATTCCACACTACTCTACTCTACGTACTTGCTTAATATAATTTTTCCTTAGCGTAACAAAGTCATTGCATTTATTAGTATGTAATTAGTATTTTTGATTTTTGTTAATTATTATTTTAATAATTAATTATTAGTTTTACTGCAATGCTAAATATATATACGGCCCACGGTTTACTGCATAGATAAGATAATTACTGCCTTGTCATCTTTGACAATGTTAATGACAATACTTATACAGGGTTTTTAAATTATAGAGCGCAAACACAAATTTTAACGTTTTTGTTCCGCTAAGGAAAAATTATCTTTAGATATTAGGCAAGTACGTAGTGCAGAGTAGAGTAGTGTGGAATAGAGATGTTATGGAATAGAGAAATGTGGAATAGATATGTTTGGAATAGAGAAATGTGGAATAGAGATGTTATAATGCCTTTAATAGTTATTCCTAAGAAGAAGTGAATATAACATATCTCCTGACATATTGCAATAATTAAAAAAAAATCTAGTCAAAACATTGTGGAACATACAAATAGAATACTGCATTATTTATTAGTTTTACTCAAATAATTATTTCCATTTAATTATTAAATTTTAATAGATGAGAGAAGATGAGATTATTTTAGCAAACAATGGCAATCATTATCAAACCAAAATTGAAAATTAATTTACTTTCATTATTTTAGATCTGTATGTATTAATTTCTTAATATTTTTTTGATGACCCTTTTGGAAGCACTTTCGAATGCACTATTTTTGTTTGATTGTAATAAATTAGCTATTGTTTTAGCCTTCGCATCTAGAAATAGATAATAATAGATAATTTATTTGACTTTAATTGCAAAATCCAAAATAAAAACTATTACAATGTATAATAAGTATTTTCAACTTTAAAAAATGTAGGTCAAGTTTACTTGATGGCTAAGGAAAAACGTTCTGATGGTTTTGAAAGCGAAAACAAAGAAGAAATGTTTTGATGTTATAGAAAAACAGTTTGGCTGTGCTATTTCAAATTATATCAAACAACACCTGGACCTATACGTATTTGAAATTAAAATTTTCAATACTGGATAGTATACTTCAGGATGTCCTCAGGGGCTCATTAATTCTAATGGGTTCGGGTATAGCGATCCCGAGGCGCCTGATGCTCGCATGTTCTTTCTTGAGGTAGGAGAGTTGGCGAGTCGCAAATCCGGTTATTGAGGTAATACATTAAAAAGCCTCAGCATGCGTTAGGTTACCTCCCCAAGTCAAGGTGGAACAATCGTGTCGAAGACTGCGTGGTATTAGGGCAGTAGTATACATTAAAGTATATATTAAAACGATAACTTTGGAATACCAAACGACCTCCCTTAGTAAATAGCCTTTCCATTGTAACAGGCTCTGCAATGAACGACCTTACATAATTCCTGTCTATTCGCCCTCGTAAAGCCCGGGACCATTCTTATATAATAGGAGAAGGCCTAGGCACTTTCTATCGGGATATTGTCCTTAAACCATAATATTTGAAACACATGCATACTATCTTTGTACATATGAGTACAGAAAGTGTGACGATATGGCTTTTGCTCTTGCATCAAATGATGCTAATGCTGACTCACATTGGACCAGCTGGTCTGAGTGCATAGCAGTTATATTTTATTTCTGCACCGCAACTGATGATGAATACTTCAGGATGCAAAGTAACTACTTCATTGCTGATTTTATTTATAAATACGGATCGGACTTTTCATTTACCATTACAAATCTGTACTCTAAATCATAGTTCACTAACTGGACCACCATTTCGATGCTGTTATTGTATCTTTTTGGCATACAGCAGTTTGAAATATCTATTTCTGCACGATCGGGTAATTTGACGTGTTTACTAGCCTAATTATGACAGCAGTAGGTTATGTTTACAAATTGCTGATCGGTAAGTAAATTACTTATCGATCGGGAGGCGGTAAGTAAATAATAATCTAATTTTTAATTTTTAAAGCTTTACATTATTTTTTATCAAAGTTAAATATAAAATTACAATTGGGACAATAACTTTTAAACGCTTTTTGACTATTTAGGTTTCTTCTTCGAACGAAATAATTATTTATTAATAAACCAATAGTAGCGTTTCTGTTTTCACATACTTTTTTCACTGCACCATGTTTTGAAATTTTTTCAACTATTTTCATACTGATCTTTGGATTTTTCGGGTATAATTGCAAACATCTTTACAAAGATATTAATTGGCACACAGGACAAAAGTCAAACAAATTAGAAATTTAGCATTGTTTACTTTTATAAAGCTTATTGATGTTTATTTTATTGGATCGTGCAAAAACCGTAATAAGCATCAAGGCCATTAAGTGCTTTATTGGTTTCGGATAGTATTGGATATTTCGACTTCGTCCTAATCTCCAAAATAATCCTCAACCGGTAAAATGCACACTGCCCTTAACACTTAAATAACTATTAAAGTGCCGATTTAATTAATAAAATAATTATTGTTTATAACATTTCGCGAGCTCTCGGTAAATGAATACTAAAAGTCCGACATTTGTTTATAACCAATGGTTTAACTTCGTTATGATTGTCAATTGTCGTAAATTTTAATAAAAGTATGCTCCATATATACGTCGTGAACACGTGCAGAATTAAGTAACCTCGTTGAATTGCACCACATAAGCCAAACCACCACCACGAAAGAGAGTACATAAATATGGAAAAACACGATCTAATAGTGCATGGGCGTTACTTCACTATCTATATGATTTATATCGGTATAATTAAGACAAACTGAACCTCTGGTTAACGAAGTTTGTATTGCAATACATATTTCGCGGTAATTAAGCATTAATAAATGGGGCTAATTTAACAGTTTTAGGTTAAATTAAGGAAACACTTGGGTTGCGTAATTAGCCATACTATTGCATAAAGCTATCAAACTCGTTATACTTCCCAATAATTTTTTTCTCCAATAAAAAGTATTCTATAAGTATTATTAGTACAGATCCAATTTGCTCTGCAACTAAGCAATTAAATTTTGCATTTTTGTACTATCATCCTTTTAGTAAAACTTCTAGTCTACCAAGCTTCATTTTTAACTTTCACTAACTTAAGTTTAAGTTTAAATGAAGATTGTAATAACTAAACTGAGTTTATATTGGAAATAATCCGTTTTGGTGTTGCTGTTGCTTATATCGGTCATATCGAGTTAGTACCCTTCTACCAGCATGGACCCTCGTTTAAATGCAGTAACAGAAAACTTGTTCCATTATTTCGTCTTCTAGGTTGCATCCCTATTATTGTAAAATAAAAACAACTAGTTGAACTGATGAAGATAAAAGAAAATGTATTAAAAAAGGAGATTCTTATAAGAACTATTTCAGAAATATCGCGATTACTGTGTTCGGAAATCGTAAAAAGTGCATAGTTTTTTTTATGAAATTATAAATTGCCTGAATCGAACGATAATTTATGATTAGATATAGGTATATTGTTTTATGGTGCCGTCCCTGCCGTAAATTCAACACGTGTGTGGTCGTGCATCTCTACAGTTCCTACTAATAAGGTACTATGGAGTTCTAATTTATTAATAAAACTCTTGAACGTTTTCCAATTTGGTTCTTACAAGATGCGTCCGTATTTGGCGCTCCGCGAAAACCTATGCATAGGGACAATCTATCCAGCAATGGACAACGTAGTTTAAATTAACATTTCACATTTAGTCCAGTTACGGTTACAATGGGCGCTGAAAGTTGAGTTGCGCTCTCTGTAACCATACCTATGTAAATTTATAACTTGTAAAGAATTTCAAGAGCTACAAATTGGCTCATAACTTTTATCGTCCGATGAATAATTTGGCTGAAAAAGGGAAAACACCAATATCACCTCCAACGTGGCTATTTTTGAATTAACTTGATTGTTATTAATATAATAAAAAAATGATCCAAACAAAAATTGTTGGGAATTTCCTCCTTAACAAAATTGGTTATATGCATTTTTATTGTAAGATGCATATTAAGCAACTCACCCCTAAAATTCAAGATAGCGGACACCCCTTAGGCAAATCACCCGGTGAAAAACTAACAGGAGTGTTCTGTTACCATCCACTACCAACCCTTTAAAATATAGCCCCGTGTACATTTGTTGCAATTCATATTTATTATTTGACTGGACTAATTTAGATAAGATCAAATAAAAACACTACTAAAAAACAGATCTGTACAGAAACTTCAAACTATAACGTTTAAATGACATTTGTAAAATCTATTAAAATATAAATTTTTAATAGAATACACAGGCGCTGGATAAAACATTGTACTTGAATTAAGTGATATTACCCATAGTAATATCACCCTTAACTCACACACAGAAAAATATTGTCTTAAATCAAGTATATGGTGATTTGTATATAACGAAGAATATATTCTTCTTTTATGCATACCATATTCTTATCCTTTCATATTTGAGAATATATTCTCCTTTCAAGCATACCATATTCTTTTCTTTCATATTTAAAGCACAATTTTGCTTGAAAAAAGAATATATTCTCTTCGTTATATCCAAATCACACATTCTTGATTTAATAAAATATTTTTTTTTCTGCACTTGTACCAGAACTAATAATTCTTGGTATATAAAATAACATTTTAAGTAATAAATACAATACAATACTAAAATTTGACCAAATTATGCAAAATATGACAAAATACCAGTCTTTTATAAAAGAACTTTAATAACACCGCCATAAAAAAAAAAGATCAAGAACTCTTTTGGAGACTATTGTATTCCTATGTTTTTGAGGCGCTGAGTCCGATTAGTTTTCGAGATAACCTCAAAAAACGTCATTTTCGAGTATGTATATGAAAAGATTTGAGGTTATCTCAAAAACTTATCAGATAAGGTGCTATTCTGACCTTAAATTCAGATTCAGCGTCTCAAATACATAGGATTACAATGGTCTCCGAAAGAGTTCTTGACATTTTCTTTTGTATGGCTATGTCATTTTTTACCCAACACACTAAAAACATAAAAACAATTTCGCACTCTATCTTTTTATGTTGTTGCCTTTGCCATGGCTAAGAGAACGACAGGTTCCCTAAAACCGCCGCTGGATGGAGTGACCCTAGCTATGTATGTATTCCTTTTTCCTTTTCGTTTAATTGGCGGCTTACACTTTGCCCTATCGTGTTCCTACACAAAAACAGCACTGTTGGGAAATTTTCGAACATCGCAAACAGTCGTGTTTTCGCCTTAGAAGTCGTTCAATTAAGAAATTTTAATAAGCACGACATTATTAAACATTTATAATATGTTAGAAATGATCATATCGCAATAAAGATCTTGAAATCGAACTTATACCTGGTAGTCTTGTTCTATGTTTACATGTTAGGTTAGTTGGTAATATTCTAATGCCCAAGAAAATGGTCTAGTTTAGTTGTTTCAAGTAATAAAAGAAAACCTAGAAAAGAGTAATTATAAATTACTAAATATTATTCAACATAGTATAGCATATCGTGCCTTTTTAATTTTTTTACGGTCTACCAAATTTAATATTAAGTGATGAATGAAACGAATTATCATAAATTCTAATTTTTTTGCTGCATATTAAGTAAATTTTTGAGATACGGAATACCAAATTTAATAATTACTGATAAATGAAACAGTTCCTCCCAAATTACTCCTATAGCTTTTACAGCGTATTTCGTAATATCAAGACTCGGGACAAGAGTTTTGTCCCAAGGAATTTCTTGTGTAATATATTACTCATTATTATATATTAATATATGAGATCACACATGTGTAAAATAAAAAACAAAGAAATTCTAAAATGGAACTGTGACTGAGCTCAGAGAAGATCAATTAATAACTTTATTTATTATGTATACGGGTTTACTTGTCCCAGATTTCAATTTCCTTTTATCGCAAGCACCCCGCTGTTTATTTAACCGATAATTGCCCATATTAAAATAATAACGACTGTGCCAATTCGGATGCACTCTACACTCGTATGCACTTCAAAAAATCGCGCAGTATATTTTTCAGACGTTCAAATAAATAAAAAGTACCTAATTATTAAAATATTGCGTCCATTTAATAATTACGAAAACCCACGGTTTTTTGTCGAACCGTTTTTGCAGAAAACGCAGTGGGTAGAACGGGCGCGCGCGAAAGTTTTCTCGTATTGCCAAATAATCCATCGATTATTCATGTATTTGATAATTTAATTTTAATAATGATTTATAAATTAACCAATGGCAAATATAAAAGATTTGTAGCACAAATATCGCAGTTAATGTGATAAATTGGCGACAAATATAAAATCGTACAAAAATATATTAAGCAATATTGAATCAAAAAAACCCTGATCTACATATTATCTCTAAGAAATTAGTCCACTGACGCATAATTATTATTTTACAGTACTATTTACAGATTGTTATTGTATTTAATACTGCAATTGTTTGTATTCGTGAAAGGGATATACATTTTTACCAACACAATGAAGTATGTTCCTGTGAGAAAATTTTCTTGAAGTAAAATTATCATTAAACATCTCTCTATCATGCCTAGATCTTATTGCTTGTGAGAAGAATAAAGATGCGTCGGAAGTCTCAGTAGTTTATTTAAAACATAATAGAAGGTGTTCTCAATGATTATAACTAAAAACAAGTACGTAATATTCAGACAAATTGGCTCAAAAATTAAATACATATCTTACTTAGACTAATAGATTAACACTGGAAAAAGTGCTTGTTTTAAATAATAAAATTTATTGTATTGAAGGAAACTTAAATAAAAGATGGTAAATACTAAAAATAATGAAAAATAGCACTAATACTAAATAAACTTAAAAAAAAATAATTGTTTAAAGTTAGTTAAATATGTTCATATCAAGTATTTTTATACTTAAAATAAGTATCTAATAAAAGTATCACAAATACTTCATATTACCGAGTTATTATAAGCTCATAATCACACGCATTTTGCGTGATCTTATAGGCACATAAGAGGTCTGTACTTTTTGTTCTTTTGGGTTGGAAACAGAGTTGGACTATCGCTTGACGTTTTCCGTGCAAATGTCAATGTCGTTGAATTTTCTACAAAATTTTGTGTTTAGGTTATTTTTACCATATTAAAATTGTGGCTTGGTTAATTGCAGTAAAAAAGAGAAGAGACGACTATAAAATATATTAAAATATCATTTGTTCTTAGAAATTTAAACACGGTGTAAACTGGAATGCCAATCCAAAACAAAAATCCCTAAATTAGTCATCAATTTAAATGTAAGTTTTTTTTTAATTTTAGAGCAAAATAGAAAAAATTGTATAAAGCACTCGTTTCATAACACGTTTTTAGCGCACTAGTACTTTAGAAAACTCGACGCAAGCGGCTCGTTTTCTCAACTTGTTCTCGTGCGCTAAAAATGTATGTTATGAAACTAGTACTTTAATATACTATACTAGTTCTAGTAATTGAAAATACAGCATAATTTGTAACTACCTAACCAATGATGCATCATAATCATGCTTTCTATAATATATTTTTATATTATGTGCGATATAGTTATGACCATATTGCAAATATGAAAAAGCAACACTATTAGGTCCAAAGTTTAGCGTTAGATGCAAAACATATTCGCTAAGAAACCTTATAAAAATCCATGTTCATTCGCCAGCTGATATAATATGAATACAAAAAATACACGTCAAATAGGTATAGGATCTAATTACCCAACTAGCCAATAATGTAACATTTTTTTTATACTGAATCAGTTATTTTAGGTTTATAGTTTTTATTGTATACGCACAGACCGCCATAGCCAATGGTCTCATGAAGTCACTATTTTGGAAATAGTATATTACATAATGTGTACGGAAACGTCGCGAATGCAAGAAAGATACTTTCCGACAAGTTATGTACACTATTTCTCCTATGACTCCAACAAAAATAAAACTATTTAAAATAAATAGGGTAATTCCATGGTAAGAAAAAACGACACTTTCTTTTAGATATTTTATTATATTATTATTAAAGATTGTTTGTTATTTATTATTTTTAATGTCTGTTTGTGAAAAAATGATAATATAATAAAATATTTATGTCATTTTTTATGCGGCTGTAACGATAGTTACCATGGAATTACCCAATATTGTTTTCTGTAAATAAAGATAAATAAAATTATCACTAATTAAAATTAAAAAAACACCAGCACTTCATAGAAAAATAAATAATTTAGCTGCAGTTTTTCTAAAATTCCCGAATTAGTTTCAATTCGTTTACCTTGGTCCCTATCATTTATTAATTTAAATTGGAGTTTGATAGTTAAAATTAGTAAGGTTTTGTTCATTTAAATTGTTGTTATTTCATCAAAATTAAAACGATTTATAATTCAGAATTATAGTAACTTAAGTTAAAAGTTATATAATTATAAAAAAGTGGAATTGTGAAAAAAATATATAACCAGATGCATTAAAATGTAATGAAAAATGTCTAATAAAATGGTAAATATTTTGAAAAAAAAAAGATCAGGATAGCTTTGCTTTCCCACACATGTACGACATTATTTCGCACGCGTATGATATATGACACTTTCTTGCTGTCTAAATCATGTGCAATTTGTTGTTTACATAGTTGGTCGTAGGAAAACATTTATTTAGGAAAATTAAAGGCACAGTAGGCACTAAGCAAATATGATTACTTTTATTTTAACCAGTCACTCATTTCAGAGCTAGTTTTATAAAATTTTAATTTAACTTAAAAACTATTTGCGTGCAATAAAAAGGGGCTATGGGTCGACTATTCGCGAATTTGGCGATCCAAGATCGAACAAGATTATTTTGTTGGCACACCTTTTTCATTTTCATAACGTTGACAACTCAATTTTCGTTAAGATTTCGTTCTTGAAATGGACACCTCGTGTTCTCAGCCAGGTTAAAATTAAATTGAGGTCTGTATTATCAACACTTTTTTGTCTATCTATCAGATTTAAACATTTGATCTTATTACTATTATTCCTATAGCCATAGCTCCATAGCCTGGACAAACTGTAGAGATTCCTCCAAATTGCGAACCAAAAAGCTTGGTGGAGATTTTGTGGAGATTTAAGAATTGTGGAGATTTTGCGGAGATTCCACGTATATAGTAAAACTAAAAAACAAATTGCATAATATTAGGTAAAAAGTAATTCGTGATGAAGTTTTATATTAATTTCCTCATTAATCTACATGAGATTTCATTAATCTACATGAGTTTTCATGAATCTACATGAGATTTCGTCAATCTTCATGAGATTTCATCAATCTACATGAGAAATTTTACATGAAAAAGGGACAAAGCTCTTTATATTTTAGAGGCGAGGACCTTTTTTCTTAGGCATCAAAATTTTTGCTGGGGTAAAGGGTTTTTTTTTCATATACACAAAATAGTCATCAAGGGGTAGAGCATTTTAGAATTTAGAGGTGATGGGACTATTTTTTAGTCATCAAAATTTTTGCAGGGGTAAACCTTTCTTTTTTTTATAAGAATGTATATGTTTTTATGGTTTTCATTTATAATTAGCAAATACAGAATCGGAGATTTTGCGGATACCTTGTAGAGATTTTGGAGATTTTGAACAAAAATTTCGGAAATTTTGACCTATTTGGTTTGGCAGCACTGGAACAAACAGCACGACCTCCATGCTGTTTTAAGGCTTAAAGCCTCCACACTTCATACTTCTCATAGATTCTCAAATTTGTCGTAAAAATTGACCAGATATTATAAAAAAAATCTGGGGTCATATTCCTAAATATTTGTAATCACAATTTACCGATTAGACAAGAATAAATATAGCTAATTTTGAAAATACAGGACTCATATATTTGAACAATTTGTTTTGACGCAATATTTATTAAATTTCATATAATTATAATCATTATTTGGAGAGAAAAGTGTCTTAAAAATAGGTACGGTGCTGTTTCTAGGTGACAATTCCAAAAAAGAAAAATACACATATTTACTACCTTGCAATGAACAAATAGATTGCATCTTTGGTAAATACTATTTGAATATATAAATAAAAACTAAATGTTTATACTTTCTTATGTTACCTAGATGTTAAATTTATTATGCATATTACACTGATAGAATAATAGCGTTATTAATATAGTTCTCCGCATGAAACAAAGTCTCCGACGAAAGAGGGAGGAAACACTCGCGCTCTCTTCTTTCCGTCAAAAGCGTTATAAGGCGTGCGTGCCTACAACGGGCCTCTCACTTGCACACACATTCCTAACATTTTTCCCG
>OY294044.1:92096299-92148814 GCA_958510825.1 Brachypterus glaber
TAAATTTCAAAACTTCATATTTCAAAAAATCAATTTTCGATTTCTTGTACTAATCAAATCTGTACATAATGACTGGTCACTTATACAAACTCCAATTTAATACTTGAATACAGGGTTATTCTTTTTAATGGTACACCCCCGTAACTTTTAAACGTGAGATATAAGCTTTAAATTTGGAATATACACATCACACAATAAAAGCTATCATTTTCAATATTTTTCAATTTTTGATTCGGTAAGGCTGCGCCAGGGGGCAATGGGGAATATTTTAAATGGCACCCTAGGTTTTATTCTAGTCCGTTGACCGTTTTGAGCGAAATTTCTAAATTATTTTTTTTTATTTTAGATTTTAAGCTTTCACGGCCATTAAGATATAAACAACTTTCACTTTCGGGTTTAGACCGTGTTAATGGATTTTCACTTTCCGACGTTTCGTCTCTTACTAATACTCATTAAATATTGAAAATTTCATCAAATTTGAAGAAAAAAATATCTTCAAAAAGCCTATTAAAAAATAAATAGTTACATGGTTAAATAGAGAATTTTAACTTCTTTAAAATGACGTATCACAAGACCTAGGGTGCTATTTAAAATATTGTCTCACACTGCGCCGCCTTACCTAATAAAAAATTGAAAAATATGAAAAATTATAGTTTTTGTTGTGATATACATATTCCAAATTTAAAGTTTTTATATCATCCTGTGTATTATTTAAAAGAATAACCCTGTATAACGTAACTTTTAAACCAATTGAGATAGTTAATTGGAGTTTGTATGTTATCATTCATCATGTACAGAGTTAATTAGCAAGGAACCAAACATTGATTTTTTGAGATACGAGGTTTCAAAATTTACAAGTCAACATGTACTTTTTATCTTTAATCCTTGGCAATAAAAATGTTATCTACATAACTTGAATAGAAAAGAAACTGCGTTAATATATTTCGAGATGATTTTAGGGAAACCAATAAATGATAGCTTGTTTGAAGTCATCAACTTCTAGGCACCATAAATCCCTGCATCCTACATACGCTAAAGCTGTCAATTAAATGTTCGTAATGACAGGATAAACATTAGAGGTTTTTATTGGTTCTTATTCTAGAAATGTATTTAGAATAATTTTTGACGATTTTGGTAATTTAATTTGTAAAGAGTATAATAAATTAGTATTAAGTGGCTTTTACATCTAAAAGGATTAAGAATATTCAAATTATTTAAAATGTTATGAAATTGGTATGACTATAAATTTTTTGCGAACAAGTGATTAATAATATTGCCATAATTTTAATTTTAGGTAAGGACAACATATTTTGAACAATGCTACAGTAACTTTAACATTTTATTTTTGTTTATTTTAATAATAAAATTTTGTAGGCGTAATATGTCAATAAAATCGCAAATTTACCTCGACTATTTTGACAACCTCCAACTAAAAACATACCCAATTTGCATTTTCAGTGAAAGGATGCTCTCTCCTTTACCATTTTTTATTTATGCAACCCATTTAAGTCAATTTGATAATTTTATAGAGGTAGGTAGAAAAATTATTCTTGAACAATAATAACGATCAATACCAATCGTTGATCGAGAACCATATTGTTGTAGGTTCGAAAAAGCTGGTTTTTTAAATGCTCTAATAAAAATTTTACCTCTAAACTAAACCCTTTATTGCTCCTAAAAATGATCAAAGTGTACACTTTCAGAAAAAAATAATTTGTGGAACGTTTGCAGATACACATAAGTAATTTTGCAGTTTTACATATAACTTTACCAAGGAGAATGGGCATTTTTATAAGGGCTCACCCCTCAACAACAATGAATTATATGTAATTAAAAAGGCTTGGTACGCGCATAAAAAAAGCAAATATCCCAGGAAAATTTACAGTTCTTTAATCTATACTGCCCTAGTAAGCTAAAAAGCAGTAACTGCATTTTTCAATAGCAGAGTTTAAAAATATTACATCAGGTTGCCGCACTATGGGGTATTTGACCCAAAAAGTTGAACTTACTTATTTTGTTATATTTTTTGTTTTAAAATACCCTAATGTTAAAAATGTTTAAAAAAATCTAGCTCCACCACCAGCGAGGGGACACCATATTTTTATTTGTTCATTTTTTTTGTAAATCGGGTTGGGGGGGGGGGGTGTTGGACTCGCTATAACTAAATTTATTATTTTAAAAATTCTAGAAACAGCAAAATAAGTCTCTCTAAAGCCCACGCAAGACGTATGGACTTTTAGCTGAGTCGGGCAGTATAGTGTTTAAATATGAAAACTTTCCATTGAAAATAAATTAGGGAGCTTAAAAAACAAAGTTGAATTTTGTTTGTTTATTTATTTTATTTAGTTTAAACACAGCGCTTTTGGTTTCATTCACGTGAAATATCGGTTGTTTTTTTTTTTTGTAAAAAATATATTTCGATCCGAGTTGTTAGAAATTCTATGTTAAGATTGTCTAATCTTGCAATTCGTTAGTGTATTAATGTGTAAGCGTGACAAATTTCTTTTACTAATCCTCCAGTTACAAACGGCCAAATTAAATTCTATTGGTTCTTATTTCAACACATAACTTATTAAGATATGTCTAACGAGACAGGGTTAAAAATAAAACTAACGACACAAAACTATGTAAAATGTGCCCACAACACATCTTAAATAACTACAAATTTAAGAATAAAAAAATCCAGGCTAACAAAAAATACTTTTCCATACAAAAAGTATTTCAATAAAAATATTTTATTCACAGGCATACTAGGGTGCTTTGTTTTTCGACTATTTTTTTTTTTCGGTCCCATCACGAAATTTTGTTGGAAGTACCCTAAAAAAAATTCCCTCAAAATTTTAGCCCTTAATATTAATATTAAGTAGTGGACCAAGGCATGTAAAGATTTTCCATTGAAAATACACGTAAACTTTGATTTTTTTTCTTTAAATTTCTATAGCTTAGCGGCATTTTATGGCATCGTTTCGACCATAGACAGGTATTTCTTAAAATTGAATGCTCTACAAAAGTGCCCATTGCGGCATAATCATAGCTCGTACTGGTGAGGTAGTTTGGGCCACCAAACCCAATTTTTTCATAAAATTTACGTCTTTTTGTCCTTATCTCGTAATTGACAAGAGCTACAAACAATATTCAAATAACAAACTTGTAGAAAATTTAATTTCCTACATAAATGGTTCTTGGCACTAAATCGCTAACATCAATATTTCTTGAGATATTAAATTCTAAAGTTAACAATAACAATATTTCAAATTATTATCGAGTATCACGTCAAATTATAAAAAATCGTTATTTCATTATACATCACTATCTCAAGAAATATTGATGTTAGCTATTTAGTACCAAGCACCATTTTTGTAGGAAATTAAATTTCCTACAAGTTTGTCATTTGAATGTTTTTGTAGCTCTTGTCAATTAAGAGATAAGGACAGAAAAACGTAAATTTTATGAAAAAATTGGGTTTGGTGGCCCAAACTACCTCACCAGTACGAGCTATGATTATGCCGCAATGGGCACTTTTGTAGAGCATTCAATTTTGAGAAATACCTGTCTATGGTTGAAGCGATGCCATAAAATGCCGCTAAGCTATAGTAATTTAAAGAAAAAAAATAAAAGTTTACGTGTATTTTCCATGGGAAATCTTTACATGCCTTGGTCCACTACTTAATATTAATATTAAGGGCTAAAATTTTGAGGGAATTTTTTTTAGGGTAGTTCCAACAAAATTTCGTGATGGGACAGAAAAAAAAATAGTCGAAAAAAAAAGCAGCCTAAGGCATACAGAAAAACGTCCTTTATATGCATTATAATAAGTTGCAAAATCTATCATTTTTTTTTCACTTATTTTAAAGTTAAAAAAGCTTTTCATTTTTAACCAAGGTTAGAAATGAATTCATATCTAACCTGTTTTTTACTTTTGGTCATACCTATTAGATAGCGAAACTATCGCCTTGTCTGTAAACAGTTGAAGTTTGCGAATAAAATAACCTAACATTTTTGTTTATTTCTACGAAAAACAATAAAAAATAATATTTATTTATAAATTATATGGCTCATACCGGTACAGATAATAGGAAATAACAACGAGCCACTTAGGAAACGTTCAAGTATTACGTAACGAAAATTGTACCAAAATTCATACACTTCATACCCCGGTTCTTGCGTTATTATAGATTATAGAGATTTCATATTTTGGCTACCCCCACTAATAGGGGGTAGCCAAAATATGAAATCTCTACAGCCTTGAATAACGCGAGAACCGAGGTATGAAGTGTATGAATTTTGGTATATTTTGCGTTACGTAATACTTAAACGTTCCCTTATTTAAATTATTATTTAGTTGAAATTTATAGTGAAGTTAGAAATCTGCAAAATTTCTGTAGAAGATCTTTTAAAATAGTGAATTTTACGAGGTAGTGTTATTTATTTATGCTTGTGAATAAAATTCTGCTCTAACCACATAAAAAAATTATATTTCCAACTCTCAAGATGCTAATTTGGCCTAGGCTGCGTCTCGGCCAGATAGCATCTCCAGCTCGAGTTGGAAATAATAAATTTTCTTATTAGGTTAGAAATATACTATTAAACAAAGAATATTAAAAGAAAAATATTTAATTTTGCGTTATTTTTGGAAAGTAAAACATTGCAATTATTCTGTTATTTTGATCGTTATTGGGCTTAATTATTGTTTTTGAAACTCCGTAAAGAAAAAAAAGGAAGCCTCGACGGTACTCTTTTAGGATAGCTCAGTTGTCCGTCTGTCTGTTACAGCCGTTAATCCCAGGAACTAGTTACATAACCTAGAAATCTGAAATTTGGCATACTATTAAATTGCATTAACTAGGATCTAGACAGGTACAATTATTTTTTTACAATATTTTTTTTGCCAGAAGTAAATTTAAAAAAAAGTTGTGATTGAATTGGGTGGTATTAAACATCTCAAAAATATATATAATTTTTTTGTTTTACTATGAAATTTTCAAAAAAGTGTAATTTAATTATTATTTTTTACTAAAGAATACAATTAGTTATTATTATTTTTTTTACTAAAAAATGCAATTAGGTAAAACTGTAATATTTTGACCATTATTTGACCGAATATTTGTTTTCTTCTTGCAATTCCTAATTAAATTTTATTGTTTTAATGCATCAATTGACATTGAAAGTCCAAACTACCTACGTTTAAAGTGTATAATATATCCTTTGTTTATAAAATTTATAAAAATAAATATTTACTTTTGTGATGATTAGATCTATATTCTCAACATAAATTAAAATTTTATATATGGAGATCGCATAATTTAACTTTACTGTTTTTTTTTTTAATATAAAAAGTTTTTCATGAGCCTATTCGTGAATTTATTTCGTGGGTAATATCTCAGTTACTTCACTAATCCTAAATAAATATTATACAGTGCGGTCCCCCTCTTAACTTTTGAACGTGTGAAATATCGACCTCAAACTTGGAACACATAAATAAGATACATTAAACTATTTTTTGGCTTATATTCGATATTTTACATCGGCACTTAGTGCTACTAAGAGTGCCGAAAAGTCAAAATTTTTGACCACGTTTTTTTCACATTTCTCGACGTTTTAGACCATTCTGAGTCGAAATCTTTAAAAAATAATTTTGCATCCG
The DNA here is from genome assembly GCA_958510825.1 of Brachypterus glaber. NCBI lineage: Eukaryota > Metazoa > Arthropoda > Insecta > Coleoptera > Kateretidae > Brachypterus > Brachypterus glaber. Next base: position 92,101,944 of record OY294044.1, read on the forward strand.
TCTGTCTGTCTGTCTGTCTGTCTGGGTGTAAACTCTATAACTCCATTTCTACATGAGATATCGACTTGCGGTTTTTTGCATATTGTTTCTTATCGTATTCCGAAGAACTGATTAGATTTTGGGGGTAAACGTTTAGGAGTAAGGGGGTAAAAATAGGGTAAAACTCCTATTTTTAGCGTTTTTTGTTTATATGTTTATAATTAAGGCAATTATTATTGTATTTGGTTAATTTAGCACTTATATAAAAGATAATTTTAAATTGGTCAAAAAATGTTATAAACAACGTTTTCCTAAAAGGCATTGTTTTTAAGATATTGGCGTTTAAAGCAGTAAAAGGTTTTTTTAGCATATCTCACATATTTATAACCCGATTTCAAAAAATTATATTTTAAATAAAAGCTCTTTTTAAGCCCTATAAAAAATGTTATATACAATTATTGTGCTAAAATATAATGTTTTAAAGATACAGAATTTAAAATCAAACAAAACACCTAGTTTGAAATTTGCAAACTAGATGGCTCTAGTACCGATGTTTTGACAGGGTGCTTGCAATGTTTCATCTAGTTTATCTTAAAAAATGTGTCTAGGGGGGATTTTTTTTAATGGAAAGGGTGTGTACTACATCATTTTAAAGCAAATCAAATTCTCTACTCTTCCATATATTTTTGGACTGCTCTGTATGTATTTTAGGTGAACAGTGTATAGTTACATTATCATCCTGTATAATACCACATGATAAAGCATTAGTCTGGGTCTCATAACCCCTGAAGACCACCCCACATTATTTACAGTAAACGAACCATTGTTTCGAGTTTTTATGACTTGTTTACTATTACGTCAAAAACCGGTGGCTGCTGCTTAAATAACCCTTTTTGACTTTACGAGCCACGTTATGGGGGAAAATAAATGAGGTCCCATTATGTTTACCAATATCTTGATAGATTTACGATATCATACATGCCAAAGCTATAATTCTTTTGGTTGTTACATAGATTAGGGATTCAAAAGTTTTTTTATATCGTGTGTCTGGATGGTGAAACAAGATAAGCAAGATGAAAATGGTAGATTTCGAGAAATCCAAACCTAACAAATTGCAATTGGGCAGACAACTGCCTAATTTTAGATGTTATTGTTTTTGTTTTTTATGTGACAAGTCTAAAAACAAAACAATGGTTAACAATATAATTTGTCGATACTGCTTTCCTTTATAGAAAATTTAGGACGATTTATATTCCAAAAAAAAATTATTGCTTTGTTTATGGACTTGAGTAAAGATTTTAATCTTGTCGGTCATAAATTGCTATTAAAAAATTATGCATATGTGACACTGCATAAAGAAACCCGGTAAGTGTCTCTTTAGGTATTAGTTTTTTTTAAATTCTTATGTAAAAAAGTTTTTTACATAACGTCATGTGAGGATTATGGTGTTCTATATCCAAAAACCATACTTTTGGGAAATTGATTTTGAATGTTTGAAACACAAAATCGCATAATTTTTCACCCATAATAACCAATTATAGCATGTTACCGCAAACTTCGGACCACGCTTTGTCTTTGCCATTGCAGGGAGAGAGTGTATAAACCATAACTATCCAATAATTTAGAGAACAAAAATAGTTAATTTTGGTTATAGAACAAAGAAAGTATAATCTTTAAAAATACTTGGATATGGAATAAAAAATCCAGAATAAAGTAAACTGCTTTTTGCAATTTTATTCGTTCACGCAAAAATGTAAGGGTGACACACATCTCTATTCATCACATCTCCACTCTCTACTCACACACATCTTTACACACACATCTCTACTCACACACAACTCTACTCACACACAACTCTACTCACACACAACTCTACTCAAACACATCACTACTCACACATCTCTACTTACATATATCTCTACTCACACACATCTCTTCTCATTGTCATATACTTTGACATTTATTTGATTAAAACTAGGATACAATGTCAGAACAAAGCACTAACTTTTCGTAGATTAGCTTATAAGTTTATTTATTGAATACAAATTTTACCTAATTCCATGTTACTATAAGTAGTAATATACCTCATAATAAATTTTGGTGGCAACAAACAAACTTATAAGCTGAATTACAGAAAAAGATATTAAATTAATTTAGATTAGCGCTTTGTTTCGCCATGGTATCCTAGTTCTAATTAAATAAATGTCGAAGTATATGACAATGAGTAGAGATGTGTGTGAGTAGAGATATGTGTGAATAGAGATGTGTTTAAGTAGAGTAGTGTGTGAGTAGAGCTGTGTGTGATTAGAGATGTGTGCGTAGGTCTTACTATAATTGTGGAAACTTAAGTGTGAATAGGCCTGAACTGTGGCGACTTACATGCGTTGACACAATTTTAAAGACGAATTACAGACGAACTGATGAAAAATAATAAATAATTTTATTAAAAATATGTTAAAACTATATTAAATTTTTATATAAAATGATTGGATTTGTTAAAGATTTTAAACTTTTTAAGATATTGCACTTAAGTTACGGTTTCCTCCAAAATTCGCAGTCGCTGACGACTGCGACCGGGTAGCCGCGACCAGGTCGTTACGACCCTACCTGTTTTCCTCGGTCTCGCCAGTCGCTATTCTGTTATCTGGCCATTTTATAAAGAGTTGTTTTTTTTGCGAGTTTATGCCTTTCAATTTTTTTAAGTTTTCTTTTCCATAAAACGGAAAATAAATAAAAAAAAATCCGAGCTTGGAACTTTGAATAATCAGCCTATGGTCCAAATTTGAGGCGTTCTTGTGTTATCGTGGTCACAAATTTCCCGGACAGACCGACATACCAACAGACGCCAAACCAACGTTAACGTAAACCAAGGCCCCCTCATTAAAAAAAAAGTCCAAACCAAGAAAAACCCAAAACAAACTCCTGCACAGAGAGCTGCATTTAGAAGCTTGTAAACATTGGGGATATAGACCAAAATAGCGTAGCATATTTACTATCCAGTGCCTATGATATTGAACAAAGATGCTCTGAAATTTGGATATAGACTGTTATGGTATACACTTTTAGAAGGATATCGAACAAACTTGCACCAAAATCTTGGTTATTAAACAAGTTAGCTCCTATATCAGCACGGATAAAGGACAAGCGCATTTTCCTGATTTCAACGATATGTATAACTACATACCCCCCAAAAACGGATATAGAACACTATAATCCTCACATGACGATAAGAACTTTTTTACACAAGAATCCAAAAAAAAAAATAATACTTAAATTTGACAAACTAACCGTGTTTCTTTGTGCATATAGCTAAAATTACTTGTTTATTTTATTTATTTGAGGAATAGGTCACAATTAATAGAAGTTGATGGCATAATAACTGAAAATGTGGAGAGTAAGCTTGGAGTGCCGCCTCATTGATCTGTGTTTGGTCTTCTGCTATTTCTAGCATTTGTAATTATTAATTGGACACAGACAATAAAAAAAATCCTTAAAACTTTGGACATGACAATGGTAAAGATATAAATGTGTGTAGCCGATTGAACCACAGTGTATGTTTTTTGGTACCTGTGTTTTGTACCGCAAAGGAATGTCTGTTGGCTTAAGTCCAAAATATTCCTTTGGCAAATTTAAGCAGTCGTCTTTCCGTTTAATTTGCAATCCAAGATTTGATAAATAACTTCGTTAAAATCACATGGCGCTAAAATATAAATTCAAAATTTATGAAATGATAAACGTAAATAAAGTTCAAAAATCTGAAACATACACGAAAAAAGTAGGTGTTTAGAAATATAACCCACGTAAAGTTGTTGAATAAGTATTAAGTAAATATGTACAAACATAATATGTAACTATAAATATGTTTATTTATGAAAAATACTTGTATTCGTATAAAAGAATACTGTTATCAACGCCCACTATTTTCTAAAACTATTTACACACAACATGATGATCAGTTTTTTTTATAACATTGAAGACAACACTGAAATAATGATTTTTTTAAAATCGAGATAGCGGCACGAGCTCACCTTCAATAATAGGTGACTCCGGATAGTCTAAACTACAACTTTACCAATTTTTAAGACATTTGGATCTTTTGAGAAAAAAGCCTTCATTGCCAGGTCAGTTTAGATTCAATCAAAGTCGGGTAATTAAAAGCTTAAAGTTGGTCCTTTTGTGGCCTACCTTTAGTTTTAACAGAAAGAATATTTATTCCATTGAAATTGCCTCTAGTCTCGAATATTTGACCTTACTATAATCCATTCCAATCATTATTTTGAGTAAAACAATACATTTGTCAGATCAAAACAGTTGAATGTGCACGATTTTCTAGTGTGTCATGAGGATTTTACGTTATCGTGGTTCGAAATGCAAATGCAAAAAAGATTGGCAAGAAATCGATTAAACTGTTGCTATAATTCATCCGTTTTATTGTTTTTATTAATCCACGAAGGTACTACCAATGGTAGTTTGCCATCACTGCTCTGATCGAGGAATGCAATAAAAATATTGCGGGGAAAAAATTGAATTCAATGTCACAAAAGAGCCTTGATTGTGAAAAAAAGTTTAGAAAATAAGCGATTTTTACAAACTTTAATAAAAGTTATAACTACATTCTTAGGTGCAAATTTTACAATGGATATTTGAGCCATTAAGGATTATGCTGAAAAACTGAAATTTGGTATAATTATTCATAATTATTTCAGATAACAATAAAATGACATCCGCCTAGGGATTTATCAATTATTAGAGATAATTGGGTCCTGGATGTTTTTGAAATCGCTAAAACTAAAAATAATGTACATATTTAAAAAAAAACTTGTTATTTTTTGATGTTTAATATTTTTTTTTGACTGGGAATGTTTGTACTCACTGAAACTTTTATTTTTAATTTTTCTACAAGCTCTTATGTATATATGAAAAAACAGATATAACTACTAAATAATTAAGATACAAGCCTGGTGCGTAAAAATTCTTACGTTTCTGCCAAAAATAATACGTAAAAATACATACAGAATTGTTCTGAAAAATAAAATTAAAAAGTATTATTGCACAGTCTGGCAACCTTGCCTGCATCCCAAGACTATTTTCGGCAACAAAAAAAAGTAAATCTGTTGACTATCTGTATACCTATACCTCAGACAAAAGAGATAAATAGACTAGTAATGCCAACACTAGTATGCAAAGTTTGTTTACGTCCAACATAGCTATAAAATATAAAATTTCCATGAGTGGGAGTGAGTTAAAACATAAATAATACTGTTTGGAGTGGAAAGGGAATATATTATGTTTGTGAGTGTGAATAGAGACAAGTCATTATTCATAATGAACAGATATTTCTCTCCCACAACGCTAGTCTGTCCCTTCTTTCGTCTGAGATCTAAACCGACGAACAAGGCACTGTATGGCTGAAGTATATAAAGAAGAAGGGTACAAGCAGGAAATTTATGATGTTCGGGGAGAGAAAAATCCGTACGAGCGACGTTGTTGGAAACTGGGAGAATGAAAGACGAGGAGAAATTTATAACTATAGTTGGTGGTACGGGATGGACCGCCCAAGAACAAAATTAATGTCAATTTGTTGCAATTTACGGTGGTTTTCAGAAATAAATGCCCCCATACCGGCTGAAATACTGACGGAACGGAACAACAACTTTCACAACATAAAGTCAGTATTATGATTTATACAAATACCCATACATTGTATAAGTATAGAATCTTAAAAATGAATTGGAAGACTGCTGAAATTTTGGATTATATTTATCAAAATTAATGGGGAGCCCCTAGCACAAGCAATAAGCTTATTTGGGGCTCTCCATGATACTGTGTAACTAAACAAATAAATAAATAAATAATAAAGATTCAGGATCAATTTTATGTTCATAAAAAAATGCAAGTAGGTACTTAGCTTTACGGAGGGCGCAACTCGACATCCAGCGCCCACTGTAACCATACCAAAATACTTATCATAATATATACAACTTACAGAGAATTTCAAGAGCTACAAGTTTGTTCCTCCGACGAATAATTTTGCTGAAAAATCGAAAAAAACAATGTCATCCCCAACATGGCTATTTTTGAATATAACTCGATTGTTATTAATATAATAAAAAAATTATCCAAACAAAAATTGTTGGAAATTTCCTACTTAATAAATTTTTTAATATTTATTTTAATCGTAAGATGCATATTTAGCATCACCGCACTTACCCCTTTAATCGAAGATGGCGGACAGTTCTTATATCAAATTTACGGGCAAGAATATGATTTCTTGATCTACTCCGTGGGGGACATTTAACTGCGACAAAAGTTCTAACTTGTATTTTTTTTTTCTTATGTCGAATTTAATCTAAAGTCATTGAGCTTACCAGAAAGGCTTGTTGTTAAATTAGTTTTCTTTTTTATCGACTGTGTAAATTATTTTGTTTTATTGCTACATTCTGTAAAAGACCTAACCAATTGGAGTCAACCATTTTCAAACAAATGCAATAAAAGGTAACACATTTAATATTTTATTGTCCAATAATTTGTAAATTAACCCTACTTTTTCCGAATTGTTTCTTTAAAATATTTTCTTCTTAAATTTTAGGCAATTTATGTCTATCGGCAAGGCTGCTCTTTGCGGCTTGGCGACAGCGGAACTATCGACGGTTTTTAAATTATACAGTTTTATTTATTAGTGTCAGTACTTAATGTGTTACCTAACGTTAGCATAACTTCTTGCCAACGTTACTTATGTGAATTTCTGTAAAAGTACATGTTATATAAATTTTACAGAATGTAATTTATAAATTGACACAACACTGACAAGAAATGATGCCAACGTTATGTATTTTTTTGTTCTCAGTGCAATGTGGCCAAATTTTATGGATTTTTTTCCATCTCAATAGAAATAATACAGTATAATATGGAATATAATAGTACATTAAATTTATAATAGTGGAACCATATATCTCTCCGTACCACTTAATAATTAGTTATAAATTTTCTTATTCATCCCGATACAATTTTCCTCTTTGCATTCTGATCTATTTACGGTAAGAACTGTGCGAGATATAGCGGCCGGCTATAAACAAATTGACTTTGAGAGAGCATACCTAACGTTCCGCAAAACGTGTGCTTACACTAAAAAAAAGTTAGTTTATCCACCGCCGTGATTAATAGGCCTATAAACCACGGGTCTAAAAATAAACCGTCTAAAATTTAAAACGTAGTAACGGTTCCGGTATATGAAGTTATTAACACCGTTAGCGAAAGAACGCGTTCGAACGTTCGGCGTTTAAATGAACATGGGCCATAGGTTTTGGGAGTCGCGCGATTAGTTAATAAACAGATACGCATCGTTTTTTATTCCCGGAAAGCTGCTGCAGAAATATTCGATCATAAGTTATTAGGTTTCTTATAAAAAATACTCGTCTGAGATCAGGGCCGTAGCGATTAAGTGGGAGAAGGACAAAAATTACAACTTTTTTAAGCCTAAAACTTTTTTTTCTACAAAAAAACTAGTTACTAAAAAAAATTATCCTTACCTTTTCGTGAAATATACAACTTTTGTATATTGAATCCGTGAAATATACAACTTTTGTGTTTTGAATCCATAAAATATACAAATTTTGTTTTGGATCAATGAAATATACAACTTTTCAAGACCATAAAATATACAACTTTGGTTTTGGATCAATGAAGAGGTTGAGTGAAGAGGCTAAAACTATTACTTGGATCAATGAAATATACAACTTTTCAAGACCATAAAATATACAATTTTGGTTTTGGATCAATGAAGAGGTTGAGTGAAGAGGCTAAAACTATTACTTGGATCAATGAAATATACAACTCTTTAAGACCATAAAATATACAACTTTTGTTTTGGATCAATGAAATTTACAACTTTTCAAGACCATAAAATATACAATTTTGGTTTTGGATCAATGAAGAGGTTGAGTGAAGAGGCTAAAACTATAACTTGGATCAATGAAATATACAACTTTTTAAGACCATAAAATATACAACTTTTGTTTTGGATCAATGAAATTTACAACTTTTCAAGACCATAAAATATACAATTTTGGTTTTGGATCTATGAAGAGGTTGAGTGAAGAGGCTAAAACTATTACTTGGATCAATGAAATATACAACTTTTTAAGACCATAAAATATACAACTTTTGTTTTGGATCAATGAAATTTACAACTTTTCAAGACCATAAAATATACAATTTTGGTTTTGGATCAATGAAGAGGTTGAGTGAAGAGGCTAAAACTATTACTTGGATCAATGAAATATACAACTTTTCAAGACCATAAAATATACAATTTTGGTTTTGGATCAATGAAGAGGTTGAGTGAAGAGGCTAAAACTATAACTTGGATCAATGAAATATACAACTTTTTAAGACCATAAAATATACAACTTTTGTTTTGGATCAATGAAATTTACAACTTTTCAAGACCATAAAATATACAACTTTTGTTTTGAATCAAAGAAATATACAAGATAAGTGGGGCGACGCTCCCCTCCCTACAGATACGGCCCTGCCTGAGATCCTTTTTTGTAAAATTTGAGTGAAGAGGCTAAAACTATTACCACAGACAGCCTAGTGGTACGATTAAAATGTTTGCTGTAATTCTTTTTATCGGCAGTATTTTACATTAAATATGTATTTAAATATGTGTTTAGAATGTGATACTGCAAAAAATGTAGCAATTCCTTTTAAACGGTGTACTGCATTTTGAAGTTGATTACATGCAAGCCGACATATATAAATTTAAAAAATGAGCTTAACGACTAGATGGACGATGAACTGTAAAAAATTCAGATAACATTTAGCCCAATCTTTTTAGATTTTTTCTTGAAAAAAATTTACAGGTTAAAACTTTTGACGCAGTTAAGTGTCCCCCGCGAAAATGATCTCAATAAAAATTATTGGAAATTTGCTCCTTAACAAAATTGGCAATATGCATATTTAGCGAGATAACCGCACTCACCCCTTTAATCCAAAATGGCGGACAGTTCCCATATCAAATTTATGGACAAGAACGTGGTTTCTTCATCTACTCCGCGGGGTACACTTAACTGAGTCAAAAGTTTTAACTTGTAATTTTTTTCTTTCTCATATCGAAATTATTCTAAACTCATTGGCACATGTTTAAAGTGATACAAGGAAATTTCTCGTTTTTTTTTTTACTATGGGTCCAAATATTATATTTGAATAATGTTACAATAATGTTGTTTCAGTGTACGTACAGCGAAGTTTTCTAATAATAATTCTGCATCGGTGCTTGGCAGGGGTCCCTGTCATTCCAGCTATGCTTTAATGGGCAATTAATTGCATTTTATGTAATGGGAACACGACTACGGGGGAATATATCTGCCTATACTGGCTATTGAGAAAATTATTTAAATAAACTGAAAATAGTATGATTTAGTTGATTTTTGTTGTTGTTATTTTTAAATCAGTGCATTCATTTTCGGTAATTGTGATATCAGTCCCAAAGGTAAATTTTGAGGCGCCTTCGCCAAAACCGCAAAAAAAGTGAAATGGAAAAACCAGTAAAGTTGTTATCTTTGTAATTTATCATTAACGTACAAAATTTGAGCAAAACAGTTAAAGCAATTTTTAAGAAAGTTGAATTTTTCTATTTTAGGATATTTTGGAGAGCAGTGAAAACCTAAGAAAGCCCCCCTGAGCAATCCCCTTAAAACCTTAAGTTTAAAGTTTGGTTTTGATCTGTCAAACGGTATGGCCTATAGGCCTCTGGGCGGACGGACAAACATCGAAAAATCGGTTTTTCGAAAAATATAGACCGTTTAAGGTATTTATAACAAACTCGTTTTATTTAGAGGACCTCACAAGTGAAAAGATCGTGAAATTGCTTAGTTCAAGTTCTGCAAAAAACACTTTAACGAAGCAAAAATAAACGCTATTGCATTCTTGTTTAGATTTATTGTGTTTCTGAGTTTATTTCTCGGTAGGTAACTACAATAATTGTAGATACATTGAGGTTTTTTACTACTAGGTTCACACAATATAAATAGCTTCATAAATGGCGATTATTTGTCCTAATGAGCTGCAGCTGTAACTAACCGGAATTTTAGAATTAAAGTAGAAATTTTGACATCAAATCTGTAGTTTCTACAAATATTAAAATATATTCGCCATTTTGTTATAGGACTACAAATAAATATATTTACCAAAAAATATGTTTTAGTCATTCTATACACTTGTTCCTTAAGTGTACATCAGAAGATTGCTTGGAGAATCTTGCACAAAAAAAAATCCAAGATATATATTTTTATTCCATTTCATACTTTTTTTTGCGAAAAATTGACGTTCTTGTCACCATTATAAATAGCATACTTTTCTTCTACGTTAGTACTTACTTACAACTATTTTATTGCAAATTGCAATTTGCAATAATAAGTTGATTCCAGTTACTTTTGAAGCCATATTTCTTAACACGTTGGCTGCCGACCTTACTTTGGTAACATTACTAAAACTGTAAGATGACAGCCGGCGGACATAACTGCTTGTGGCTTACATGCCGCCTGGCTCCCTGCGGTCATTTATTTATTTATTTAACAACTTAACAGGACAAAGTCCCCTTTACAAATTCATTTATATACTTTAGTAAAAACGTTGCCTGGCAGCAAGCGACTTATGTTACATTAGATTCCTCATAGGGATCTCTGCTTCGGCGTGTGAGCAAATGTCAATATGACAGCCGGCGGTGCATGCGGCAGCCAAAGTGTTAAATACCCCATTTTTTTTCCCTTAAAAATTTCAGGGTATTATCGGTAGGAGATTGATATAATTTTTTTATAACTTTAAATATTGGCGAAATTTTAGGCAATTTAGTTAACCCTAAAATTTTTAAAGAAATAAAAATGCGGTTTTTGAGGAAGTTAAAGTTAATTGGACTTAACTTAGTATTGAAGCAATAAAATAGTTTGAAGTTATTAGTAACGTCTGAGAAAAGTATGCCTTTTTAATAGTGAAATCCGTTTTGATCTATCTCAATTATTATTTAAATTACTCCACGAAAAATAAATTTTTATGGAGAATGGAAAAAAGTTATATCCTTTGAAAATTTTTATGGAAAGTGGAAAAAAAATTATATCCTTTGAAATTTGTTTATAGCAAAATCCTGCAAGCAATCTTCTAATGGACACTTATGGAACAAATATCCCAAATTTTAGCCAAATCCGTCACTATAGTGCATTTAACTTGGCCTGAATCTGCGCTGATTGGGTCTATTACGTTGTCATCGTAAATGTAAAGGGCAAAGTTAGAGGTTCAGGTAAATTTACTATAAAACAGTTAAAAATTCGGTTTAAATCATATAGTTCTTACAATTTAATATTACTCTCTAATTTAACCTCCATTTTTACAGAGAAATTCTATTTTTTGAAAAATTACGTTTTTAGCTTAGTAAATTTTTGATTTTTAATTTAGACAATATGGCATGACCCTTCATAATCGATTAACGATTAATCGTCCTTGTGGTGGGGTAATATGATTTGGAAAAATTATGCCTGTTGGGGACATTTGTAATACAATACCAGTCTACATATATATAGTTAAACCAATTTTGAAAGTCTGAGATTTTTTAAAACTGCTTTGAAACTGATATCGGCAATGAGGGTTTTTGTTATTTCAGCCTGTCACGTTTAAAATGGTATTTTCTAAACGACCTAATGCGTTCTGTTAAAATAAAAGTTATATCCATATCGCTCAATACAATGTATGCTCCAGTAGGGTAAACCTTATTTTTTTATTGTTTTAAAATTTTCATTCTGATGTATCTGGAACATTCTGAAAATATTAAGGTGATCAAACTTCTCTAAGGGTCCCAATTGGACCACTAAAATCGTGAAATTACGCAAAAATCGTGAAAAATCTTTGAAAATAGGTAGTACTATTTGTATCAGTGGAAAATTTGAAAGCCTTGAAATCTTCAATTGTTCCTTTTGAGTGTATAAAATTATGTGCGAAATTTTAAAATGATTAAAAGGTTCTATCAGGTGCCGAAAATCCGCCAAAGTTGCCCCTAAAACACTAAATTTGACGAATTTCCACCACAAATGTGAGAAACGCTAAAAAGGCATTTAAAAAATATGTCAATCTGGACTTAAATTAATTTTATTTAATGTTTATTAATAATATAAAATAATTTAACAAAAACAATATGAGCTAAGCGCCAAATAAAAGAACCCAAAAAGGCCTCTTATTTGGCGCTTAGGTCGTTTTGTTTTTGTCAAATTATTTCATATTATTATTGTAAATTAAATAAAATTAAGTTAATTTTTAAATTCTTTTTTAGCGTTTCTCACATTTATGGTGGAAATTCGTCGTTTATTGTTTTAGGGGCAACTTTGGCGAATTTTCGATACCTGAATAATCTTTTGATCATTTTGAAATTTGACACTCAAAAGGAAAAAACTAATATTTCAAGGCTTTTAAATTTTCCACTGATACAAAAAGTACGGTCCATTTTCAACGATCTTTTACGATTTTTGCGTAATTTCACGATTTTAGGGGTCCATTTGGGACCCTTAAAGAAGTTTGATCACCCTCATATTTTCAGGATTTTCTAGATACACCAAAACGAAATTTAGAAAACAATAAAAAAATAAGGTCCACCCTAATGCTCCAGTCTAGTTTAATGTTTTATAGGAGTACAAGTAATGGTTTTAGGTCAATTTTACTTTAAATAAAACATGCTTTTTATTAAATTTTAACAGTAAACTAACGAAAAATTTAGTCAATGAAATGTCAGATTTATTTATTTATTACATAAAAAATCCAAAATTCACATTGGTGAAATTCTTAGTTAGTTTAGGCTAAACTATTGTGTTGACAAATGCTAAATTTAAAAAGCAGATTGAAATTCAAATTACTTTTATGAAATGGACAAAAAAGGTTTGAACTTCGCTTTTTTGAACAAATTAGTAAAGTAAGATGTTATTAATGTCAATAAAAAAATAATAATAATAATAAAAATAGTTAAAAAATAAAAGTTAAATGAATACAAGGTATATTTTATAAACTAAAAAAAAATAGCTTACTGAATAAAACAATTGCTTTACTTAATTAATAAAAAATACTACAGTATTTAATTTTATTTTTATGAATATTTTTTTTATACTTAATGTGTAAAAACACCGGCCACACAGACCGACAGACTAAAAAAATCTTACTCGTCTTAATTAGTACTAAGCTAAAACTATTTTAACTTAATTATTTTTTACTTAGCTATGATTTATTTAATTTTGTAATGTAACGACTGCTCATTAAAAATAGTCTATTATATGGGTTTTTGCAATTCCGAATGCAACATATGAAGAGTAAATACTTCATAAGGGATAAAAATTCGATTTATTTTTTGCTGAACCGAAATTTTTACAAACGGTGTTTTAAATTCGATAGTGGTTTGGTATTGTTAAACTTATATATTATATGGAGGGCTTCATAACAAAGGGCCGTATCTTTAGTACCAAAGCCAAACCTCGATATGTACAATTTAACAGAAAACTAACAAGAAATTAAAAAAATTGCCCTGCTCTAATACAAAATTTTCATAATCAATGCCATATATTGGTGGCTTTTGCAGTGATAGAAGAAAAATTCTAATTCTTACTAAAAAAAACTTACCTGAGTACAATTGATGACGCCATCTAGTGTTGTACAACATAAACAGTAATACAATCGATGGCGCCATCGAGTGTTGTACAACATAAACAGTAATACATCTGATGGTGGCGGATTTTTTTTTTTTATTTCGGGATTAGCTATAAAAAATATATAAAACTATTTGGGCTTTTTGGTGTCGCTCCATACAAATTAGGTTTCAAAATTATAAATTTCAAAATGACGGACGTAATTTTAAAAATTGGAGCTATTTTTACAAAAATTGGTGCTGGACGGTTTTTGGTGTTGCTAAAACTAAATCTAATATTAAAATTATAAAAGTTGAAAGGGAGACTCCAATATGGCAGAGGCAATTTTAAAAATTACAACAATTTTTCATACGTAGATGGCAAGATATAGTGTTATTAGAGTAAAAAGTTTTAGCCAGCCTATTTTATAATTTCCAGTTGCAATATTGTCGTTTTGTCAAAATAATTTAGATCAGAGTCATAAATCATGACTCATGATACCGATTTCGTGCAAAAAACGCATATCGTCAAAAAGGTCGGTTGAGTCCTTATGAAACTCGTACTCTTCATATGATAAATGAAAAGCCATTATGGCATTAAACGCATCATTTACGTTGGCAATGCATGTTATTCTTTGAAGTTTTCACGCACATTTAACAGTAACATCAACAATAATAGGCGGCGCAGAGGAAGGGACGATCGCGTGAAGGACGCAAAAAGTCGATGGCTCTTCATCAGGAGAACAGTGTCCGCGAAATAAGTTTATGGTAGGTATGGTAGGTTTAAGTTAGTTGGGCGAAAATGGGGATATAAAAAAATATAATTTTGTTTATAGTTTAGAGGTGGAAACTTTCTACCGTAAAAACACACTTTTTCTCAAAAAAATTAAATAAAAAAAGAATTTTCAGATTATTAGCGTTACTTTAGGTATCTGATACGCTAACATATGAAATTATTAGTAAGTTCGTTTTTCCTGTTGGCACCGGGTAACGCTGTGGATACAAGCCAAAAAAGTACAATATGAACTTGGTCCATTTGTACTAAAATTTTTTTAGTGACAATCTGCTGTTACGTACTCGGTTTTAAGTAGGGATGCATCTTCTGTCGCTTATTGTCGAAATTAACATCAAGACTAGTAAAACCAATTTTTTGTGTTAAACAAATAATTCCTGTCAAAATTTATATTCTTTGAGTAGAAATTGTTTTTGTGTGCAATGCACCGAAATAATAGTTATTTATGGTACTAGTGAGTAAAGTAAGATATTGCTTGGCGAGAGGGCAATATCGGTTTACCCATGAGTGCCATACAAGGTTTTATCCAATAAATAGCTTCAGAAATTAATATTTTTATTAAAAATTTTAATGACATTTACAAGAAAATAATTTGACAAGTGACAGTTGAGTGGGTAAAATAAATAATTATCCACTCAATAAAGTAAAAGCCACGCGGGGGTTATTATTGAGTTTATCTATTTAAAATAAAGCTGGTAATTGTCTTATTATCTATATGTATTGGATAAAATTAAAAATGGAAAAAAAAAATCAAGTATTAGTATACTTATTCGGTGAATAATATTTACTGTATAAAGTGGGTACTTACTACGAGACTGAAGTTCTTGGTAACATGGGAATCGAATTGTTTACATACCTGCAAGAAAATAAATATTATAAAGACAGGAAATTAAAATTTTAATTAAAATGATAAAAACGGTAATTAAATATTTACTGAAAAAAAACTGGTTGGGGCAACCAGATCAATAGTTTAATACGGAACAACAATTATTTGGTTGCTGTAACCAGAAATCTGGTAATGGCACCAGAAACAAAACTATTTATTTGGTTTTCGTAACTAGAAAGCTGGACACAATCCTCGACACAATCCTCGACACAATCTTTGTACATTGACAATTGACATAAAAAAGAATGTCCCATTCGACATTGACTGTGTCCATGATTGTTTAATTATCGTCCATGATTGCCCATAGATATGTATGAAAAATAATTGTACACCATATTACTCTGCAGAGTAATCTTGCGTTAGTTTGACGGTTTATGTTTCAGATTTTATCTGGTTAAAACACTGTGCGACAAATTAAGGGTGAAAAATTTAAGCCGGGGAAATAATCGCAAAAATAGGTTCCATATGACCCACATAAACCATCCCTTAGGAAATTTTTCTCGGATACGTGAGATATTAACAAATAATTTTTTTTATAAACGAAAAATTCTTAATTTTTACTGATAATTGTTTATAAAAAAATATGCTTTGCAACATGAAAAAAAATTATGGATTCGATGAACCGTTCATTGTATTTGCCCCACCTGCGGCACGCCAGGCGTCCCTTCTCGACTAACTGCTCCGTACGGGTCTCAACTCATATTAGTCACACATAATAGATATGCTACTGAATTTTTACTTAAAAAAAATCATTTTGGATAAAGTTAACATTAAAAATAAATTCCTAATATTTGAAAACCATTTTGAATTTTTGAAATCGGATAAAAAATTACCGCTTTAGAATTTTTAGTTAATGAAAAATTGAATTGTTTATATCTCGCTTATCCGAGCTAAACCCAAAAAATTCCATTGGGTTGTAAGATTATTTTTAGACAGCCATACTCGAAAGTATGGGAACGTTCAAGTATTACGTAACGCAATATTTGGCTATTTAACGCGGCGTAAAATTTTCAAGACCCCCCTTTCCCCCCCCCCCCCATTTTTATTACAAAAAGTAAAAAAATTGAAAGGAAATTTTGCTTTATGGTTTAAACCGGTTTTTGACCGGTTATTGCTTCCGTGTTTTAACCCAAAACCGGTCTGATGTAATTTCCGCAACCGGTTAATCGAAAATCGGTTATTGGATATGGTTTTCCATTTTTGTCAAATATATTCTATATAAATAGGTCTCTGAGATACGTTCACTTTTTAAAAAACCATTCAACCCCCGTGTCAACCCTTAAGGGTCGAATATCGAAAATTCCTGAAACATGTATCTTTTCGATTTCGATAAAGAACATTTTTACCAAATATGAAGGTTCTAGAGAGATCTCTGAGATACGTACACTTTTTAAAAAAACAACCCCCGTTTCACCCCCTTAGGGGATGAATATCGAAAATTCTTTACACGTATCTTTCGATTTCGATAAAGAACATTTTTGTCAAATATGAAGATTTTAGATTAAGAGGTCTCTGAGATACGCACACTTTTTAAAAAACCTTTTAACCCCCGTTTCACCCCTTAAGGATCGAATATCGATAATTCCTGAAGTAGGTGTGTTTTCTATTTCGATAAAAAACATTTTTGTCAAATATGAAGATTCTAGATTAAGAGGTCTCTGAGTTACGCACACTTTTTAAAAAAATCTTTCAACCCCCCTTAGGGGTCGAATATCGAATAATCCTGAAACACGTATCTTTTCAATTTCGATAAAGAATATTTTTGCCAAATATGAAGATTCTAGATTAAGAGGTCTCTGAGATAGGCAAACTTTTTAAAAACCTTTTAACAACCGTTTTACTCCCTTAAGGGTTGAATTTAGAAAAATCGCTTCTTAGTGGGTGCTTACATGATAAAAGGAACAAACGGTCCAAGTTTCAAGTTTCTCGGTCCAGGGGTTTGGGCTGGGCGTATCCTACTGAAGTGGGTTATTTAGGATTTTATATAATAGATTGAAAGAAAAACCAAAGAATTTCCATGGTAGGCAACTTCAAGTACAATACATATTTTTAATGACGGCTTTGCAAATAGTGTGTGCCAAAACTACTTCTCTGTTGGACTCGCCTCGCACCTCGTCGCGCGAATCAGACTCCATATTTTTTGTATATTAAGAATGCCTGTGGTCAAAAATCAGCACATAAATCATAAGTCGAGTCGTTTAAAGAACAATTCATTCATTCGAACAATCTTATCTATAAAACGTTCAATTTCCATAAATCACACGAGGAACGCACACGCAAGGCCGAAAACAGATTAATCAGTCCGTTCGATCTCTTAGAGTTAGCGCAAGAACTTATATTGCGTCTAGCTGATTCGTTGCACAATGTTACACTTGGAAAATTTTGTTTCAATTGTATGCAGAAAAGAAAATTGTTTATTCTTGGTGATAATGAAATACGCGTATATGCAATGCATACGTATACATAGGAATGCATATTATGCATACATGGAGCTTTCTTCGTCAGATCAACACGAGCGCCGGACCTTCATCTCAAATTTGGCACCCTCATCAAATAAGGTCTAGATTACTAGACCAAAAGGATATTGCTAGAAAAAGACTAGTTTCGGAGATATTAGGGTGGCTCATTTTTGACGTTTTTTAAAATTCCAAAAACATATACATAAATCTAAACATCAGGACTTGTGTAAAAGATAAAAAGACATTTTTGCCAGATTCTAGTTGTCTCAAAAAAATTTCATTGTTGACCGTCGTCAATAAACAGTGCTTAACAACGGTCAATAATAAATTAGTTCACTGATTTTATTGGTTGCCAAGGTAAACCAGCCTTGACAACGGTAGATAATATGTAAGCTAGCACTTAATTAGGTAGTAGAAAAAATAGTTGTTTCGTATTTAACTACTGATCTGGTTGAAACAACAAGAATTTTTTTTCGGTGTATGCATTAATTTTCTTCGTGTATCAGATTTTTATAGTGAACTGGTAAATGTGCTCCGAGCAAGGCTGCGTCCACAATGAAAACCAATAATAACAATAAGCACTAATAACAATAATACTTAGAATCTAGTCGTCTACATCTGGGAACGGCCTACTATATTGCAACAATAATTACCGAGCTTAAAATCCGATATAAACAATGAATTGGCCTTAGGTATGGTTAGCGAGGAGGAATATTCTTTGTAATATCGAGAACGAAAAAATACTATCGACTTATTGTGTCTTGTGGTATTTGTTGTTTTATTAGTTTAAAACTCGTCCATGTTCTTTTTATAGTTATTTTCTTAGCCCTTAAACGGTTTTTGTATCCTTGAAAATACATACTTAGTGTTTGAAAATTTTTATAGTTCAAGATTTGCGTGTGTTGTATACAGAGATATACATACGTCTAAAACCGTATGATATTAGCGCGCCCTTTTTGTTTGCGCTTTAAGTGATCACAGCCCTTCGCTTACTTAGTACTGGTAATGGCTAAGTGTGCGAAAAATTTTTTTTGAGAATACAATTCATATATATGTAGTATCCTGTACTGATAAGTGAAAATACCTTACCCTTATGATGGTTTTTTTATCCCTCTTTTCTCTAATCTAAAATCGTGCTTATTGTTTGTTTTTTAATTTATAAAATATAATTTATTTGTTTACTAATACGTTATAATTAAGAGGTGTGTGTATTAAATATAAATTATATTCTCTCCCTAAATATCAATTCGTGATACTAGGTTAGGTACCGGTGCTTTTTTTCAAATTTTACTCATATTAATCCCAATTTTTGGAAAATGCAACTCCTGCTAAAGCAGTCGTTGCATTTTCGTCATTGGGATTAAAATTCGTAAAATTTATGTAAAATACCACCGATCGGGGGTCGGAAATGATCAAAATTTGGGTTACATAATACTTGAACGTTTACTAACCTAGTATCACTTATGATATTACCCCTGATAATATGATTACGGTTTTATTTTTAATAAGCGAGTGCCCGTTTAAGGGTTAACTAGGGTACTAAGTGGATAAAATCACTTAATACACGAGGAGAGGATGTTTTCTTAATACAAAAAAGAGTGAGCAAAACATTTTTAAGTCACTAGTGGAAAAAAAATAACTTTGGATATTTAAAATAGTGCCTAAAACAAGTGTTTCTATAAAGGTGTTGGATAAATAATATTTTTATGTTTACGATACTATTAAAAAAATTTCTAACTGGCACAAGGGGAATGAGGTAAGAGGAAGTTAGTAAGCAAAAGAATGTTCATGTTAGTTGTGATTGTATTCCTTACATTATTTTCGTTATCCCCCTTCGTCCTAATGTTGGGATTCTTATTGAAGGTTTAACGATGTGATTCTCCCCCTTCCCCATTAGATTTTCGTTTTTGTTTCTTTTATTAATACTACCTTAAAACTTCTTTGAATATATACATATACGTATATAAATATATGCTCACTTACATACAATAGACTTTCTTTGTACTTCTTTTTTAATAAACAAGTCTATAAAATTTTAATTATTATTTTTTTACCGTAACAGCATTTATATTTATATTAGTTGTAGCACAGTTGATGCAATCCACCATAATTTACTCACAATATTGTGTGTTTATTTAATTTCCATGAAGCCTGGTATGCGAAAGGGTAATTGAAATGTCAATAATTAAAATTATTAATATTTCGTATTCTTGAACTAGAACGCAGTTATAATTTGTGCAATCATCAATTACAATATAATTATGCATTACTGAGTTATGATTACTTCTAGAAAAAGGATAGGGTGCCGTACATCTACTTTGGGTCCCATTATAATGGAATAATTATTCACTGGGAATAAAATAAATTATCTTCAATATAAAAAAACGTTAATATACCTACAAACATTTAAAAGAACTTCACGTGTTTACACATTTTTATCCAATACATACAGATAATAAGACAATTACCAGCTTTATTTTAAATAGATAAACTCAATAATAACCCCCGCGTGGCTTTTACTTTATTGAGTGGATAATTATTTATTTTACCCACTCAACTGTCACTTGTCAAATTATTTTCTTGTAAATGTCATTAAAATTTTTAATAAAAATACGAATTCCTAAGCTATTTATTGGATAAAACCTTGTATGGCACTCATGGGTAAACCGATATTGCCCTCTCGAAAATTAACCTGCTTGGCTGGCGCCTCGCAGGTTAGTTTTCTCATGGGCAATACTTTACCCACTAGTACCATAAATAACTATTACACATTTTTATTTAAAATTTCAATAAAACTAAAAATTAGGACAAAAACGAATCCAGTTTTTTTTTAATTTTGCATGGAAATTGAAATTGTTATTATATGTTTAGAACTACATTGAATTTACATTAAAGATCATTTATATTTTCCCTAATGAATAATGAGTCCCAGAATAGATCTGTGTGGCACACCCTGTTCCTTTTCAAAATATAATTCTCCTTGCAGTATAATTAATGATTTGTTGCACAAATTACCTTGTTAGAGAATAGAAATATTTCTCTAAATATTTCTAACTTAATAATTAATATTTCAGTTCACATTTTTTGACATAAGGTCGGGCATAATTTAAAGGTAAGTAGCTCCCTAAATATTGGTTGTTTATAATTTTAGATGATAAAAAATAGAAACCTTGAGAGTGCTACAGGAAAAAAATTACCAAATATAGCTAGAGGGGAGTTAAAAGAAAAGTAGACAGGCCTAAATGGAATATGGCCTAGAAATAACAAAGCATGTAGATTGTAAAAAAAAATACGAAAATAAAAGAACTGGCTAGGGATAAGATAAGATGCACCACAGCCTCCCAGGCATGCGAACTGGTAACTTAATGATTTTTTCGATATTTTTTGCAATTTTATTTTTATTTTATTTTGCATTTTTTTAATAAAATATAGTGGAAAGTAGTGTTTTGGCACCGGCATTTTTTATTTAAATGTTTGTTCCGGAGAACATCACTCTATGGTAACGACAACCACGTCTCGGTTGAACTGCTGCACCTTATGAATAAAACAAAAGCATCTCGGTGGCAACGTGTCCGCAACCGAGACCAGGAAACAGTGCCAGTAAATAGGAAAAAAAGTCGCATTCTAAAGGATACTCTTCACAGTGGAAAATCTGTTGCGTTTTCCCTCTATACACTTTAAAAAAAATTACTTCTTTCAAAAAAAAAAAAATATATATATATATAATAATCGAGCTTAAATAATTATTAAATCTCGATCCCGCACTTAATTATTTAACTGTATTAAAAAATATAACTTTTTTGTTTATAAATATTTTTTCTTCAAAAAAAAAAAAAAAAAACATTTGATCATTTTTTTTCTAATTTTTAATAACGTTTTGGAAATTTGCGGCTTTGATATTTCCTTTTCAGACATAAAAGGGTTCTTGCTCTCACAGAAATCAATTTTTGCTGAGATTTTCATCTATAGAGCATTACGTTTTTAAGTTATCGTTTCCACAAAAAATACATACGGAGGGCCTTGAAAGTTGTTTATAATTAGATAAAAAAGGACGCAGATAAATAAATAATAAATAAATCTATGTGTAATAACTTTACATATTGTAATTTTGTGTAATTTTAAATTTATTAATAGCGATAATAAATTAAATTTAACAAAGTCAAGTAACTATAGTAAAATTCTTAGTTTTTTTACATTATTTTTCATTATTTTACATAAAAAAGTCCAAACCGTATATGGTATTTATTTTCATTTAAAAACCATGTATAATACTCTTCCAGCTCTTGAACTGTGAAGACAATAAAAAAAAAGAAAAGCTTCTCCGTACACGATGGGTAAATTGAAAGCACAAAAACAAGAAAAAAAGACGAGGAACTGTAGATTATAGAGACATATTTATTTGGCACGCTACGGCATAACTTTAGCACGTTAGCTACACAAACATTACAGAAACACAGTAAAGTCTAATAGCTAGAGTACAGCCTTTTAAAACAATATATCTGTACAAGACTACACTAAGAAAAGTATTCAGCATGCATTCATTAACAAAAAAATGCATTTATTTCAGATATGCGCCAAAAATGTACTCATTGTATGTATTTTGCATGGAAATTGAAATTGTTATTATATGTTTAGAACTACATTGAATTTACATTAAAGATCATTTATATTTTCCCTAATGAATAATGAGTCCCAGAATAGATCTGTGTGGCACACCCTGTTCCTTTTCAAAATATAATTCTCCTTGCAGTATAATTAATGATTTGTTGCACAAATTACCTTGTTAGAGAATAGAAATATTTCTCTAAATATTTCTAACTTAATAATTAATATTTCAGTTCACATTTTTTGACATAAGGTCGGGCATAATTTAAAGGTAAGTAGCTCCCTAAATATTGGTTGTTTATAATTTTAGATGATAAAAAATAGAAACCTTGAGAGTGCTACAGGAAAAAAATTACCAAATATAGCTAGAGGGGAGTTAAAAGAAAAGTAGACAGGCCTAAATGGAATATGGCCTAGAAATAACAAAGCATGTAGATTGTAAAAAAAAATACGAAAATAAAAGAACTGGCTAGGGATAAGATAAGATGCACCACAGCCTCCCAGGCATGCGAACTGGTAACTTAATGATTTTTTCGATATTTTTTGCAATTTTATTTTTATTTTATTTTGCATTTTTTTAATAAAATATAGTGGAAAGTAGTGTTTTGGCACCGGCATTTTTTATTTAAATGTTTGTTCCGGAGAACATCACTCTATGGTAACGACAACCACGTCTCGGTTGAACTGCTGCACCTTATGAATAAAACAAAAGCATCTCGGTGGCAACGTGTCCGCAACCGAGACCAGGAAACAGTGCCAGTAAATAGGAAAAAAAGTCGCATTCTAAAGGATACTCTTCACAGTGGAAAATCTGTTGCGTTTTCCCTCTATACACTTTAAAAAAAATTACTTCTTTCAAAAAAAAAAAATATATATATATATATAATAATCGAGCTTAAATAATTATTAAATCTCGATCCCGCACTTAATTATTTAACTGTATTAAAAAATATAACTTTTTTGTTTATAAATATTTTTTCTTCAAAAAAAAAAAAAAAAACATTTGATCATTTTTTTTCTAATTTTTAATAACGTTTTGGAAATTTGCGGCTTTGATATTTCCTTTTCAGACATAAAAGGGTTCTTGCTCTCACAGAAATCAATTTTTGCTGAGATTTTCATCTATAGAGCATTACGTTTTTAAGTTATCGTTTCCACAAAAAATACATACGGAGGGCCTTGAAAGTTGTTTATAATTAGATAAAAAAGGACGCAGATAAATAAATAATAAATAAATCTATGTGTAATAACTTTACATATTGTAATTTTGTGTAATTTTAAATTTATTAATAGCGATAATAAATTAAATTTAACAAAGTCAAGTAACTATAGTAAAATTCTTAGTTTTTTTACATTATTTTTCATTATTTTACATAAAAAAGTCCAAACCGTATATGGTATTTATTTTCATTTAAAAACCATGTATAATACTCTTCCAGCTCTTGAACTGTGAAGACAATAAAAAAAAAGAAAAGCTTCTCCGTACACGATGGGTAAATTGAAAGCACAAAAACAAGAAAAAAAGACGAGGAACTGTAGATTATAGAGACATATTTATTTGGCACGCTACGGCATAACTTTAGCACGTTAGCTACACAAACATTACAGAAACACAGTAAAGTCTAATAGCTAGAGTACAGCCTTTTAAAACAATATATCTGTACAAGACTACACTAAGAAAAGTATTCAGCATGCATTCATTAACAAAAAAATGCATTTATTTCAGATATGCGCCAAAAATGTACTCATTGTATGTATCAATCGTTTGATGGTTTACTGTAGTGTTTCCTATATATGGATATTTGACAAGATAAAGCAAGAAGTACGACTGCGCTTATCGCATAAGAAAAATATTATAGTGGTCCAATTTGAATACATTTCCACGGCTCTTATTTACTTATTACCGAAAAATAACAGTTTTTAGTAAAACTAAACTAAAAATATAGAAAAACATCTACAGAGAAAAACATTTAAGTATGCATTTTGTTGGAGACCATGACGGGACATCAGACAACGAACCAGATGTAATTTCTGTAGACTACGAAGGATTTTGGCTGTTAATATTTGGCATCACAATTACATTATCAAACTATTAGTCCCAAGATTGGTTTGAGGTAGCTCTTCATCCCACTCTATCCCTAGCCTATTCTTTAACTTCTAAAAATTCCAAATATTTTTTACCCTTCTCCTATTTAGCCCTTTTTGTAAGATCATTTGTCCTCCATCTGCCCATTTTATTTTTGGCATGCTGAATCCAGTCAGTTGTCAAAAGTTCATACACTATCGGATTTTTTTTATTTGTAGGCCTGTGTTATTCAACTTGAACCCAGCATGGTGCATTCCTCACCTATTTTTGAGCGAGGAATTTACCGTGATTCAGGTGCGTTGTAAGATAACGTAATAGAAAAATCGAAAGTCTTCTTTAATAAAATCCGATTAAAGACCCTTTACTTTCACTGTCATTATTCAATTTATCATTATTATTATTATAAGGTTTCAATGTACAATGTCGTATACTGTATTATATACCAGGTGTTTCACCTGTAAAATGAACTTGCTTACCCTGAGGAAATCAAGTCTGAATACATACAGAAACTAAAATATAGATTTGTTGACCGCACTGCTAATGTCATAATCAGCGAGCTATTAGTCATTTGATGTCATATTTTTTAGCTTTTATTATCGATACACTATACCATTATGTTATGTAACTTTTACAGCGATGCTAAATCATAAAAATCGAATCGAATAAATCTAATTAACACAACAGATTTTTGCAATTGTAAATTTAAATGTGCCAAGTTTCAATTTCGTCCAACGTAAAATGGTCAATTGAAAATCAAATGTTAATTTTCTCCGATTTCTTTCTGAGACCTTTATGTGAGTAAAAAGTTAGTAGATGGATAGATCAAATATTTTATGGTAAAATATTTGAAAAATAAATAAAATAATTTGAGAAAAATTTGGAATTCTGATTAATTTATCCAGGTCTAAATATAAAAATGTCAAGGTAATATAAATTCGAAAAACTACTTTGAAATGTTCCACTAATTTACTTGTCCTTTAGATAAGGAAATATGTCGTATTATTATGATTTTGCTGTTAGGTATTATAAGATTAATCGTTTTTTTGTGATAGAAATATATTAACCTAGTTTTGATATAAACTGTAAGCAACAGAAAACAATTCGTAACATTTTTTTGACGACTATACACAGTGTTCCCTAGCAATATTTAGATGAACAAAATTGACAAAGAAAACGGACGAAAGTTTTGGACTACAGAACCACTCACATTTAAATCCCAGAGGTTCTATTTTGCTTATCTTGCAGTGAATTCTAATACTTTTTTTAACTTCTGCACCCCAGGGAAAAACTGTATTAAGTCACCGTTTCACTGGGGTCTTAGATTTGGAACACATTTATAAAATTTACTGATTTATCGCTCGCGAGAAAATCACATTTTTATTGTAGTTGTAAATGTATTTTAGGTGGATTTAATAGCATTTTGTTGGGAAACAGTGCATATAGAAGGTTGTATTTACCCGTGTAATATTACGTTCACGTGGTCTCGGGAAATAGCCCTCATTGATACGAAACCTTTCCCACATCAGTGTATAATGTTCTATTTATTTTTGTATACTTTTAGGTGTTTTGTGCGATAAAGGGTAAAACATATTAACTGTAAACTGCATTTATGTAGGTATGTAACAAAAAATATGTTACGTATAATTTTATTTTGTATAATGAGAGAAAAAGAAGATACACGCAACTTGAGGAATCGCTTAGGCAAAGTTCAAAACGGCTACGATACGTTGACATTGACAGCTGGACGTTGCACTCGATCTTCAGGTGTTTTGTATCACAACAAACATGAAAACTGCCCGTGTCTTATTTTTAGCTTATTTTTCCCAGAATATGATTCGTAGATACCAATAGCATCTAGCAATAGGTAAAAATATTACTTACTAGCCCTTTTTTAAATGAATATTGAATTTATTTATTTTATTTGTTTAATTTGTGTGATTTGTTTGATTTGTTTGACTCGTTTGATGAAAAAGTCATTTTGGAGTGTTACGCCTATGTTAATGGTATAGAAAAATAGCGTTACGGGGGGGGGGTTCCAAAATGATCAAAATTTGCGTTACGTAATACTTAAAAGTTCCCTTATGAGAATCGAGAACTAGAATGGAATACTGCTCAAAGATAATAAAAGATGTAGGGTGTCGAAAATTTAGGGAAATGAATGATGGAGAGCTGCCCTGTGACTTCTAACTTGATGATAATAATATAACAATTTTATAAATTACCATTTTTACTTTTTTGCATTTTTGTATACTAGTAGATGCTATATCCGCTGGCGAACCACTGGGAATATTTCTCTGTTAAAAGTTAAACAAAAGGGCTTATATTGTCGCAACCAAACAACTATGCATTTTTTACCCAGTTCCAGATTAGCCAGAAACTTTAAATTTGGTATCTACATCTACAAAGATAAACACGAATTCAACAAAAAATGCTGATACACCTAACGACAAACATTAATAACATGCCGGTGCGAACAACGGGCTCTGCGGCTAGGCCTGGTATAAATTTTGTTGTTTGTTGATTTATACAATATAACTGACTAGTTTAACCCAAAACCTTTTTAAATTCTAACTAAAAGTACACTTTTTAGCTAGTTAAACTATTCTCAAACCGTACTTTTTATTAGTTTGAACTTTGAAAGAACCCCAAAAAAACAGTTAAGGATGGATAGGAATCAAACTAGTTTTAAAAGTTGAGGGACATGTCTGAGATACATTTACAGCATAAAACTCCATAACGACAATAAGGACCATTTTCTAGTGAGAATTCGATAACTATTGCACTTAAATAAAAAAAGTGGAAAGCAAAAAGAATCCTGTAAGCCGATTTTTAATTCTTTCAGTGGTGTAAATTTTGTTTTTATAATGTAGGTTAAAATAATTTGACAAGCTAAGTCAAATGGCCTTTTTATTTGACCTAAACATCAAAATTGACAAGTTTTAATTATTCAAAATTTTAATTTAAATGTTAAGGCGAAGGTAGTGTTTGACGGTAGCATGAATACTGCAGTATTTTTGGGTAGGTATTCGTTTTATTGAAAACCTAGAAAAACATATTTGGTATTTTCACAATATGTAAATTGACAATTCCACTATGCTAAATAATATATGGCCTGGGTATATCTCCATGTCCCGGCTTGGTTCCAGGCAAGGCCATCTGACTCACGCAAGGTCGCGCATTGATCTTTTGTTCCGTTTGTTTGTGTGTACGTTTATTTCTGTGTGCGTATATTGCATATAGATAAATATATCTTTCAGCCTATACTTCGGAGTTTCATTTTGTAATAAGTAGTATTAAATCTTTTTATTATCTTTTCTATTACTCTTTTAGAGTTTATTTGTTTTGTGAATTTTATTCTATTGTCATTTGTTTTTAAGTTACTCTACTCAAAACAATTATCGCATCTTTTTCCAAACTTATTTATTTCGAACAACAGTAAAAACTGACTTTGACATTTTTAATTTTAAATAATTTTAATATTTTTAAAAAACTGTTGAAAAAGTATCCCATATTTTTTGCAAGATAAATGAAACACAATTTAGTTAAATGGCGCCTACAAGTTGTTTTAACCCCTTTCGCTAAATTTTCCACCTACCGTACCGTGTTTCTGAATCAGCTAAAAATTCCTATAGGCTATTTTAATTTTATGGTGTAATTAAAAAAAGCACTTGGCACTAAGATTTTGACAATTGAATGAATAACAACAATTGTATTTAATCACCGCGAAAAAAATTTAATCATACTGCATTCCGGAGAATTTGCATTTGTTTATTGTAGGTACTGTGCATGTGAATTACTTAAATTTTTTATCGTTAAATCTTTATTTTTCTTTGAAGCAATTTAATTTTTTTTAACTTGGTACCTTATATTGTAATTTATTTAACTACAGTTATTTTTTTTTAATATTATAACCACTCCAGCTCCTTTATTTAGTCACACTACCTTGCGACAAACCAAGAATCAAAAATCTGAGTTATTTTCATCTAGGAATAAAGAAAATTTCTGAAACCTGCCATTTTTGTTTTTTTTTTTTCAGAAATAATTTAGTTTTTTTTAAATGGGATACCTAAAATTAACCATGTCCTATATTTATTTGTATTTGACATCATACAATTAAAAAAATAATTTTATAAATATTAATAACCTACGCAATTTTTATTATTCTATATTAAAAAGGTTACTCATTTTTATGAATCATATTTTTTTTCTTATAAGTAATGCTGTTTTTGTATAATTTACAACATACCATTTTTATGGGCAACATTAATAATTATAATTTTAATTTAATAATAATAATAAATTGCCCTTACGCAATGAAATATTCCACACTGTATGCATAAGACAAGCCATAATAATAAAATTATTATTATTAAAATTGTATTTAATTTATATTATATTTATTGATATATTGTAGAGCAATCTTTCAAAAGGAAATTATAACCTATAATTTAAAAAGTCTAAGTTTTAATTGTTGCGTTTTGTTGCTAGGTAGTTTGAACAAAAGGTATGCCAGATCAGTTTTATTAAACGTAGTCTGGAAAAGAGAAATGTCATTTGTCATTTTGAAATTCTTTCTCTAAGGGTCCCTGTTTAGTTTAGTATTTACTACGATAACGAATTTTCAGTGTATACAATTTAAAGCTAACACTTTCCCCACCCATGATGCATTATCACCGTTTAATCATATTCCGATTAAAGCGATTTGATTGGATATATCGTCTCGAGTAACGTGAGAAATCTGAACCGTTTGGATTGGTAATTCGTTTCACTATGTATAAAAAGTTTGAGCAATAAAACCTACCAAATAAAATGACAGCTTTATAAACCAATAGTCATCAGAGTCGAAAGAGAGCAATAAAAATGGATAAGACACTCGATTTGTGAGAAGGACATGCAGATAGACGGTCCAACAGGCAAAAATAAAGAATTTTGATTTAGGGCAAATTTAACGATTTTGTAAAGAAAACTTACCATGAAAAAAAAACTCACTACTCTAGCTCGAGAGCTGTGAAGTATAATAAGCATAAAATATGGTAAAGTACAGTTGATTTTGCCGCACTCGGCAATAATTTCAGTAAAATTATTATATACACGCTGTTATTAGGCGCCACCAGCAATTTCAGAAATGTGTAAACATGCAAAAACAAAATATAACATTCCTGCCATTTGACGTGAAAATAAAAGTTTTAAGATGCACGTAAATAAGTAAGCACTTTATTTCTTAACTGTCCAATAAAATGAAATGCATAATTTGTATGATAAATATATATTATTAGCGGAGTATAGTCATTTCGATGTCGTATCTTTACAATTTAATAATTTTCGAAATTTACACAAATTCCTAGACTGGCGACAGACGTTATTGTCACATCCATTGACGTCACTTCAATAGAAGAAATAATTTCTATTTCTTCTATGGGAAGCTTATAGATTAACATTCAATTTGAATTTAAATTATCCTTGCATAATATAAAATTTTAACTCTATAAGCTCTAATATTGACAATAACAAGACAAAAAATACAAAGAAACATGACTTTTTATTCTTCTTTTTTATACATGAACTAAAATAAATAGAGTAGAAAATATAAAGTGAAGGAATAACATAGACTCATATACAGTGGACCTTATATAAGTCGTGGAAACAAATTGAAAAGAGTATAGAAAATGATAATGACTGTCAAATATGACTATTTCTTTTTAGAGTAACCTCTACATACCAAACCAAATATAAGCTGCCTCGACTAAAAATTTGGCTGTCACACGGAAAGAAATTAGTGGGCTCTGCGCTATACATTATAAGATATTTGGTAACAGTGGCAAATTATAGTGATTTAAGCTATAGATTATAAGGGACACAATAACTAATAATGTTAAAAATAAATTGGAAACGATTATATATATTACAGACACGATTATATTTATTACAGGCACTATTATAAATTTACAGAAATTTTATTATATTATAAAAATTATTAGCACGGACAATAATTAAATCTATTTAAGCTATAAATGCCATACTATTTGTTATATTTTATTATTCACTAAACAATTAAAGTATTTCATATAAATTTTTACACTGACTGAAATAATTGTAAGAGAAAGCCTTGTATTTATATAATAAGCGATTATAATTTGCTTGGTATGTGTGTTATAGCGCTCCTAGCTATAATTTTTTTTTCCGTGCAGAAAGAATACTGGTAAAACCTGCTCAAAGCCTCGCAATCTAGAAAGGATAATTACCGAAACGATGAGTCGAATTATTTTTGGCACATTTCTTTGAAAAAGTGTATCCTTCATTTTTGGTTATTGTGGAATAGTACAAATGCTTATCTTCATATTCTACTGCTCCTCGGTTGTAATAACTAAGGATACTAAATCTGTAGCCTGCAACTCAGTATCCGAGTGGTCCTTAGTAAAAAATGCTATAACACTACTTTAGTCTTATGGCATAAAAGTTTAGCTATTATTTTGTAGTGTTTGGTGATTATTTTCTTTGCGAAAAGGTCTGTGGATAATCGTCGCATCTCTCGCGACGTAAAATACACCGGGCGTTCGTTCATACATTTCCCATAGAATAATTCCTCGCGACATTAAAAGCCAGATTCCACACACTAATTATATTGTATCATGTCGTACGACGACTGAGCATAATTTAATCAGAGACTAAGAACATAATAAAAATGATTAATTTAATAAATTAATTCTTAAAACTCAAAGTTTTAAACACAACATAAACCACCAAACCAAGACCGGAGCAAAAACCAAAAGGTAAAAGAAACCTCAGTACTAGATAACTCTGACCTTAATTCGTATTCGTACCAACTTGGAACTTCAAAGAGATCCCTAGTATAAGCTATTTTAAGTAGCCATTTAACTGAGAACTCATATTATACTCAGTTAACTGTCAAATCTAAGTTGAATGTAGCGATGTAGCGAGTCCCTTCAGATAATCTCATCTAATTGATAAAGAATATAATTAGTTTGGTTCAATGTAGAGTCCGGGGTGCAGTTTAGCTCGCGTTCGTGACAGAATGTCACAAGTGCACCCCCTAGAGAAACCGACTGTCTAGACATTTACGGATTTTCTGAAAAAATCTACATACAACAATGTAGTAGCAAGTTACTATAAAAGCTACCTAGTAGCTTTTCCCTTTAAGTCAAGAAATGTTTTTAAAAGGGCGTTCATGGTCTCTTTCGGTTCCAATAAGTCGTTCCAGATCTATTTCCATCTAAGCCTTTAGGGCTTTAATAACAGTGATGAACTTGCATATGCATATATGAGATGGCAGGAACTTTATCCCCTTTTTCACATTTTATGTGCGGGGTGCTTGTAGTCAGTCTTATTTCATGTCGTTGCTTGTGGTATCCTACGAGCAGCGTTCCATAACCAAGCAAAAAATCCAGAAATTTTGTTACTGTCCACCGCCAAGTGGTTGTTAAAGAAGGACTATATAATTGCTCCTATTGGAAGTAATAAAATGCAACCCAAAATAAACCTGAGCCATGGATACAGCGATTTTAACTTTTTAAAAACTTTTAGATCTTTAGGTGCTTGTTCAGTAAGCAGGGTCTGGTTATTATGTTCGTTAGGTCTCTGATTTCCCTCTATAACCAGAAGTAAGGTGGTTTCTTCTTGGCAGATCCCCCTAAAAATTATTTCAGTATTTCTTAGGAGCATATCTTCAGTGTTATTAATAATTTTTATCATTTCTCTCGTGCCTGACGTCAGTATACCGTAGAGTATAAAAAAATAATTATTTCGTTCTTATTCGCTGAATTGGCTATGTGGCTGTCGAAAGCGTGGGCGTTTGCTTTACGACAAAATATGAGACGTTTAACAAAATAGACGCGTGGTAGAATGCGACTCTAACATCGATAAACGTCACGTGCGTACAAGAATTCCAGAAGATTAGTAAATATCCCGAACGATTCAAATGGAAACAAGAAAAATATGGCCGTTTGTAAAAGGTTAATTGATAGTTTGTTTCATATAATATATGTTCCAGGGTTCTATTTCTAAATAGGTATTTTTGTGACAAGAGGTATATAAAAGTAACCATGGACGAGCTATTTTATTTCCCCATGAAACTAAACGTTGTTTCTTTTAAATTATCTCTGCTTTCCAAGTGTGTAACTTGTATCTTTATTGCCAGTATACAGTGTGATTCAGAAATAAGTTACACAGTTTTAACGGATGATTCTATGTATATAAAAAAATATTTAAAAAAAAGTTGGTTTAGACTTTTATCTTTTCGAGAAAAATTGTTGCTGTATACAGTAATTTCATTTCTAAGCACTAAAACTAAGAAATGGTCATTACAGATATACTGTGTCAACGTTGCAACGTCTTCAGCACGAAAATAACGATCAGGTCTACGTATCTACGTCAGAAAAAGTTGACATTCAAGTAGATTCACTATCAACGATTTTGATATAACTTTTTTTGGATGCAACTATCCAAATAGTAAAAACAACAACAATCATGTACAAGGAAGTCGCCCTTTTAGTCGATAGCAATTGCGTAGTTCAAAAAACCTCTTAACATTTTTTTTCATTCTCTTTTTGCCATTAGTAGATTTCAATTAATTAATTGAAAGAGGTCTGGGTAAGCGTTAATAAATATATTATTCCGAAGCAAATTAATTTAATCAATTTGAAGTCATGTTAAAATTGATTGTTATTAAATATAAACAAATTGAATATTGATTGAATTTTGCATGTGTTCGGCGTAAGATTTAAATTATTATTCTCTTCGTAACAGTACAGTAGAAAATATGGTAAAAAATATGGCGTACAGATATAATACTTTTATAGGTACACTTACAATCGGTTACTGTACTGAATACTAAACGAAATTAGTAAAAATTTACTGGTTGTTACAGTTACATAAACTATAGTTATGTTAGTTACTTAAGTTATTTCCAAGCGGGGTTCATAGCCCTCCACCTGGCCACTAGGGACCTTTGCGTTAACCGCACAGACCTCCTCATATAATTCCTGTTTCTTTTATAAAGTCCAGGAACGGTTTCAGGGGAGTGTTCAATGAACACTGCTCATGATCTCGTTTGGTTCCAGCGAGTCGTTTCCAAAGTACTTCCATATTAGGCCTATTACTACTACTAGGCCTATTAGCGATGGACATTTACATATGAGGTGGTAGGGTCCTTCATACCCTTCCCCACATCTCCAGCACACGGGGCTCGTAGTCTGTCCCATTTCGTGTCGATGCTTGTTTAGTAAGCAGTGTCCTGTTATTATACCCGTTATTACTCTCAGTTGACTCCTGGACATGCTTAGAAGTAAGATGGTTCTTTTGGTTGGTCGCCTAGAAAGAGTGTAGAGTGCCGCATTTTAGGTGCATCTATCCAGCGTTTCTGGTTATCATCCCGCAACATTTTCCTGACCTCGTGTCTGGCCGTGGGTTATGATAGCACGGTTCTGGTTCTGTGAGTACAGCTTCACTTCCCTTTCTTGCAAGGTAGTCTGCCTCCTCATTACCATCTATACATTGATGTTCTGGTACCTACATGACTATAACAACGTTAAGTATTACTGTAATAACTAGTGAATGTTTACTAAACTTTTGTACAGTAGATTCTCAGTGTTCGCTTCGAAACTATGATATCAGAGGTGTTAGGGAGAGACGTTTTGTAGTTTTTTTCTATTTTAGTAGCTCAAAGCAAGACGTGTATGCCATTGTGTATGTCAATGTCATTAATTGTAAAATTCCAAATTATTTTATCTTCAAAACTCAGTTAAAAGAATCGTTAATTTAAAAAAAGAATACTGAAAGAAGATTAAGGGATAATATGAAAAGGAAGCAATTTCCATCGATGTATTTTAATTGAAGATTTTTTGAAAATTGGATGTATTCGCACAAGCCAGAGGCTTATTTGAGGCTCTCCATGACTCAATCTTAAATTAAGTAAACTCGCTAACTATCCGGAAGTAGATGAAGAAATTGAAATTTACACTAGGCTTTTCATTGTTTCAGTCAATATTATCAACAGTTACGTTGTCTTCTTATTCTTTTCTTTTTCCTTGTTTTTTAAATACAAAACAACGCAGATTGTTAAGAGTGTCCATAAAATCGTATAACTTTACAAAATAAATTATCTATTGTAAAACATTTTTACAGGTTAACCCTTTCAACTTGGGCGGTCAAACATCTGTTTAAACAATAGCAGCAAACTCGTTAAAAGGGAAAAGCTAATAAAGTGGAAAAAGAATGAGAAGAAAAACTTTAAGTTTTTTTAATAAATGTTTTATTTAGTTTTTGTTTTTTGGGAAATAGGGCTTCAAATCTGACTTAAGTTAATTTTCTATTTTACTTTTCAAACCCTTTTTGTTTTAATTTATATTTGGACATATGTAGTTTTTTTATGTAGCTATAAATTAGTGTTTTAAAACTGAAAAAGCATAATGACATGCCGGAAGTAGACGCCTCAGTGGAAAAATTCATATATGTTATTTTGAAGTTGGTACACATGCGTATATTAGTTTAAGTGAGTGAAAAATTGTCAACAAATGACTTAATTTAAATTGTAAGGCGGTTTTATTAAAAGTTGAAATTAGCAACACAGCAAACAAAGAGGGATGCCAGTTTACAGTCTCTATTGCCCAAAAAGTTTTAAAAATTAAACTTTCTTTACGTATAGAGTTATAAAAACTTCTGTACTGGGGCTGAAAGGGTCAAAACATCGTAAATTGAATGACCAAAAATTTGTCGGCGTATACCTTTGCGAATCAAGGCCATTTTTCTTTTGCAGAAAGAAAGGCCATTAAAACGGTTTCTGTTTAATTGCTTGCTTCGAGATAATAAAAAATCGCCAGAAATCTAGCGGGCATACCTTGAACGTATTAATTTATCGTTTAATTGTAATTAATGATTATTTTTTAGATTATAATTTTAAATGAAGGAGCTGAAATATTTGTTTTTCGAATTATACGTATGGGAAATGGTTTTTTTTTCATTAAATATAATTATAATTGAGGAATAACTTTATTTTTAATTAGAAGTTATCTATAAACCCCAAGAAATTTGATATTTTTCTATTTATCTCGAAAACTAGAATAATATAGCTAGATTATAAGGCCGAAATTCCCATTCACAAACTTTTTGTTGGGTTTCAGTTGGACTTTTGTTTGGACTTTTTTGTTTGACTTTTTTGTTTGGACTTTTTTTTACTTTAGGAGAACCTAATAAATGTGAGTTTTAATCAAACTTGGAACATAGAATTCAAATCCTGTTGCTGTTACTGCATGTAAATTAAAATTTACAAATTCTTTCATTTCATTTAGCCTTTCGTGAACGAATTTGTGGGTTCAGTGACATTCTACAAAATACGTATTATGAGACCCCGGTTGGATTCCAAACAAAACAAAAAGGTGCAAACTGTCAATGTGGGTTGACATACTATTGCATAGGATCCATATAGGATGTCTTAAATTAACGGCAGACTAACATCTCTACTCTCAATTTCCCTACTCCCTAACATCCCTACTCCATAACATCCCTACTCTATAACAACCCTACCCCGTAACATATCTACTCCATAACATCTCTACCTCCCCAATAACTCTACTCCACAGTATATGCACTTTATTAGCCACGTAATAATAAATGAGCAGAACAAAGAAGCTTCTTCTTCTAGATTATTTTATTTTTTTCCTAGAAAACGTTCATCTTTAAATTAAAATCGAGAACAATCACAAATGAAATATTCTAAAAGTCACATTGTTCGTGTACTCTTAACATGCACTAATAAGTAAGTAATTAATAAACTAAATTCATATTTGACAGTGACTTAGCATGACAAATATTTTTTGAGTTGACAAGTCGCTATGCGAGTGCATATAGTGCGGAGTAGAGTTCTTACGGAGTAGAGATGTTATGTAGTAGAGATGTTACGGAGTAGATTTGTTGTGGAGTAGGGATCTTAGGGAGTAGAGAAATTTAGAGTAAAGATGTTAGTCTGCCAAATTAACTAGCAGGATTGTTACTAAACTAATAGCTTAAGAGTTTTAAGTTAAAGCTATAAACCCACTGAATTATAAAAACTTTTCGCAAAAAAAATTAAAAAGTCTCTAAAAAGTAAAAAATACTTAAGTCGATGTCAATTTCGCCATTCCCTAAAGTAATTACTACCAAATTTTTTTTTCATTATTTTATTAGTTTGCTGTGAAATTGGCACCGACTTTTTTTATGTTTTACTTTTTAGAGACATAGAAGTCTGTTAATTTTTTTGCGAAAAGTTTTTATTTTTTACTTTTTAGAGACACAATTTGTAACGTCCTTTAAGTTAAATTATAGTTGTCCTTCCATCTCGGCAATCTGCTGATGTCACAACGCACTGGTACTGCGTTGTGACGTCATTATCTTAAAGATAAATTTCTAAAAAATAAAAGTAATATTTTTATTTCTGCGCCCAAGAGTCCAACCAACCTTATTTTAAACGAAATACTAAAGAAAATATTTGTAAAACTTGAAGAGTTATGTAATAATCAAATAACGCCTTATGATAAAATCACAAATTTTATAATTTTCTCTTGGTATTTTAATATTACTGGTCCAGAGAATCATGTTTAGCGGCATTTAAAAGATTTTTAGTCTGCCGTAATATTTGAGTGACCCCTTGATTAAGTTATCAGCTTATCCGAGTTATCCGATATTTCTCTAAAAATTTAGTTGGTATTAGAACCAAATGAAGCCGTTTTTAAGTGAAATTGCGTTAAAATGATTAGATTTATCTTAATTATCCGGCTTACCCGGCTTTATCCGAGCGTCAAATTGAAACGGGACCACCTCATGAATGCCATATTCAAGTTTCAAAAAGTTTTATCAAATTCCGTTAAATCGTTCCAAAGTTATGCGGGAACAAACATAAAAAAAAAACAAAGTCACGTCGAATTGATAACCGCCTCCTTTTTGGAAGTCGGTTAAAAAGTCAAAAGTACATCATATATATATGATACATATATGAATATATGCATACCCTAACAGGTAAAAATTATTAAGCATAGCTCACTACTATATAATAAAACATTTTCTTACGAAGACAAGAAAAAACCTAATAAGGGAATCAATTATTACACGAACGAGTGAGTTTGGTGAAATATTTTCAGTAGTAATATCATAAGTGCATGTTGAATTATCGATAATTTTTTTACTGTATTAAACCTGCGGTCTCGGAATGCACGAAAACAATTTCCTTAAGCAAAATGTTTTTTTATATACAGAAAAAAAAATATGTATAATTCAACATGCACGAATGGTATTTTGAAAGACTATTTCACAAACAAAATAAGGAAGTATATAATTTTACCATGTTTAATATTGTTTCATATTTAAATTAAAACTTTAAGAACTAAACAACAATATTACTTTACAACTATAATTAAAAATTTAAATCTCAAATTTGCCGCGCTTTTTAAAACCACGATGTTTACTTGTTCGCGAATGTTGCCAAGTCTAAACTTTGCTTGTGGGATATTTTTTGCTTGAGATTATTCCAATAAAATAGTTGTTATCATATATTTTAGCATTTAAATAAAGATCATTGCTGTTTTTGTTTAAAAAGTTTAGTTTTCAACGGAAAAGAAGTAAAATAACGGGTGTTTCTACCCGTAAAAAAACAATTTGCTATCGGTTTCTAATAAAGTTTGGCAACACTGTACTGGTACCAGTAAATTATTTACTTCTTTAATGCAAATATATTTTTAATAAATAAGTGTTTAAATTAGTTTTTAGTGGCCTGTTTTTAATACCAAGATTCAATTAAATAAATTAAAATTTATGAATATCAGTGATTTAAAGCTTTTAAGATGGAAAGTGCATAAAATATAATATATTATCTGAAATTAATTAGGGTTTATACCTAGGATGTTTTGGTAATAAAATAAGCATTTATATTGCTTATCAATAAAAAATAAATCAACTAATAAAATACACATAAAAATATAAAATTTATTAAGATGTCAGTAACTGTCAGTTTCTTGTTTCCATAGTAACCAAGTGATAATTGCATATGTGCAAAAATTATCATATTCATTTTGATCTGATTGGTCAAGAAACTAAAAATGCAAGGTTTTGATTGGCCTATATATTGTTTGTGAAATAGTCTCAGAAAAATACACGGAAAAATTATCTTATAAGCTTAATAAGTGGTTTTATACTATCCAGTATTTTCAATGCTGAAAAAATGAGTTAAATGTGATTTGACCGCATATAAATGAATATTAACAGAGCAAGTGGATTTAATTACCGTTGACATATTAATGATAATTTAACTAAATTAATTATCGATAATTACGTTACAGATTAATTCCTTGTTAAATAACAGTAATGACATTTATTTCAAATAATAGTAAGCCGGCTTATTTTATAATTGTGAAATATACAAATAGGTGTGTCCACGGAAATTTACCCCCTGCTGAAGAAAAATTAATTAATTATTTCACAAGTACAAATTACAATAATAATTTGCACTAGTACAATTTTCACATAGTTAAAAATTTTATAAAATAGTCCATCAAAATATACTTCATGGCACAAGAATTATAATAATTATTAGGAAATGTTGTTCCAACATATAAAAAACATTTTGCTTAACTTTGAGATCCAGTAGAATATATATGTCCCATCCTGTTTAAAGTCATCACTTGTGCAATGCATGTCCATTTTACGTTGTAAAATTATTTAAGGGTTTTTTAGTTACTCGGAGTGTATTTCTACTAAATTTTATTAAAAGTGGCAAAGCTACTTTTGTATTTTTTGTCCTAATAAACATTTCATTTCAAAATAACAATTATGTTACACTATACCCAGTGGGACATATATAATCCGACGAAGATGCCTACTGGGTCATATATGTTCCACTTGTTTTTTTCTATGTAAAATATTTGTTTTATACAACAAAAAAAAAATACTTTGTGATCGCCAGTTATAACTCAAAAACGTTAATACAAAAAAAAAATAAAAACTGGGTCTCAAAAGGTTAAAACACAATTTACAAGCAAAATACCTTTAATATACCGAAACAAAAATGTCAATTATTCAACATGTGACTTAGTCATTTATTGGCTGATTAATAAGAATTAATAAGAAAATAGTATGTACTCATACACTGAAAGAAATTATATTGAAAAAGTGTAAAAAAATACACTCTATAAATGTGTAAATTTTACACCTTTATATAAATGTACATCAACATTGATGTGACACTACACACGTGAGGTGATCTTGACCTAGAGTGTGTATTTTTACATCCATACCTTCTGCAAAAATACACTCGGAGCTCAAGAAAGTGTATTTTTATAAACATACCTTTAGCAACAATACACTCAAAGTGTAAAAATCACACTTCTGATGTACAAGCCAGCCAATCGCGGGCGTTAAGCTAGTCACGTGACTCGAGAAGCCAGTATCCTTGCTTCATCGAGTCTGGTGGCTGTCGACCATTATAATTGTTTACGTTTGTAAGAGTGTACGTATAATTATGTGTGTGCTAGATTTTTCAAAGAAATAATTGGTAAGTGTTGATTAAAAGTAAATATTTAAAAAGTGTGATTAATACAATATCCTTAAAACATACATTTTATAATATTTTACTTATTTAGGCCTGCAAATTTTGAGTTGTTAAGACTGGTGTATGTTTTCTGTTTCTATTTTATATGGGTACGTTTTGTAGCGCTGATTACGAATATACGTTTTATTTTTCTGTTGCGTAGTTTTTCCATAAAACACTATTTATAAATAAAAAAATAACAAAACGGTTATTCTATTTTTTTTTAGTAAATTGAAGGGTTTTAGGTAAAAAGCTCTAGCCACAGTGTGTAAACTTTACACACTGGATATAAAAATATAATACACACCGCATTTATATTAACGCTTCGAGTGTAAATTCACATCAGCAGCAGCTGCAAGTAAATTAGCCATGCACGTGAATGTAAAAAATTATCTCAGTGTAGCTGCATACAAGTTTAATGTACACATAGCCACTGCACTTAAATTTTTTTAAATTCCCAATCCAGCCCAAAACTATGGATGATATAATATATTAATTATGTTTTACCTAATCGGTCGAATCGTAATGAATTTAATTGCGATTTGCGTACAGATATAGAAGTAAATAATTGATTTTGGCATTTTTATTTGGAAAGAATCAAAAAATGATTTTCCTGTATCCAGATACGACTGCCATATTTGGAAAACGATAACCAATAAGGAATCGCTTGTTTATTAGCAAATGTTAAAATTAAGGAAATCACGGATTAAATTATATTTATTGTTATTTAATATGTTTGAATTGCGTATTTAAGAGTTTTTGCAATATTTATATCTTTTCCGAAAGAATTGTAGTAATATAAAGTACTCGAATAACCTTGCATACGCTGCGTGGCGGCAGAATTTTTCTTACTTCTAAAGAAACCCACCGTGTAATTATATTGGAAAAAATTTAAATATTTTCCAATCGGAATTATTGTACTATTCACAGAGCGCAAGCGCTAGTATAGTATAGTTTGACGCACGGATCTGTGGCTACGGGAAATATGTTTGGAATGTGTGTGCAAGTGGGAGGCCCGATGTAGGCACGCACGCCTTATAACGCT
Source organism: Brachypterus glaber (assembly GCA_958510825.1). NCBI lineage: Eukaryota > Metazoa > Arthropoda > Insecta > Coleoptera > Kateretidae > Brachypterus > Brachypterus glaber. The sequence continues at coordinate 92,143,019 of OY294044.1, forward strand.
CTTGATGGAAAGAAGAGAGCGCAAATGAATCATGAAAAAATAAGAAACTTTGAAAATCCTTCTGAAAAACAAAAAATATATATAGGGTAATCAGCACTGCTAGGAATTACAATGCTTTAAAAGGACCGCACTAGGAATGTGTGATTTATTTTATAAATATAAACATATTTTATAGAGTGATTCCATAACAAAATGATTTATTGAATTGTCACACATAAGTGTCAAAAATATTATTAATAAAACAAGATTTTAACTCCTTGGTAGTGAGAAAAACCTAATGCGCTACTCGTAGGTAAGTTTTTTTCTATCTTCTAGTATAGTTTTACGCACGGATCTGTGGCTACGGGAAATATGTTTGGAATGTGTGTGCAAGTGGGAGGCCCGATGTAGGCACGCACGCCTTATAACGCTCTTGATGGAAAGAAGAAAGCGCAAATGAATCATGAAAAAATAAGAAATTTTGAAAATCCTTCTGAAAAACAAAAAATATATATAGGGTAGGTCGTTTTTATGGACCTCAGTTCCGCTTCGGTCCACAAAATACGACCTCACACAGAAAAATTAACTTACCTCTACTAGAAGCGCAAACAACTATTATTAAGGATCAATTTTGAAAAAAAATTGGCCAATATTTTTTCGAAAAATTATTTATTTTTTCGGTTATTGACGAATTGTTCTTAAACATCGATTTTTCATTGTCTTTTTAGCTCAATCACTATGAAGTCGGTTTTGAAATCCAGACGTCCGGGTTCAAATCTCAGGTTCGGCTACGCTTATTTTTTATTTGAGTTTATTTATTACTATACTCTTTACAACGCACAAAAAGTTCAGTCCTAAAAATGTAAAAAGAAAACTTTTAAAAAACAAAACAACTTTTCAAAAAATACCAAATTTTCAGAAAGGATTACTTCGATGAATTCTTACCAATTAAAAAAAAATCCATTCTTTAAAAAGTTATATCTAGAGGGCGCCAGTTTTTAATACAATTATATTTTGGGAAGTATATCTATATCTATCAAGAAAATCATCACAGAAGAACGGAACAAGGTATTTTTGCTTCTCCCTCACCAGTAATTGCTTCAATAATGTCCAACTTCCTTCAAAAAACAATATAAAGCTATAATTTCTTCTCAAAATCCTTGTAGAAGTTCTACAGTAGAACAATAGGCTTTCACTTCATTACCCAATTCATATAATAAAATAAAATATTCAGATAGGTAAACTCAAAGTCAATCTGTAAAACCACTAGAAGATAACAAAAACGTGAACCTGGCCAGCGGTCCTTGTGGCAAAGGTCAAAACACTCCAGAAGAAGAAGAAGAAGAAGAAGAAGAAGAAGAAGAAGAAGAAGAAGAAGAAGAAGAAGAAGAAGAAGAAGAAAAGAATGTGTATCGAAGCATTACATATCTTCACGGCTTGTTTAATTTATACAATTTATATAATAAATGTGTCGAATAATAAAATTTAATAAAATAAGGCAAACTCGTTTTACTAATATGGATCCAAATATGGATGTAATAAGTAAGATACTCAAATTAATGATGGGAAAGTACAAATATTATTGCTAATATTTCTGCACCAAGGGATACGAATGTAAACAAGCCAGTGCACTGCAGTGCACTGTAATGCTGCAACATAATTTACCGGGAAAATATCTTGTAAACCAAGCATATTAAAAAAAAACCATAGAAAAAAATATTGTCTTTAATCAAGAATGTGTGATTTGGATATAATGAAGAGAATATATTCTCGTTTAAAGCAAAATTGTGCTTTAAATATGAAAGGATAAGAATATGGTATGCATAAAAGAAGAATATTTTCTCTTCGTTATATACAAATCACCATATTTTTGATTTAAGACAATATTTTTCTGTGTGTGTAGGTAAAATCGGCACAGAAGTAAAAAATTGGATCAAGGCAGCTATGGTCAGGGATGACGCGAAGAGGGGCGGGTAGGGGGGAGGGCGCTACCCCCTAACCACGATCGAGTTGAGAAAATCTACCGTCCAGTTAGTAAAATTGGCAGTGGCAGAGTTTGGAAATTTGCAGTAGAGTTGGGAAAATTGACTGGTGAGTTGGGAAATTTGTAGAGGTGAGCTCCCTTTTTTTAGTCGTTAAAATTGTACCGCTTTTTTATCAAGGAAATTGGGAAAATTGGCGTTACAGTCGGAAAAACTGAATCAAAATTTTAAGGGGTAAAGTTTTTTGTTAAAAAAAGTTGGAATTTTTTTTAACATTTAGTTGGGAAATTTTTGACTTTAATTCTCAACGGAATCTGGACCAAAAGTAAAAAATGTCGGCGCCACGGCCGATCGTATCGAAACACGGGCTTTCTGTTTCCTTGTTTGCCCGCGTCGCTAGTGCTTCCTTAATCTGCGGTTGATCGCCACTCCAAGTGACTAGACCCTCGGGGATAAGATAAAAAGCTACAGATTTCAAAATAAAAATTACAATCTTCACAAGAAATCTTTTAGTGAAAATAATATTTAAAGTTAATTATATAACTGTTGAGCAAACGTTGGCCACCAAAAAATTCATGCAATATCAAACAGATATTTTTCGAAGCTACTAATGGTTTTAAGTAAATATTTACACTGCTCTACACTCAAAAATTTGCCCATACCATTTTGGTTGATTCTAGATCTATTTGATACGCTGTTTTTGGAATCTTGCTTCGTTTTTCTCGATCAGCTCGTTTTTTTTTGTAATGCGCTATATTATTTTTTTTTTGCCTATTATAGTTGCTTATAATAGTTCTAGTAAAAAAATAAATAGGGACTAATTATTTTTTTTTGCGGTGGTTTTCTATTAATAGGACTCTAAGCCAAAAAAAGGCGAATTTAAAATATCTTTATTCGTTTGTTTTTTATAGGCTTCTAGATTAAAAAAATAGTTATTTGCGCTTCTAGTAAAGGTAAGTGAATTTTTTTGTGTGAGGTAGTATTTTGTGGACCGAAGCGAAGCTGAGGTCTATAAACACGACCAAAGACAGAAAAAACTTACCTACGAGTAGCGAATTACGTTTTTCTCACTACCAAGGAGTTAAAGTCTTATTTTATTAATAATATTTTTGACATTTATATGTCTGACAATTCAAGAAATCATTTTTTTTTATGGAATAGCTCTATAAAATTAGAAATAGTAGTCTTGTGTCTAGATGTCCCCTTGCGGTAAATGTAAGCACACTTAGTGTTATTGTGCGGTAAATCGTTTTCTCTGTCTTTAGTTACGGTTTTTTTTTGTATTGATTTCATCTATCACTAAGTGTGTTCGATATAGTACTTTCCATTAGTTTCGACTTTTTGATTAATGTCAAATTACCTAGTTGGTAGTGAGAAAAATAGATTTTTTAGCATTTTTTCGCAATATTTCCATGAAAATATTATATAAATACTTTAAAAAGATATGGCTCTGATTTTTATAACCAACACTAACACACATGTGAGGTTTATCAAAATAAAAGAAAAGATTCAATCCAGTAATGGAGATTTTACTTAATTTATTAATTATTGAAAGCAGAACAACAATATTTTGAATTTATTAACGTTTATTTAATATGTTATATATATTATAATTTAACCGATAAAACAGTATTTGTGTCAACTAAATATTTGGTTGGATATGGCCAATTAAATTATTTGGTTGTGGCAAAAAAATGTTATTTATGTCAAATATATAACTATTTTATTTCCATTAATAAATTATTTTGAAATTAAAATATTTGTACATGAACTAAATATTTATTTGACTCAAATAAAATTACTCACAACCAAATAATTGAATTGAAAATCCAAATAAATCCTTTTTATCAGTGTAGCCACCGTACTTCGTTTGCTCGGTTCATCACACTCTACTTCAACTATCCATTCAAGTACATGATATGTTTTTCTTAATTTTTGGTAGATTGTTATGATTAAAAATTAATTGTCAAATAAAGCTGTATGGTTCTGAATCTACCATGTAAAAGAAATAAACACAAAGCGTAGATAATACAAATAGCCTAGCATTATTTTTCCCATGCATGGATCAGCCACAGTTCCTCCTGTCACAATTTTCATTCCATTCGACGTTAATGACTTTTAAATGCTTTCGCTTGAAATTTTAATGCGATCTTGACATGTCTTCCGATTTTTAGCATAGCCTACCGCACAAGTAGTACGATTTCTGCCCGTAGTACTCCAGGAAGTGCTCGACAGAAGTAATAATGTTTTAAGAAAAGTGAACTATCAGACCTATTATAGGTATAAACCGGGTACTACCAAAATTAAATCAAGCCGTGAGAATTATTTCCTTAGGATAGAATTATTTTAGACTGGTTAATAACCAGTGGTTATACAGAAATAGAAATTCCCAAATAAGCTTCAGCTTGTTCTAAAGCCTTTCCATTAACTTTGACAAGTAGTTTAAATAGAGATTTCTCATAAAATTGTATAATTAATTCAAAAACTGAAGAAACATTCTGGCAAAATGATTCTTCTATTATTATTGCCTCATCATTTATCAAAAATAAAAAAGGGTTATTGTTTCATGATTTTAGAAATCGCGCGTCTTTTGCAGAAAAAATTAAATACATATTCTGATATAACTATTTTTTTCAAAAATGTTACTAGGTACAGCTTGTTAACACGCCCCCCTAGTGCGCATTGGACAGCGGCTAAATTAGAGGTGCGCGTATCGGATATCTTTCTTCCTCCAAATACTTTGTATTACATTTCCACGTCTCATCCTAAGTGTGACAAGCTGTACTCACCATTTTCCTAAAAAATATTTTGGTTAAATCAACGATACATTTATTTGTCCATGATTGTACATTTAGGTATCCAAAAAGCTACTAAATTTTTAAGATATTAACTTTTTTAACCCACTTAAAAACTTCTAGTCCTCACATCACCTTGTAATACCGTTAATAACACCAGATTAAATTACTTTTGTAAAAACAAAAACTTTTATGCCATCATTTCATTTAAATAACAAATCTAATTGACATTGTGTCGTATAAACACACTCTTATCTGTAGAAAATCGAATACATATCGCACAGACGCGGCTGTTCTGTTGACATTTTGAATAAAGACTGTAAACATGCTTAGCCGTAAATAAGTAAATACCAACATGGCCGCGACATGTTTTTAATAAATTATTTATAAATGAAGTATCTCGTGTAAATAAATAAATTGAATTGAATTGATAATGTGTTTTTGCAATCAGTTATGTTTTATTAGTGGCGAATTTGAACCAATGAAGTATTTTGTGTCATTTTTGAGTTAAAATGTAATAATTATTTATTTTGATTTGTTTGAGGCCCTCAAAACATACTCTCAAATGGGTATGTTGTGAATTTAATATTAAAGTGAAAGTGTTTTTTTTTGTATTTATTATAATAAAACAATCCTCAGCTCTAAAACCACTAAAAAGTAAATTGTTTTTCAACTGGTAAATTTGGCAACCTGCAAAGCCAGATAGGAAACCTGGAAAGCCATATAGAAAAAGCAAAGTAATACCACAACCTCACAAGTAGCTCGGATAAGGGTTTTTTTTTTATAAAATTTTTGATTTTTTTTAATTATTTTTAAATCTTAAAGTCGATTTCTGGAACCTTCAGGAATTTCTGTTTTTTTTTTAATGACCCTATTTCTGAATAACCTTGTATAAATGGATTACCTAATTTTTGGACTTATTATATTAATATAAGTAATTACTCATATGAATACGATTTTAAGAATCTTTATATGTTTTATTTTTCATCAAATGTTATCTAAACAAAATAAACTATGCATATACATGAATGTATGCATAA
>OY294044.1:92149014-92305467 GCA_958510825.1 Brachypterus glaber
TAATTCGGCTTAAAACTAAGACTTAAAAACTATTTTTATTGAGTACTTTATGCCTGAGACTTATTCAAACTTAAAAATTATTTTAAACATTTCATTTAAATTTTCGATTTGTAAATTGTATATTCTCTTACGCAATAGTTGTACATCCCCTTCTTTTTGTTGTAGACTTACATCATTATATGAACTATAATTTACCGTAATAATATATCTAAAAAGGAATTTGTGTACTTAATGCTTGTGCTATTTCTTTATTTATCTTTGAGTTGTTTAGCTTATGACATAGTTTCGTTTAAAAGTTCCCCGAAGTTCCACAGGTTTTTTTAGATTTTTTTGCACCAAATTGTAGGTTAAGGTATGCCTTTCTTAAAAAGTGGTGGCTTTTTGTAGATTTTATGGTTTTGCAAAGAAAAAAAAATAATACGTAAAATGATTCACGGTTGAATATTAAACAAATGGACTATGCATTTATCTTACATTTTTCAAACGGGAGGTCGTAAAAACTCGAAATTTAGTATGTACCTAAGGGTACAATGACAAACTAAAATCAACAAAACCAAAAAAACAAGATAGCGGAACGGTGACAGTGACATTTTTTGTACTGGAGGTCGTAGAAACATGAAATTCGGTAATTAGGGATACAATAAAAAACAAAAATCAACAAAGCCAAAAACCAAGGTGGTCGACCTGTCAAAGTCATATCTTTCGAATGGGAGGTCGTAGAAACTTAAAATTTGGTATGTAGAGTGGTATGTATTTGGTATGCAATGATAAACAAAAATTAACAAAACAAAAAACAAGATGGCCGACCTGTACATGATTATCTTTCGAACCGGAGGTCGTAGAAATCGATAAAATAATACAAATTATATGAATCCGTAATCAAAAAAACATATTTATGTACAAGAAAATAAAAAAGTTCAAGGTTTCAAATTTAAGGATTATTGGCGCCATTTTGAATACGCCATTTTATATTTTTTATTCTTATTGTCAAATTGAATTTAAGCAACCCAAAAAAGCACATTACCAATTTAAAGTAAAAATTTATATATAAATTTAACTCGAGGGTTTATTTATTGAAAAAAAGTGTACAAGGATTGTGAGAATCAAAGGATTGTGGAAGATTGTCAAAGATTGTCAAAAAGATTGTACAAAATTTTAATGAAGATTTTTAACGATTGTGGGAAAATTTCAGATGATTGCGGAAGATTGTAGTTGATTGTGAAGGATTCTGGAGGATTTCAGATGATTGTGAAAGAAGGAATTGTCAAGGATTGTAGAAGATTGTTGGATAGGTGTACACGGATTGTTCAATAAATAAACCCCTCGATTTAACTATTATAGAGGTCATATTAGACCCGCCATTTTGAATTTTTAACTTTAATGCCATATTCGGTTTTAGCATTCTAAAATACCTCCCTACAGAAATTTTTATACCTCTAGCGTAAACAGCCGAATTAATGCCATTTTTGGGTATCGCCCATAGTGTAGTGTAAAGTATCAGCAAGGGTAAAAATTCAGTACCAATTTAAGTAAAATCAGAATTTCGGAACGCGGATAATAGGTAATTTTGTTAATCTTTTTCCTTCCTTTTTAACCTTTTCGTGACGGGCGCAGCATATCTCAGGCTGACATATATGCGAGAGACGCATATTTTTAAACGATCTAAAAATTATTTCAAAACGGGAAGCGCTCGATAGCGGCCTACTAATATGTTTTTTAGGAGCCTGTAGACACACACACACGCTCATGCGGCCTGATATTTTAATATTACAATCAGACAATCCCCGTTTATATGGCAAGTCCTGTGAAAAATGTCCCATGTTTAAGGTGTAACTTTAAAAATTAATAAAATAATATCAAAATAAACCCCTTCTATGGTACTCTAATAGTTTCTAAGAAAAAATTAATCAGTACGTCCACTCTATTGTTTACGATTTGATTATGCACCGGGTTGCGCAACCGATGCGTTAGGCGCCAGTCTGCATGCATTGTCACAACAACGTCGTCACCTACTGGCCGGTAATTAATGCGATTGCACCGAACGGGGCATAGCCCTAGATGGACTGCTGATTTTCGCCTAGGCATGCATCTTGATGTTTCCTTTGATCTGCTGCCGAGAATTTCGCAGTACGGAACTGTTATTTCTAAAAGTAAACGTTTTTTTCTAATTTAGCTATGTGGTTTTGTACTTTGTATTGCAGTTTGACACCGGATATAGTTTAAGACAGGAAATACCGAAAATATAAATTAAAATGCTCTTATATTTCTCGACCTAACAAAAGCTTTTGACCCGTATTTGACAAATCAAGCATAGCATAGTATGTTTAAACACCCTAAAAAAATCGAAAAATATAAATTTAATTTAATTTTAATAGCGTTCGCCGGTGGAAAAGAGGTAAAATAGCAAATTACTCCCAGCTTAAAAGAAATAAATTTTCCCCTGAAGGCTAAATGGGTTTTAAAATGAAAGCAAGTTTTGCAAATTTGTATACAGGTATTTTAGTATATAACCACTTTTTGCAAAATCAATACCTTGTCCTTTTCTTAGATAATGGTAAAAGTTTCTCAGCAGACTCTGTAGGAAACAGTTAAATTATACTGCAAGTGGAATTTGACTAATCTTATAGTATTTTTTCCTCTGATTTTAAATCTGTTTAAAAATTAGCTATAGCTTTTGTCTTTTTCAAGAAATTAAATTTTAAATTTTTTTAATTTTCTTAAAATAGTCGTATTTGGAAACCATAAGTAGATTAAAAAGCATCCAAATGTGATTACAAAAAATTTATTTTATGATTTAAATAACTAAAGTAGAATTAATTGTAATATTTTTCTGGATTTTCTTGACTAGCCTCTTTTCTATACCCCTGAAACGGTGTTAAAAAGTGTGAACAAATTTTTTGTTGTTGTTCTGGTAGCTTGATGTAAATCACGTATGTCGACTAGTCCTAGCAGATATAAAATATCAACAATATAACTTTCAATATGATAGTCAATTATATCTAGTAGTGTACTGGATCCAGTCCATGGACAACAAAAAATTTGTTCACACTTTTTAATACTATTTTAGAGGTACAGAAAAAAGCCAACAAACAAAATCCAAAAAAAAACATGAGAAATAATTTTACTTTAGTTATTTAAATCATAAATTAAACGTTAATTTAGACTTTTGGATTTTCATTTTGATGCTTTCATTATTTACTTATGAGTGTCCGAATATGACCATTTTTAGCTAATGTAAAAATTTTAAAAGCATATTTCTCGAAACTGACAAAAGCCAGAGATAATTTTTAAACAGATTTGTAATCAGAGGAAATAATACTATAAGATTAGTCAAATTCTACTTGCAGTATGATTTAACTGTTGCCTACAGTCTGCTGAAAAACTTTTACCATTACCTAAGAAACGAACAAGGTACTGATTTTGCTAAAAGTGGTTATATACTAAGAGGACCCTAAAATAACTGTATGCAAATTTTCAAAACTTGCTTTCATTTTTAAACCCATTTAGCCTTGAGGGGATATGTGCTTGGTATGTAGTGCTCATTTTCAACCCGTTGCCATGACAGCAGTCGGGAAGTGAAAATCAGCTGATTTTACATAACTGCTGTCAGAGAATAAGAAAACGTCAAACAATAACCTCAAATTGACAAATTAATTTTTAGACAATTTTTGCGTTTTTTGGATGTTTAGGTGTCAGGTCGTAGGAAAAATAGTATACGCACCCCGACGCAAACCATTTTCAGTGCACTTCGAGTGCACTCTGGTGCACTGAAAACTAGGTTCGCGTACTCGGTGCGTAATATACTATTAAATAGAATTGTCTTAAAATAATTAAAAAATATTGAACGTTTACAAACTTAATACATTCACACCCAAAAAGGTATATATTTAAAATAAAAATAATTATTGTTAATTAATTATTAAAAGAAATATGCTTGTGTGTGCCTCTGTACCTAAAAGCTTTAAATTGCACAGGGACTTTTAATTTTCCACCAAATTTACTCTTGCAATAAAAGGTCCACAAGGATCTTATCCTGGACTCTTTATCCCTGTAATGTATTTGTTCAAAAAAAAAATGTTTTTATGGACTAAATCAGGACTAAACATTTTTGCACATAAGTCCCATTTAAGACCTTTCCACACTATTTCAGTTGTGTAAAAAAAGTTTTACCAGGATCTATTCTTGGTGCCTTTATTTGCATGCACTTAATAATTTTTTCTATTTAGCGACTCTTATAAGCTCATAATCACAGCATTTTGCATGTTCGTATAGGCCCATAAGAGGTCTCTACTTTTTTTTCTGTTGGGTTGGCAACATACAAAAGCCTCTTGACGTTTTGCGTGCCAATGTCAATGTCGATTTAAAGTTTAATTTTTTACAAAATTTTGTGTTTGGTTACTTTTTACCGTGTTAAAATTGTGGACTGGTTAATTGCAGTGAAAAAAGAAGAGATGACTGTAAAATATATCAAAATATCATTTGTTCTTAGAATTTTAAACATAGTGTAAACTGTTATGCCAACCCAAAACAAAAAATCCCTAAATCAGTCATCAATTTAAATGTAAGTTTTTTAAATTTTAGAGCAAAATAGAAAAAATTGTATAAAGCACTCGTTTCATAACACGTTTTTAGAGCACTAGTACTTTAGAAAACTCGCCGCAAGCGGCTCGTTTTCTAAACTTGTACTCGAGCGCTAAAAACGTATGTTATGAAACTAGTACTTAAATATACTATAAAACTGATATGCAAATTAACAGATCAAGTGTGCACACAGCATCCTAACCGCTGTGTCACCGTAACTCTATTATTTCCTGATCCCGTTTATTGCGGTTTGCAACTTAAAACCTACCTATTAAGATTTTAGTTTTTTCTTTGTATTTTTGCTATAGAATAAAAAATTATTTGACCACATAGTGTAGGTCAATGGAATCGGTCATTTTCAAAATAGAATTTAAAATAACAATTTAAAAAAAAAAGAAAAGCACTAAACACTAAAGTTTTTAAATCATTTTGTCTTGAAATTTTGACAGATTTAACAAACCATACCGGGTGAGTTTTATTTATGTCCACCCCTAAAATTAAGATTAATCCTCATTCGATAAAAACGAAACTTTGCTTATTTATATAATTTTACATTGGCTGCAAAATGGCGGATTCAATTTTTTTGTTTCAATTCCGGTTTCGTCGGAGTGGTATAAATATGTTTTTTTAATGTAACACCCTGTAATTTTTTACATTTTTGAATTTAGCCGAAAATTCTATGGACAAAAAATTGACTTTTTATTTACTTTTTTTTTCGTTTTCGTTTTCATCGTATAAAAACGAGAAACACATAATTTACCTTCTTTTCACTTACAAAGTAAATTATAAATTTGACATAAGAAAAATAGCAGAAAAATACTCTACAAATAAAGTTTACATGGACTAACATAGTAGTTCAGGGCAAAAAAAACTCTAAAGCAGGCCACTTACTAGGGAGCATGTTGGGCAACATTCTTCTCAACATGCTTGTCAACAAAACCCACCGAGCTCACACATCAGGAAACATGTTGGGCAACGTCAGTTGACAAAACGAAACCTAAACGAGTGGGTTAATACGAAAGTGCTGTTAAAGCAAGAAAAAGTGGCAATTGCAACAGGCTTGACAATAGCCACAGAAAATAAGAGAAAGAAAAAAAGAGTATGGGTAAAAGAAGGGCTTTTAAACCGCAAAAAATACTCTCACATGAATCTGTTGCAAGAGTTGAAAACTACAGAACCAAAAGACTTTCAGAATTATTTAAGAATGCAAAACTTAAACCTCCAGATGCTGCAAACCATTTAAAAATTGAGGTTAATTTGAATAAAGAGAATTTCAACTTGTGCGTGGAACCACACACCCAGGCAACATGGTCGCCTCCCGTCGCGGCTTTTCGGTCTCGCCCTAGGAGCCTGCAACGTACCAACATGTTGACCAACCAACACACACATTTGGAAACTTGTTAACGACAACTCCGTTGGCCCAAGTTGCTTTTCACCCGTGAAACGAGCAACATGTACTTTTTGCAAGAATTAGGTAATCCGTTAATCGCGTTTAATTTTTAGCATCAAGTGTTTTAGTATAGTTATTTATTTATTTATTTGCTATCTTAGATATGCCCTGGATTCGATTTTATATATTTTATAGTGATTGTATGGATGATGTGCAGTAGTAGTGAGTAGCCTGCTTAATTCGCTGTCACTGATCAAATTTTTATTTTAATATTAGTTTTATATTTTTTTAAGCTTAAGTAAGTAAAAACTATCTCTTTTCTCGGCAACATTCAACAATCTACTCTAGTACATTATTTAAGAAAATAAATGCTGGCGTGCCAATACTTGAGTGGATTACTTGGGTTGGAAGCAGCAACTTGATTTGTGGTAATATAGATTAGCGTTGCCGGATGAACTTATTTATAAATAAAACAAGAATCTCTCGATTAAGATATGTGAGATTAAAGATTTATTTATACATAAACACAGGGTGCATTGCACTAGCAGATAATTTTTATATTCCCAGTCACTACACTCAATATTTTCAATATCTTTCGTACTTGGATATTTAATGATTTCTCTTATCGGGTTTTCTTCAAATAATTTACATGAAGTGTCTGATGTTTAAAAATATAATATTATTTATTCGTTTAGCAAAAAGATCATATTACACCAAAATTATATTACATGTTTGTTTAACCTCGTACTATTCTACTTAATTAAGCATCCAAGTCCAGGACTTGTGTGGGCTAGTAGTAGAGGGAACCACCGGCTTATACTGACTTTCGAACCAGTTTCTAGGGAGTGTCCGTTTCACTTATCGCCTTCGACAAATTTCAATTATTAATTAACTGAAAAATGTCAAATCGGCGCCAGTGAGAATCGAACTCACGATAGTAGACTTGCTATGCATACGCGCTAGCCACTACGCTATGCCTCCCATAAAAATAAAGTATGCTTTGGATACATAGCATAGAAAGCATACAATTGAATAAAAATTAGTGTTTCTAAATAAAGTGACTGAAATTTAATGTTCTTTATTTGGGGTCCATAATTAAAGTAAGAATAAAATAGTTATTAAAGATTTTCTTATAAACCAAAAACTAAGCCACACGTCGGATTGATAACCATTTTTATTTTTAGGAAGGGCTTTATCGCTTTAAAGATAGCTTCCTTAGTAACCATATTAGGAGCTGTTTCTCTTCTTTTATATCCTTTACAACCCAAATTTTAACCCTGTAAGGGTCAGTATTACCTTTTATAAGGACTAAAATTACCAAATTAGGGCATGTATTTGACCAATTATGATCAGCCAAATCGAGTTCTATGAATAAATTTTACATTAAAAAAAAAGAAGATATTTGTAGTAGTGACCATTTGGCAGCATAAGGCCATAATATATCTGAAATAAATATGTACATCATACGCAACAATTGTTTATTAACTAAGTTATTCACATTTGATTTTTTTTTTTACCTTAAAATATTACGTACTAAAGTTATCATCAACCTCAAAGCATCAACACCTGTTGCACCAAACTCTAAACAGCTCTTAGGAAAAAAATTAAAATTTGCTTTGTGCTAATAAATTGCGCAGGAGCTTCAGGGGTTAAAACAATGTTATATTTAAGTGATATATAGTATACTAAAACAAAATGTTTAATGTGTATAACAAATATATCCACGTATGGATATTTATAGGTATAGCAAAATATACCACGATATCCACAGTTGAATATTTGTTTACGGGATTTTCCATAAACATTTTAATCTGGTGTAGGGACCTGTACCTTGAAAAACCGACTGGAGCGGAAGGGGTTAAATAAATTAGGTTGCGTCCATATGGTTACTCGATGCCTTATCGGGTTAAATCATCTTGCTACTACTCATTGATGCATATGATTCTACTGTCCCACTCTTATTTCTACCACCCCTTATCTAATTTTGGAGACTTTAAGAGATTTTTTTCTTTTTAACTCCTCTTCGGTCGTTATTTGGCCTCCCATTATTTCCACCTTGAAAACCCGACTGGAGCAGAAGGGGTTAAATAAATTAGGTTGCGTCCATATGGTTACACGATGCCTTATCGGGTTAAATCATCTTGCTACTACCCATTGATGCATAGGATTCTACTGTCCCACTCTTATTTCTACCACCCCTTATCTAATTTTGGAGACTAAGAGATTTTTTTCTTTTTAACTCCTCTTCGGTCGTTATTTGGCCTCCCATTATTTCCACCTTAAAAATCCGACTGGGGCAGAAGGGGTTGAATAAATTAGGTTGCGTCCATATGGTTACACGATGCCTTATAGGGTTAAATCATCTTGCTACTACCCATTGATGCATAGGATTCTACTGTCCCACTCTTATTTCTACCACCCCTTATCTAATTTTGGAGACTAAGAGATTTTTTTCTTTTTAACTCCTCTTCGGTCGTTATTTGGCCTCCCATTATTTCAAGATTTTGTGTCAAGAGGAAACTCTCGACATACACCTATACGATTTTTTTTTTTTTGAGCAAATCATAGTTACTTATTTTTTTAGATTTCGAAAACACCCTGTATATACAGGGTGTTTGTTGTATTTCATGTTTTTAGATAATGCATTTTTTACAATAATTCGATTAATTAACAGTTGATTGTTGTGTCGCCTTTCTATTAATTATTTAATGTTATTACTCGGCAATATGTATTAACTATACTTCGATAATTACCGACACCTGCTCATTATCGACAATATAAAGTACCAACATAAAAAAAATATCTCATAATTATTCTGGAATTGTTATTTCAGCGCACGATCGATTATTCTGCGTTCATTGCTTTACGTTCAAATTTTTCACAATTGATTGCTATTAGGAACAAGGGCAAATCTTTAAACATAGGGTCAAAATCGTATCTATAAAATCGTATCTAATAAACTTTGCGTTTTTATTAGCCTAATTAAGATTGTTTTAAATGGAAAGAATGCCATACCAAGAACGGAAATTTTTCATTTACTTGATAAGTTAAGCAAGGTTTTATAAATTAGTAATATATATGCAATATTTTAAATCTCTTTATAATATAGTTAGTTCTCTTTCAAAAACAATAGTACGGTACTATTAGTACCTATATTACATAACAAGAATAGCAAATGATCGATTACGCACGCATGTAAAAGTCACGCAAGATGCCGCGCAGCGGCAACTAAAGTAAAAACTAAGTGCAAACATTGGGTTATTTTTGATTTTCGAATTTGTTGAATGGCTAGCGATTCAAGCCATGACTTTTTAAGAGAGTTTTAAACATGCATTCGGTACAAGTTGGTCAATATTTAAAGGTATTTAAATAAAGAATTTCATTCACTTCACGCCCGTGTATGATAAAATAGGGAAATACTGAGACTAATACATAGAAAATTGTAAAAAAGAAAGTTATAACATTTTCATAGAAAAAATAGAGTTCCGCGAACGACATCATAAAACTCAATACCACTTTAAAATTATATATGTGACCCTGCTCGAAAGAAACCCACTTAGTGTGTGAAATTTACGTATTTATTTTTTTGTCGGATTCTTATGTAGATAACTATTTTACATAAGAATACGATTTTTTAAAATTTGAAACACTAACTGTGTTTGTTTGTGCAGGGTCATATATAAGTAATTAAATTGATCATAATTTATTAAGAACATCATAACATAATTTTGTCCGGCTAGAAACAGATCCTGGGCTCACTGTGCGGTGTGAGCAATCTTTTTTACAAAACAAAAAGGAGTGCAGAAACAGGCAGTTACAAAGTATAAAATGGAATGAATTAGAGTTTTTACGTCTTTAAAAGTTCATTATAACTGCATAAAAATTTGAAAATGACCCATAAAAACTAATGGTAAATAAATGAACCTAACAGAAAATAGGTATTTTTACTCCCACTTCGTATTATGCATGATAAAAGATACATAAATAACCAATCAACAGTTCGTCTTCGTTATTTCCTCGTTCACATGAGTAACGGTGTCCCATCCGTTATGCCCCTGCACGTCTCGCGGCCCCCTTGATTTGCTAAATTGCATTTTGATTAGGTGCAATTAAAAAGTAGCCACTGAGATCTGTCGGTCTTTTTATTTCATTCGTCTCTTTTATTTGCCAATTAAGTCGACGAAGATATATGGCAGGAAAATCTTAATTCATGAAACGTATCAGCAGCTTAACTGTTACTTACGTATTCTGCTTTCCCATTTTGAAAATTTTCAAAATTTCGGGAAAGACTTGTATTCATGGAAAAAATTTCAATATTTTTTTTGCTTATTTTTGCGTTTTATGACGTTTTATGTCGATATAAATCAATTTCGAGGAAAAAAAAAATTGTCGCTCGGTCGGTAGGTCGATCGGTCGGTCTGTCCGGGAAATCTTGTCAACACGATAACTTAAGAACGCTTTAAGCTAAAGACTTAAAATTTGGCACACAGGTTTGGACTTTGGACTTACCAAAAGTTCTCGCTGGGGATTGTTTTTGGTGAACATTGGGGTGCGGCAAGGGGGGCAAATGGGGAAAAATACATTTTTTTACAAAAAATAGAAAATTGTTATATAGGGGTTTTTAAGGTTGCGGAAATTGAATCTGATAATAAAATTTTTCTAACTCCACCCCCGAGGGGTGAGGAGGTAAATATTTGTTAATACCTTTAATCTTTTCGTAAAAATTGGTATATAGGGGTTATTGGGGTCTACGAATTTAACCCCCTGAGGGGTGGGGGGTGGTTTTCGTGAAAATTGGTATATTTCGGTTTTTGAGGTTGCTAAAAGTGAATCTAACAATAAAAAAATCTAACTCCACCACCTGAGGGGCGGGGGGTTGTTTTTGTGAAAATTGGTATATTGGGGTTTTTGAGGTTGCTGGAGGTGAATCTAATAAAAAAAATCTAACTGCATCCCCTGAGGGGCGGGGGTAGTTTTCGTTTTCGTGGCTTTTTTTGAGGTTGCTGAAAGTGAATCTGACAATAAAAAAATCTAACTCACCCCCTGAGGGGTTATTTCGATTTTTGAGGTTGCTGAAAGTGAATCTAATATTAAAACAAAATCTAACTCACCCCCTGAGGGGCGGGGTGTAGTTTTCTTGAAAAGTTTTATATTGAGGTTTTTGAGGGTGCTAAAAATACATTTTTTCTAAATCCACCCCCTGAGGGGCCAGGGATAGTTTTCGTAAAAATTTGTATATTGAACTTTTTAAGGTCACTGAAAGTGAATCTGATAATAAACAATCCATTTCACGCGCGGAGATGAAAAATGGGAAAGCTCTTTTACTGGGCAGTGTGTTTACCAGGGTATCCCAAAATATAAGTCTTTACGACACTTTTTATTAATTTTTCTATTTGAGTAATATTAGACAGAAAAAAAGGATTCTTTAAAGCAAGGACACGTGTCTTTTGCAATGTTCAAAGCTATATTCTTTCGTTTCCAGGCTAGCACTTCTTTGAAACGAAGTCAATGTCCTTAAATGAAGAGCCTGGGTTTGACAAAAAAAAAGCTGCAAAATAGTCAAAATGTTCTTTGGTTGAGATAAATTTTTACACGGACAAAAACCCTGATAAAATGGCGCACTATCGGACAAAGTTTGTTGTTTTAAGGTTAAGATGTCTTATGTTTTATACCCGACATTTTCAGCAAGATAAAAAAACAGAGTTAAGATAAATTAAGATAAAGATTCAAAATAAATAAAGAATACAATTTATAGTAAAACAGTATAGGTATAAACAGTGAACAGTAACTGTTCACTGTTATTGTAATAAAGTATTAAAATAATAGTTTTTTATTATTAAATGTATTTAAAGTACACAAAGAAAAAATATATACACAGGGTTATTCAGAAATAAGTTCGAGAAATTTAAGAGGTGATTCTACGTTAAAAAATACGAAAAAAAAAAATTCTTTAAAGGTTGGTCCGGAAATGAGTCCTAAGGGACCTACGGAGATCATGCACAATAATGCAGAGTAATACAGCAGAATAATTCGGAGTAATGCAGAGTAATGCAGGTACTGCAGATGTAATGCACAATAATGCAAATAATGTACTTAATTTGCAGATTATGCAGATAATGCACATTTAATGCAAGCAATGCAGGTACTGTAAGGGTCTACATTATTAATGTAGACAAATTTATACATCAGGTACTGTAAGGGCATTATTATGTTATACAAATTTGTACATCGAATGCAGTGAGTGATAGACCCCTCGAAAAAACTATAAAAAATTGTGCACCAAAGAACTTTTAACATACCTTAATTAAGGTCAATTTAACTGAAGGCCAAAACCCATAAGGTATGTGGGGGTTCTTTTTTACTTCTCCAATTGACCTAAATACTATTTACTTAAAACCAAATACACTTTTTCTGTGTGTATTTTTCTTATCACCCGAAGAATTTAACACCAGCTGCCACATTTAAATGCATAACGTTCAGTGTGGATTTATCATGCTCTTTATCAATTTTAATTTGCAAATAACGGAAATTCAATTAAAAACTTCCTTTCAGAAGGTCGGACAATAATTGAATCAAATGCATATATTTTTTAATCTAAGCAAGAGTTAATGGATGCATTCAATTTTATAATTTAACGTTAAATTAAGAGCTGTCCTTTCTTGAAACTTACTATTTTTTAACATTGCATTGAAATGCACTGATGAAACTTTTCTATAGTTTCTAAATCGGCAGACTAACATCTCTACTCTAAATTTCTCTACTCCCTAACATCCCTACTCCATAACATCTCTACTCCGTAACAACTCTACTCCACACTATAGACACTCGATTAGCCACTTGTCTTAGCATGACAAATATTCTTTTGAGTTAAGTCACTGTCAAAAATTAATTCAGTTTATTAATTACTTGCATATTAGTGCATGTTAAGAGTACGCGGTCACTGTTGCTTTTAGAATAATTCATTTATGATTGTTCTAGATTTACATTTAAAGATAAACGTTTTCTAGAAAAAAAATAAAATAAACTAGAAGAAGAAGATTCTTTGTTCTTTGAACTGCTCATTTATTATTAAGTGGCTAATAAAGTGCATATAGTGTGGAGTAGAGTTGTTACGGAGTAGAGATGTTATGGAGTAGAGATGTTACGGAGTAGAGTTGTTGTGGAGTAGGGATGTTATGGAGTGGGGATGTTAGGGAGTAGAGAAATTTAGAGTAGAGAGGTTAGTCTGCCTCTGTAGTTTTCTCAACGAAATAAATAACTAGATAAAAAAACAGTTGCAAGCATCTCAAAATATTGGCACTATTTTCAATTATTATGAAAAGGGTAGTTGTGTGTATAGGCTAACTAATAATACACCTGCGTGTTTGGTAAGTTGCATAATTTATTAAATTGTCTGATGTGTGTGGTTCAATAAGACTCTTGATGTGTAAATTTTTATCAATCAATGGAACAAATTTTTTGTTAACTTGCAATACTTTTTACTATTTATTTATAACTGCAGAATACTGTAACATATGGTTAAAATATTATACCAGTGTTTTTTCTATTAATGTAATATTATACAATTTTGCAAATTGAAAGTATAGTGTTTCTAACAAGATTATTGCTTCAGATAAGCAAATGAATTAATTAAACCAAGATGATTCAAAGGCGCCGATATTCATGCTAAATACATTGACACGTGAGCTTTATAGATGTTATGAAATATTTCGAATAACCAGAAGCTGAGAATAAAATTAATTATAAATATTTAGAATATTAGGTCTATGTCTTTTCCCAGGAAACCAAAAGACATCTTTTTGACGTCCATTATTGGGGATTAACTGACCTACCTGACGTCATTTTATGACGTCTTGCTGTCGCCCCAGTGACGTGTATAAGTCACAGCCCAGGGACGTAATATTACTGACGTTATAATAACGTCAGAAATATGACGTTAGAATAACGTGTTCAATATTATATATCTCTCCAATTAATAGTTATTTATGGTATGAGAAAGGAAACTAGGATTTTGCCTATGAGAAAATTAACCCAAAAAGCTGGAGGCGGAGTGGGTTAATTTTAGAGGAGAAAATATTATAATATGAGATCATATGAGAGGATTTCATAAAAAAATTCTGGCCATTACCCCCTCCACATATCTGCTCTTGTCCAGTGAAAGGAATTTTCCACAGGCATAGAAAATCCATACTAATCCGATGCATTGGATTATGTACATCCAATTAGCAGACTAACTATAGTCGCTATAGCGACTTAACCCTGTTCAGTTCAGTTTACGTAGTTCCAGAAAGACTATAAAGTCATCAATCTTTTATCAATATATACATTTTAACACTTTTTTTAGTGATAGAAAACAATATGTCGCGCCACGTATAGCCTCAGTATTAAATTGAAGTTCCAGCGACGCGTCGCGACGTGCAATTTGTATGACTCAAAATTTGAAAAAAAAAACTGATGTCTTGTCGACGTCCGATTAGCGTTGTATGTATGACGTCACAAATATGACCTAAAATTGACGTCGATATTAGGTCGGAGACGTCATCTGGTTTCCTAAGTTATGGTGTTATAAATTTTTATTTATAAAAATAAATTACACAGGCCCACAAAAAAAGTACCCTGATCTTTTGACGAGACAGGTCTATTCTTATGTATTTTTCATCGCTGAATTCAAATTCAAAACGTTACATTAAGGCACTCTACGATAAACCGAAACTAGCAATTGTTTTACTTTAACAGAGATTTTTACTTTCTTTTTTATTTTTAATATAAAGCGAATTTCCGCAAAAAAATACCTACCTATCGCTTGTCTGTGTGTCTGCTTGTCGGTCTGTCTGAAAAAAATTGGGATCACAATTTGATGACACAGGAAATTCGATCCATATTAAAAATAAAGAAAAAAGTAAAAATCGCTGTTTTGCTACAATTACTCATACTTTGCCAATATTTTAATATATATATTTTTTAAATTAAATTAAAAAAAAAACGGGCCAGTAGAAAATCATGAAATTTTTACAGTATAAGGAAAATAACCCATAACAGATTGGGTTGAATTTCTTAATTTTTGTTTGTTTTATGCCTTATTCCCGTTAATTTTGGCAAAATTAAAAAAAAAATCGGCCATATTTATTCCGCCATTTTGAATTTGAAGTTTTTGGGTATTGGTCCGTATTAATATTACCAAAAGAAGCCTGTATGCCAAATTTTAGCTAAATCGGACCTTTTTCAAAAATTTTGAACCACCCTAATGCCGATTTTTTTTTCAATTTCTTCATAATTTTTTTCAGCGGTGCAAAAAATGGCCCTATGCAAAAAAGCAGACTTTAGTCACTTTTTTTTTCTCTGGGACCACTTTGTAACATTTATTAAACATTTTCTTTGAAAATGTGCGCGCATGTTATCTGTGCCATCTAATGCCAAAACATAGTACCAAGTAACAAATAACAATTTTTACCAGATTTTATTGTCTCCACTCTTTTCCCTAACAGAAAACGTCACATTAAGCCTATCTATGGTCTGTTTCATCAAGCAAGATAGTAAATTAAAAATCGCACAGTAAATATTTTTACAACAGGTTTGAATAGTACATGTTTGTGTATCGAATATAGTTATGTTTTATAAAAATAAACTACGCAGTATATTCGCACATCCAATATTCGAATCTATTTTGAAAATATTCACTGTGCAATTTATGATTTACTATCTTGCTTAGTGAAACAGACCATAGTTTATCCTATAGGTAAGTAAAAATCATTATTATTGATTGCAGTCACCTAGAGTAGAGCACTCTCGAACACTTCCTGTTTGACACAAAGCCGTAGAACAATACACTATCTAATTTTAGGATCTATTCAGACTATTATCGCCCATCCAGGTGTTAAAGAGGCACATACATTTATCCCAGTTTCAGTCATACCGTTAGAATGTATAACAAGTACACTATTTGTTTTTAATGGGTAGACCCATGTCTCCATAGATTGTCATCATATTTATTACGTGAAAAACATAATAGATAACAATTTAACGACTATCCGGGTATACCCTAATAAAGTTACGAAAAACCAAGCAAAAAAATGGGAAATTATAATTGTATCATTAAATTTTTTAGTTAAAAATTAATAAAAACTATTTTTAAATAAATGATCTTGATAAAACGTCCTATATGCTTAAAAGCAAAGCTCGGATCCTTACGGTAATCACTTACCGTGGTCTTGCAAAAATTTAAATTTTAAAAACAAATTTTCAAAGTAAATAGATACTTGTAACTATATTTATTCGCAACTGTATATGTAATACATACATTACATGTATTAATAAAGTTTGGGAAGTACGTGATTTCTTTTCTCACTTTTTTCCACGCCTGGACCTGACCTGTAATGAAAAATAGAGACCAGTAAACTAATTATTACTGGTCCGCATTATAAATCATTAATTTCCGCTAGATGGTGCCACCGATTAAATCATCAAAATGGCTGAACTGCTGTTGTTCTGATAAACACCAAAGTATTTTGATAAACACGAATATAATCTAATAAATTTTATTTAAAAAACCTAAATGTCTAGTTTTAGTCAATGTTTTTTACTTTTGAGACTGAAAAGGACAATAAGTGTTATAAACGGTGCCAACAAATGCTTTTTGTGGTTGTTTTTTTGGGTTACGCGTATGTGAACCTTCAGTTTTATATGATTGTGCTTCTCTTGTAAAATGCAGAAAAAAATATTTGTGGTAAATATGAAAAGAACTAAAAAACAATTACTTCATTTGAATTCAAAAATCTAGGTTTCAAAAAAATTAGTACTTTATCTTTAAATAAAAACAGTTGCGAATAAAATAGTATACAGGTCTTCCGAAAAATTGTACTTTTCCTCGACCTATAAATGGCCTACGCACTTCGTGCCTCGCCCATTAATAAGGTCTCGGAAAAGCACTATTTTCCGACCTGTAATCTACTATTTATTATATAACAAAATAGAAATATTTTTTTTTCCAATCAAAATTCTAAAACCTTAAAAAATATTTATGAACCCTGAATCCATTATTCCTAATAAACCATGGCCTTTAAAGCAGGTCGTTTTATTTTTTCAAAACAATAATGATGACTGCGGTAACATTGAACTAGATGATCATGATGTATTTTTTGCGTTTCAAGAACATGGCACCCACTTTTCGAGGAAAAATTTACAGAAAACAAATGAAAAATTGCGTTCACGTATGCTATAGTTAGTAAATGACAATGAAATTGTTTATTATGCTTTTTCTATTGTGATGTATATTTTTAATTTAAATTTAACGAGTTAAAGAGCAGTTAATTAAAGGTTAATTATTGATTTATGAGATTTTCTATGCATATATACATTGTCAATGATATTAATTCAGAAAAATACCCACGAAGAGTTTAACCTTTTAAAGTATTATCGTTTTAGACAATTTGGACCAAATTTAAAACATTTCTAAGGACCCTAATAAGCATGTTTGATGTGAGCTGATTTACATATCAGGAGAAAACTGAATAAAGTAAAAAATATAATTTGGTTAATTGCAAGCCAATTTGCTAAAGTTTTGTGATGTTTGCTTGTCAAAAACTCGATCCGTGCCACACGAATCGCTTAGAAATCGACAATTGAAGATTGATACTTTCATAAGGGGTTAAACGCCACTGTCTCGATTTTTTTTCATAAATTGTTTAAACACACCAGGGTACCATAAAAAGTAATTTAGGCAAATATAAAAGAAATCGTTCGGATCGATGTTATGCCTCACATATTTTGTCCGTCTAGGCACACCTCTTGATAAATTAAAAAAAAATAATATTGCCCTTATTAATAATACATGCAAAAGTTTGTCGCTATAGCTCAAAGGGTACCAGTTATTAAATAAAAACTTATTTTTAGACGCATCTTAGGAGAGCCGTATTCCGGTAGGGCTCATTTTCGAACCATCCTTTATAGGAACTATTTTTTTTTATATTTTTTTTATGAAAAATCACCTCTTAAATGTTAATTTTTTTTTTTGACAAACCAGTCCAAACTTATTAATTTGCAAGATATAACAGCCGAAATACTTTGGAGTAAAAAATGGTTAGGCCAACAGCTGAAATGTCATTGTTTTGACATATTTAGTCAAGTATAAGTATCAGTATGTTATACTACCGATTTTAACCCCGTATGAAAGTTTAAGTCTTTAATTCATGTTTCTCACGATAGGAAGAAGTGATTATTTTGTTTTCCTTTATTTAGTTTTCGATTTAATTGTAAAAGTTTTCAGAACAAGATGGCAAGATAGACGAAGAGTCGTGAAAAAGTATTTAGGTTTTCCCGTGGTTCTTGATTAGATAAAGTAATATTTTTGTTATATTACTCTTCAAGATTTACAGTTTGAAATTTGAATGTACTAAAATATGTAAATTTACATTTCCCAACTAGGGGCACTAGATATGTGCCATTACAGATTTAATGTATTGCAAATTACTTGTGTTTTTTAATATAAGCGCAAAATACGCATACTTTTAATTTTTATATTTATAGGCTTTTTTTAATAAAATTTTAAGTTCAATAAACGGAATATTTTAACCCTGACAACTACACAACCTCTTAAGTTATTGTAAACGATTGCTGATTTTTAAATTTCTTTATTTCAAAGCCTACAATGTTAAAATATATGTGCATTATGTCTATTTTTTGGCCAAGTTTGGATTACCGCGCCATCTGCTATCGAATGCGCTAAATTATGTAGACTAAACAGTTCTGCTGAAAACAGGGACAGTACCAAAATATTAAGGTATTAAAAACCAAACCAAACTGTCAAACTGTTACTTATCAAAGATTAAAATTCACTTTTCTCTATAAGCTTCCTAGTTTTCTCCTGATACCCTTCATATGATACACACGGCACGAATGGTTTAGAATGTAGGCAAATACCCACACTTTTCTAACATAGAATGAATTCATTTTAGTTCTAGATACGGTATGAATATTCCGTATCAAGTGTTAGAATGAGAACATGTAGTGTCATCTCTTGTTTATGAAAGTAAAGAAAACTGTAGCAAAATTAGCAAAAATATATATATTTTACCATGAAACATTGAATAATTTAATGCAATTTAAAGTTTTGCGTTAAAATTACATATTTATAAGTTTATTAGTTTTTCTTAATATTTGACCAGTTTTTTATCAATTTAGTTCAAAAAATTAAAACTGCTCCATCTATTGCTAAATATTTAAACCTGATATATGTCACAACAATCTGACATAACCTTCAATTTTTGCATTATAATTTCTAAATATGTGCTAAAATTAAATAAAAATCTTTTTTAAGTACTGATTTGATAAAATTATTACTAACATTAATTTCTTTATTTAAAAATATGTGTTTTGTAGCATTTACAATGTCGATTCACAAAAAACATGGTTTTTAACCTTGTCCGCAGTTTAAAGCCATACAGTGTTTCATATTTGCAGTCGAAGAAAAAGTATAGTCCATAACACGTATGGAATGGTCATTCCGCGCTCGCGGGACCGTCATACTCGCCTGCCGGCTCGTATGACAAACTTTCCGCTTGCGCGGAATATTGTCTATTCCATACTAGTTATAGAATATACTATTCTGCGTGTGGATATTTGAAGGATACAATTCTAATCTATCTAGAAACTACGAAGCAACTAAACAAATATTAAACAATGTAATAGTGACACGATTGTACTTTCTTCGCCCAAGAGGTTTTAGCAGAATTATGGAAAAGGAGATATTCCATTTTTTTATTAAAAAAAGGTCTGTGATCGTTTATATGGTGGTGTATTTAATTTGATGCCGTTGGTGTTTATAAGACAAATCGCTTATGTATATTTAATTCTTGGGTTTATTAAATATGTAATTCCGTCATACTTATACAGTGCGTGTTTAAAGTCCGCCCCCTTTAACTTTTGAATGGGTTAAATTTTTTATTTTATTTAATATAAACTTGGAACACGTAAATAGCATAACCCAAATAATTTTTTGTTATACACGGTGTTTGCAGTCTTAGGGAACGATTAAGTATTACGTAACGCAAATTTTGATAATTTTGGACCCCCACCCCCCCTGTAACGCTATTTTCCTATACCATTAAGATGGGCGTAACACTCCAAAATTTTCACATTTCTCGACGTTTTAGACCTTCCTGAGTCGAATTAGTAAAAACATTTTTCGTCCGTCTGTCTGTCTGTCTGTCTTTAACGCTTGCTTAACAATCGGACACTTTCCTAAAATTTGGAAAAATGGAAAAATCGGAAGTAGTAAAGAGGGTCTTGAAGGATGTAGACCCATTACTTTACTCTCCTTTGTAGGAAAGATTTTGGAAAGAGTAATTAAGGCTAGGCTTGAAGAGACTGAAAATTTATACGGAAATCAGCAGCACGGCTTTGTTCAAGGGAGAAATACAATAAGCGCATGTAAAGCCACTCTTGATGCAATAGACGCTCAGCCACACAGACACAAGATTATGATTCTATTAGATATTCAGGGAGCATTTGACAATATTTGGTGGCCTACAATAATAAACTCTTTAGCCGAATCTAATGTTCCAAATGGAATCCTCAAAATAATCAAAAGTTATTTTAAGGATCGGGTTTCTAGTCTGGAATACGGAGGGGTCAGAGTATCTAAGGCGATAGAAAGAGGCTGTGGCCAAGGATCAGTCATGGGACCTACTTTGTGGAACTCTGGACTCAAAATGCTACTTTCCATTCCTTTGCAATATGGGGAAATTATAGCTTACGCAGACGATCTGGCATACGTCATAAGCGCACACTCCAGAGACCAATTAGAAGCTAGAGCCAATGCTGACTTGACCCGGATCACCGTTGGGCATCTACCAACAAGCTTCAATTTTCCAGGGATAAATCGAATTACCTGCACTTCGGGCCTAAACTTATACGAAGACCCTCAATAAGACTGTATGGTAGGATCATCAGGAGGGTGGAACAGGCAAGGTACCTCGGCATTATTTTTAACAATAAACTTAATTTTGTACCCCATATTAAGCATATTTCTGATAAGGCAAAAAGCTCATTTATGCAAATAAAAAGCCTCACTAGTCCTCCTGAAAATGCTTTAAGAACTATATATGAGCGAGCTACTGTTCCGATGGTAAGGTATGGATACGAAATATGGGGTAGATATGCCGTATACGCCAGAGCCAAGATAGCTATTAATAGCGTAAGCGGAACCTGTGCAAGAATTATAGCTGGAACTTACTGCTCCACGTCATACCAAGCAGTTTGCGTACTGGCCAAGCTACCGCCATTAACACTAGTTTTGAGCGAACTTGAGGCTAAAAGGCGCATTAGAAGGAGGGAGAATGTCACGTTCGGAGAACTAAATCTTGAACCAGGCCTATCTAGAAACGAGGTTAATAGATTACTCAGGGTAGAAACCAATAGACAGTGGCAAGAAATCTGGGATGAAGCAGAAGAGGGTATGGTAACGTACTCTTTCTTCCCAAGTATCACTAGAAGACTAAACACCAACTTTTCTTTAGACAGGGAACTGGCACAAATTCTGACTGGGCATGGTCATTTTAAAGCTCATCTAAAGAGAGTCGGCAAAACTAGAAACAGTAACTGTGAGGTGTGCAATATGAAGGATGACCCGCTTCATAGGCTAGAAACTTGCGTACTGTGTGAAAGAGAAAGGCTAGCAGTTATAACTTTAGTGGGAGCAGTTCAGGTGGCCTCAATTGTGGAAGAACTTCAGAATATGGGCAGGCTAGATATTCTTAAGAACTGCATCGCAGAAGAATGCAGGATGAAAGAGAGACGGTGAAATTAATATGTGCGCGATTGCGAATGTGTATGTGCGCGTTGGATAGTGGAGTTGTGTAAGTTCGTGTTAGTATTAAGCAGTGCAAGTTAGTACTATAGGGTGGTGTAAAGGAGGGTTATGGTACCTCCTGCGGTTATGCCGCAAACCTTAAGTGGGATAGGGCCTTCCTGTAAGGTACTGTACCTATCTCTTCCCATGTAAGAAATTAAAATAAAGATAAAAGAAAAGAGGTAAGCAAAAAAGGACAGGGCATTAGAGGACTGAGTAGATAGAAAACAACTATTCAGGGGTGGTGGCCACCATGGTTTGCCATGGTGGGGTACCTTCAGTGCTGGGCTCCCCCTTTCCTTTTTTTTTGTCTGTCTGTCTGTCTGTAAATTCGATAATTGCATTTCTAAAAAAGATATCGACAAGCGGTTTTTTGCATATTGTTTCTTATCATATTTCGAAGAGCTGATTAGATTTTGGGGGTAAACGATTGGGGGTAAGAATGGGGTAAAACTCCTATTTTTAACGTTTTTTGGTTATAATTAAGTTCATTATTATTGTATTTTATTAATTTAGCACTTATATGTAAGATTTCTTTAAATTTCTCAAAAAATGTTATAAACTATTTTTTCCTAAAATACATTGTTTTCGAGATATTGGCGTTTAAAGCAGTAAAACGTTTTTTGGTCATAACTCACTTATTTATGAACCGATTTAAAAAAAAACACTTCACAGGAAAGCTTTTTTTTAAGCCTTACAAAAAATGTTATATACAGTTTTTGCTAGAATATAATTTTTTGGAGATACAGACTTTCAAACTTTAATAAATTATGCAACGAGCAGGTGTATTAATGGTTGCCTATTCACAAAACTTCCTATTTCAATGGAGATTTCTCCCGTTAGATTAAACAGGGACAAAAGTTCTACCCAAAAAGGATAGAAGACATACATACACTCCCACTTCCACCCAACCAAACAAATTCTGTATTTGTTCTTTGTTGAACAAATACAATATTTACTTGGCCGGGCGAAAAGTGTAAAGAAATTACTGGCGCCATCTAAATTTTAGTAGAATTATCTTATTCTACAGATTCACATTAGCTATGTTCGTTCGTGCTCTCACTGCTACACCTTCCGGCCAACCAAATAAATACTGTATTGTGAAAAACAAATACAGTATTTATTTGGTTGGCTGGAAAGTGTAGCACAAATGAGATAGAGATAGGCTGGACATCTCTTGTTTCATAATTCTAGTTGTAGAGAGCTCCATTCAAAACGTTTTAAATTAGTGCCCAGTGCCGATGTTTTGAGAAGGCGCTTGCAACGTTTCATCTAGTTTTTATATCAGTATACTATATACTATTTATTTACTGTTTTTGTATAAGTAAAATTGATACAAAAAACATATTGTGGTTTATACCAATACTAGTTAAAGTGATAATGATGATAATTATTATCGTTATTTTTATTGTTATTATAGTTTTTTCTACGATTCTATACTTTCGAGTCCCGCGGTAAAATAAGATTTCGAGTCATATTATTCGCATAAGAGAGAAATTAGAGTAGGTTATATGCATATTTAATTACATCGCCACTTAGTACTACGAAGAGTGCCGCCGATGTATTGAAGTCATCGCGGAAAGCAAAAATTTTTGACCTTTTTTTCACATTTCTCGGTGTTTTAGATTTTCAAAATCAAAATTAGTAAAAAAAAATCGTCTGTCTGCCTGCTTGTCTGTAAACTCGATAACTACATTTCTAAACAAGAATAACGAAAAATAAAAAAAAAATAAATTTAAAATAAAAATTTTCAAAAAAAAAATTCAAAATTTTTAAATTATTTATTTATTTATATATATTTTTTTGTAGAATTGATCCTTATAATAAAAGTAATTTTTCCTGAAAAAAAAAATACGTTAATCGAAATTTTCTTTTAGCTTTTTTCGATTTTTTTAAAAGTTTAACCCCCTATAACTTTTTTGTTTTTGGGGGGATTACTTTTAAAAACAATTGGGATGTTCCCCTCGTAGAATTTGATTTTTTCTGAAAATTTTTAAGTTCATCGGATAAGTTATCGTGTAGACAAAAATCGTGACATCAGACACACAGTGGTCCCAGAATAAAAGTTGCTTAGTTTTTCATGACATAAATTTAGATCCAAGAATTTTTTGTTTAGGACGATTTTTGATTTTTTTTTTTGAAATTCGAAACTACCGTATAATATTATTCTAGCGCAGGCGCTGTGAATAATAAAATAACTTTTAATATTAACAATTTTAAAATTAAATATATTAATATATTCATTCGACATAAATAATAATAAATATTTGTCTAAAAAAGTATAAAAACAAGCCGTGAAGATATGTAATGCTACGCATCCATTACATCACGGGCGGATTTATTTCATTTTAGGGGAGGGGGCCATCCATAAGGAAAAAAATTGCGCTTTCACCAAAAATATAATTGTGTAGGTATTTCTATGCTAATATATCTCGCTGGGGAGGGGGCCCCTATGGCCTCTCCCCTAAATTGCATTTTCCTAAATGCTTAAAAAAATATAAAAAAAAAATAAAAAAATTACATTTTCTTTCAAAATATCTTATTTAAAAAAATTTAAAAAAAAATCTTTTAAAAAAAAATTCGAAAAAAATTTTTCAATTTTTTTTATTTTCTCTTTGCGAAAAACGAAAAAAAAATTAAATAAAAAATTTTTTTTCAAAAATATTTCAAAATAAAAATTTTTCGAAAAAAAAACTTTTTTTATTTTCTTTTCGAAAAAAAAACGAAAAAAATTTGAAAATGTCTTTATTTTTTTAAAAGGTCCAAACCCCCAATAAGTTTTTTGTTTTTGGGGGGATTATTTCGAAAAACAATTTGGATCATCACCTCATAGAACTTAATTTTTCCTGAAAATTTAAATTCGATCGGATTATTCGTTCTTGGGTTATCGTGTCTACAAAGAACGTGACATCAGACAGACAGACAGACGGACAAACGGAAATTTTCAGTTTCTTATTTTTTCATGAAACACATTTGTATACAAGAATTTTTTGTCTAGGACGTTTTTTGGCGATTTTGGGAAATTCGAAACTACCGTATATTATTCTAGCGCAGGCACTGTGAATAATGTAATAACCAGCTGTTACGGCTGTTTTCCAAAGGAGAGTAAGAAAAGAACCTTTAGAATAGAATTTTAATGCCACTTAAATTTACATAAAAGTTAAAATCACATGAATATATAACATGAATAAATAGCACAATTAAAATTCAAAATTTCCCTCTAAAAAATCAGACTTTGAGTATAGAGGGTTTGCTAGAAAGAAGAATTTAAGTTTAATTTCAAAGTTCCAAAACGTCAAGGTTTTAATGGAAACAGGTAGCTTATTAAAAGCTTTAATTGCCAAATACCTCGATTTTATTATAGATGGTACTGGTACTAAGCAAAATTACAGAAAACTATACTGCCCTACTATGCTAGAAAGCAGTAACTCCATTTGTCGCATAGCAGCATTTTCAAAATATTACATCAGAGTTGACGTGAAAACGTCGCTAGGTGAAATGGAGTTACTGCTTTCTCGCGTAGAAGGCAGTATAAATAAATCCTTTTTTTTTTAAGAACTGCTTTTTTATGTTTCTGGTAGTTTTATATCATAAAAAATGTTGATTTTTCCCGCTTAAAAAATACCCTGTATATAAATTAAAAGCAAATGAACTACCTGTGTATACATACAATTAAATTTTACATGTGTACATTCGAGTTAGTTTTAAAGTCAATAACAAATCTAACGTCATCATAATTAAGTAGCTTCAGGCGTAAATGGTAAAACATAGTCGTTCAATGTCACTTATAGTTATCAATAATTACAATTATTATTATTATTATTTTATAAATTTTATTTGGCATTGTTTGGAATGCATTAACAAGATTTCCTACTTACATGTTTTAAAACTTTTTTTGAAATACGAAATAAACATTGCATTTATTAATAACACTGCTCAACACTCAAAAATTTGCCGACACCATTTTAGTTGCGTTTAACTATATTTGACGCGTTGGTTTCGAAACTTTTTACAGTTTTTCTCGATCAGCTTGTTTTTTTTGAGATATAGCGCACAGTGGTTTTTTGCCTATAGTTGTAGTAACAAAAATAATTAAGATCTAATTAATTTTGTTCTTACGGTGAATTGGTTCTTTATTAATAGGGCTCTATGTCAAAGAAAGCGGATTTGAAATATATTTATTCGTTTGTTTTTTTATAGGCTTCTAAATTCAAAAAATTGCATTTTTTTGTATATTTTCGCTATATTTTCGTGAAAATATTATATAAATACTAAAGATGTAGCTTTGATTTTTATAACCAACACTAACATACATGTGAGGCTGGTAAATATAAAAAAGTGTTGGATTAAATCCAGTAACGGAGATTTTACAAGAAGTTATTGAAAGCAGAAAAACAATATTTTGAATTATTTATGTTTATTTAATGTTATTTTAATGTTTTAAAGCAAAGAGAAAAAGTTTTTTTTTAGATTTTCGTTTTGTTCTTTTCATAATAAATTTAATTTATTGTGTTTCTCTTCTAAAAATAAATAAAATACTTCAATATATATATTTTTTTTTTCGATTACCTCCGGTAAAATCTCCGTCACTGGACTAAATGCAAAACTTTTTTTATTTTTATAAACCGCACATATGTGTTAGTATTGCGTCTAAAAAACAGAGTCGTATCTTTAGAATTTATACAAATTTTTTATCAAAATACATAGAAAAAATGCGAAAGAATAATTTTTTTTGAATTTATAAGTCTATAAAAAACAAACGAATAAAGATATTTGAATTCCGCTTTTCAAGGCTTAGAGCCCTATTAATAGAGAATCAATCCACCGCAAAAAAATAATTAGAATTTAATTATTTTTGTTTACTACAACTGTAGGCAAAAAAAAACACTGTGCTGATCGAGAAAAACTGAAAAAGGTTCCGAAATCAGCGCATCAAATATAGCCAGATGCAACGAAAAAGTCCCCGGCAAATAAGAAAAATCTTTTTTTGTAGAGCAGTGTAATTATTATAATACGGTGTAAAATTAATTTATTGAAAATTTTTAATTAAGATATGCAAATTTATTTTATATTTGCTTTTTAAATGTCAATGTATTTTTTTATGAAAGTTGGATAAATAAAATATAATTTTTATTCGTAATTGTGAAGTTAATTTTATCGTATGTGATATACCGACAGAGAGGTGTATTTTCGATATATCCAAAATTTTCATGAAGTAATGAATAACAATTTGATGTTAAGTTATTTTGACACAATAAATTCATGTTTGACATTTATAATAAAAAAGATCTAAATCCGTTGAATTTTATTAATAATAAAAATAAGCTATACTCGTGACAATCTGAGAATGCGACTCTGACGTCACAGCCCGTAAATTAAAAAAAGACTTTGTAGTGTAACTGAAACTTATTTATTAAGACTTAATACATAATTATTATATAGAAAATGTATATAAACAAAAATCATTTATTAAATCTTAAGAAATAAGTTTTAATTACAGAGTGGTATTTAGTTTACGCGCTGTGACGTCAGAGTTGCATTCTCAGATTTGCAAGAGTATAATAAACACGGGTCGGATCAAAGTACCCATTACCGGGGGCATGCAAAAATTAGAATTTTAAAAAACTCCTTTTTCAAGTAAATAGACACTTTAAACTATTGTTTATCGAGCGGAATGTCATGTCGACGCTGTTAATACTCAAGGACTTTTTTTTTGGAAAAGTGTTTTTCTTTTCAAAAAACGAATAGTTAATACAAAAATATTGTTTTTTTTTTTAATTATTCGTTTTTTGAAAAGGGAAACAACTTTCAAAAAAAAAAATTAATGTCTTTTTCTATGAATCATGGACCATAACCAAGTGACTCACTGAGTATTAACAGCGTCGACATGACATTCCGCTTGGTGAACAATAGTTTAAACTGTCCATTTACTTGAAAAAGGAGTTTTTTTAATTCTAATTTTTGCATGCCCCCGGTAAGGGCTACTTCGATCCGACCCGTGATAATAAGACATGACCTTAATTTTGCCTTTTAATTAATATTTGTTATACTATTACAGTACTAAGCTAGAGAAATGGTGTTTTTGATTTTGTATGCTGTTTTCGATGGCGAAAAGACCCCGTCGTTATGGTTATGTCTTATTTTTTATTGGTTGACGGCCGATAATGTAGGTATCCTTTAAAAAACCAAAATTGGGTTACTTTCCTCCTTAACATTTTTAAAGATATCGAAAAGGCATTTTTAATATAATAGATGCCACACACAGAAAAATATTGTCTTAAATCAAGAATATGGCGATTTGTATATAACGAAGAGAATATATTCTTCTTTTATGCATACCATATCCTTATCCTTTTATATTTGAGAATATATTCTCCTTTCAAGCGTACCATATTCTTATCCTTTCATATTTAAAGCAAAATTTTGCTTTAAAGGAGAATATATTCTCTTCGTTATATCCAAATCACACATTCTTAATTTAAGACAATATTTTTTTCTTTGCAGAATATCGATCTACCTACTTATTAAAACCGAAAATTAAACATAAGTATTTTACTTCCTAATGTTGAGAAACGTTGAGCTAATTAAAATTAAAAAAGCTGAAACGCACCACAAAAAGGGTAAAAGAAAGACCAAAGTTTTGTTTATATGACAGTGGCAAACAGGCTATACCCTGCCACTACCATATCTCAACAATTCTGTTAAAAATAGTCTCTATTTTTAATTAAAACACGAAAAATTTATGTTTAAAAACGTGTACTTACTGCCTAATTTAATGTGCATGTTACCCGTGAATGTTACAGTCCAATACATACCTGCAAAAAAAAAAAATTAGACAAAAAGTCCAAACTTGTTAACAGTAATACACCACAAAAATGTACAATAAAGGCCTATTCAGAAGCTTGCATAAGAACGTAAAACATAAGAATGCGATGCCGTGATTGGCTTACAAGATACAAGGCGCCACATCAAGCCAATCACGGCATCGCATTCTTATTTATTGCGATCTTATGCGAGACTGTGGATATGTCCTAAGGTACCCCAAAAATTCATAGGATTTTCAGTTTTGGCGAAGGCGCTAACATATAAAATATTAACCGAAAAAAGTATTCTGCAAAATACATTTGTGTCAATGAGTTCGAAAACTATTTTAGTATTTTTTTCATATTCACGTTGACTGCGGTACATGCATGTAAGTAACATTTCCGGTGTGCGGCGGTTATATTTGGAAAATATCACTTCTGTGCGGATCCGTAATTTTATAAATTTTTGACATATTTTAACACCACAAATATCTTTATAAATGTCTCAATCATAATAAGTAATGATTAGTGTAAAAACCGTACAAGTCCCCGAGGGCATGTGTCGCATGTCCCCGGGAACTTATACACGACAAAAAAAAATGTGTAAATTTACATTCTAAATCAGAGGTAATATGTTGCCAAGCAGGTGCACGTAAAATTTATGAGATTTTAACTTGCAATTTTACAATTTTTTAGGAATATTACATGTACATGTACGTAATATTCCTAAAAAATTGTAAAATTACAAAATAAATCTCGTAAATTATACGTGCACCTGCTTGGCAACATATTACCTCTGATTTAGCATGTAAATTTACAATTTTTTGTTTATTTTTTTAAGCAAAAAAAAAATGATTTACTTAGTACTAATATTATCATTGCTTTTAAGTTAGCGGTGCTGAAGATGGTTACCAAAAAAATAATCACAGCCAACTTTTAATCCAAAACCAATTGCATGAAAAAATTATAATTATTTTTTGTTATAAAGTTTTTTTTTATTTCTGAGCTGTAAACTAATTTATGTTTTTTTTTCCTGCGACACTAACATAATTTTCGGTAAAAAAATCACCAACTCACAATCACGGAAAAGCCTCCGTTGGGGCCAAAAAATTTTATGAACAGGTTTTTTAAAATTGCTTTCAAATTCTGAGGTGATGGAAAATACGCGATCTTGCATATTCTAAAAAAAATTGCCTGCGGCGCAAATATACTGTTGGATTTTAGGTGAAAAGGTTTGCAACGTTTTTTTGCAACGAAAATTCAAATAGTATATTAAAGTACTAGTTTCATAACATACGTTTTTAGCGCACAGTACAAGTTTAGAAAACAAGCCGCTTGCGACTAGTGCGCTAAACACGTGATATAGAACAAGTGCTTTAATATACTATTTGAATTTTCGATGCAAGAAAACGTTTTAACCTTCAGCTTCATATTAAATCGCTATTAAGAACATTACTTTTTAAATTTATTTGGTCTAGAATACACTTAGAAATCAAAAAGAGCATTCACATGACTTATTTTAAAACAATATACATAATTAGATATTTTATTTAAATAGCCAAATAATAAGTTGCTGGTTAAGTAAAGTATTTTTCACCTTTTTTGTGCCCTCAATACTGAGGAATTTTCACATACATAAGTACAGTACTATTGTACAGTACTATAGTACAGTGACTGTATAATATATTATGTAAATTTAGTTTCAACTTAAAGTGGGTTCACAAAACATTTTATAAATCTTATTAAAACTGAAATTACTTAAATTATAAAAAAAGAGCAACACTGCCAACAGGAAAGTGCTTTTCCCTATAGTGTATACACGGTACTAGTCATAGACAAAAAACATAGATGAGCTGTCATCTCAAGGTTATATACAAATTTACGAGTCCTCCATTTTTATCGGAAGTTACGTCAGAAATCAGCCGGGAAATTTAAATTGTAAAATGTATATAAATTAATGTTTTTATTATTTACTGTCAAAGTATATCATTCTGTTTCTGTAGATATGAAATTATTT
The DNA here is from genome assembly GCA_958510825.1 of Brachypterus glaber. Taxonomy (NCBI): domain Eukaryota; kingdom Metazoa; phylum Arthropoda; class Insecta; order Coleoptera; family Kateretidae; genus Brachypterus; species Brachypterus glaber. Next base: position 92,179,650 of record OY294044.1, read on the forward strand.
AATTAAAATCATAGATAAGATAAAAATATGTTTAGAAAACTAACATAGGTAACCTTAGATTTCGAATACCTATGATAGGTATGCGTGAAATGCAATAACCACGTTTACATATACCCGCTAACTACCGTAGTTATAACTGCTGTATCATTCTCTCTTTCTCTAAAACAACATGTTACATTAAAAAAAATCAAACTTACCTAAAAAATATGATACTGCTGTCTGCAGGTAGCAGTCGTTTTATGTTTCAACAACTTTTTATAAAACATGTCGCAAAGACTTTACTAGTTCTTTAAAAAAGCACTATAAAATATACAAAAAACACAGAAAGACTTTAAAAGTTCAAAAACGCTATCATATAGTCTATAATAAAATAAAATTTTCACCCTTCTAGCACAAAACACCAAACGCGTAGAAAAAATAACAGAAAAACCTCGAAAACAAACTCAAAACATACATAAATTAGGTTATGTTAACCTGTTGCATGAATATGTTAGAGGTGTGTGCGAAGACTTATATTTTTATATTTAAATTACTGTTAAAAATAAATAAATATCTGTGTGGTATAACATATTGATTTAGTTTTTACATATACACGGTGTATTTGAAATAGCGTCGGAAATTTTAACACATAATTCTACATCATAAAATATGACAAAAAGTTCCTTTAAACATATGTCTAAAAATGCGTCATAAGGGAGCTACGCCCCTTTGAAAGTGACTAAAAAAATCGGTTTTTATTTAATAACTCAGGAACCCTTTGAGATATATCAACGAGGTTTTGCACGTCAACTAATCCTACCAAGGCCCGTTTTTATGTGTTATTTTCATGTACTTATTTCAACCAGGGGTGTGCGAAACGGGAGGGGCTTATCAGTTTTTTGTCCCAAACTTTTTTTTGTGTAACTTTTTTGCAATTTTATTTTTGAAATATGATTCCTCAGGTCAAAATACATAAAAAAGGTACTCTTGTCGTAATACTGTAGGATTAACCGTTTTCGAGAAAAATTCATTTGAAGGTGAAATTCCACGGTTCGAGGACGAAAAATTAAATACTGAAATGTTGAAAACCAAAATTTTAATGATGCAGGGCGAATGTACATTAAAAACTAAGAAAAAAACCTCATAATAAGGTACTTCCAAAAATGAATCCTAATGGAGCTATGGTCTCCTAAATATGCACCATTTTTAAAGGGCTATGGTAGCTTTAACACAGAAAAAAGTTTGGGACAAAAAACTAATAAGACCCCCTCGTTTCGCATACCCCTGGTTTAAATAAGTATGTGAAAATGACATACAAAGATGGGCCTTATTGGGATTAATTCACGTGCAAAACCTCGTTAATATATCTCAAAGGGTTCCTGAGTTATTAAATAAAAACCGATTTTTTTAGCCAATTTAAAAGGGGCGTAGCTCCCTTATGACGCATTTTTAGACATATGTTTATAGGAACTTTTTGTCATATTTTATCATGTAGAATCACCTGTTAAAATTTCCTACGCTATTTCAAATACACCCTGTATAACAAACTGTTGCAACAAAACAACGACAAAAAGAAACTTTTACTGACTACTGAAGTGAAATGAAAAGACATATCTCTAACAAAGAAAATATTCCTATCTAACGCAACACAGTGTTACCAACATAAAATATATATTTTTTTACTTTATGTTAGACAATTGGAATCAAAATGGAGGACGCATGCGTCCCGAAGAAGTATGCGCAGACGGTCAAAAATCAATCTATTTGTTTATTTTGTCTATGGTACTAGTTTAATTTTTATTTATCCTGTTTCTTTTTTTTTCTGCAGGCTGACCACAGGATTTGCAGATTTAAATTCCCTGATCAAAGGTAGAGCAGGGATAGGCAGGTTTGTTAGGGTGGGTAGGTAGTTTACACACTACACAAAAGAAATCACTGTGGAACCACTCAAACTACCCACCTACCCTAACAAACCCACCTATCTAGTGCTCTAATCAAAGGTTAGAATTTTCCCTGATTTTAGTAAACACAAAGATATGTACCCTGAGGGGGGGGGGCGCAAATAATAGAAAATATTGCTGCTACAACAAAATAATACGGTTACTAATAAAAAATCAGTAAATAAAATTTAAGCAATTTTATGAAAAATTTAATTTACATCACATCACATCGATCAAGAGTTTCGTTTTTGTAGTGGAGCCGAAATTTTGTGACACTTGGTGCTTCTCAAATCTCTAAACTATCCTCGCCTCCCCTTAAAGGAAGAGGAGAGCCCCGTGACACGACAATGTGACAGAAATTAAAGTTAATCGTTTCGGCGAAACGCTTAAGGAGTTTATGCACCACGTCCGGCAGTAAACACGCTTAATGGACGGGAAAATGCACGTCGACGTCGTCTCCATACGTTATGCACTAGGTCTATGCGATCATGCAACTCTAACCAAGTAATTGTATGTAAGTAATTTTCCTGTTCCCATTGAAACAAAGTATGCTATTTGTTGTACTATTTATTTAGATAACACACATTGAATTTGTATTTCGTTGTCAATATAATTAGTATATTTTTACAGAAAAATTAGGGAATAAAAAAGAAAGGAAATATGAAAAAAAGTCTTTTTAGAACAAAGTTTATATACACGGTGTATTTGAATCAGAAAATATGACAAAAAGTTCCTATAAACATGTCTAAAAATGTTTCGTAAGGGATCTACTCCCCTTTAAAAGTGGCTAAAAAATTCGGTGTTTATTTAATAACTCAAGAACCCTTTGAAATATAGCAACGATGTTTTGCACGTGAACTAATCTTAATAAGGGCCATCTTCGTACCTTATTTTCATGTATTTATTTTAACCAAGGGTGTGCGAAACGGGGGGGCCTCATCAGTTTTTTGTCCCAAACTGTTTTCTGTGACACTTTTTTGTGATTTTATTTGGTATATGATTCCTCAGGTCAAAATACATAAAAAGTTACTCTTGTTGTAACACTGTAGGATAACCGTTTTCAAGAAAAATTAATTTGAAGGTCAAATTTCACGGAGGACCAAAAATTAAATACTAAAATGTTGAAAACCGAAATTTCAATGATGCAGTCAATGTACATTAAAAACTAACAAACCTCATGTACAGGCACTTCCAAAAGTCAATCCTAAGGGAACTATGGTCTCGTAAAAATGCACCGCTTTATAGGAACTTTTTGTCATATTTTCTGATTTAGAATTACCCCTTAAAATTTCGGACCCTATTTCAAATACACCGTGTATATTACAAAGAATACAAAAAAAATAATCTGGTTACTAGTTTAAAAAATTGCATTTGGCCCAATTACCCCCGGGGCCCCAGGTGCACTTATCCGAAGGTACCTTAGCGGTTTTCATGTCCATTTAAAGCCGGGCTTGTTATTTTTTTTTAAAGCACCAATAAACTTTTATAAACTTGTTATTTTCGATATAGCGACGAAAAAAAATACATAAAAAGTAACATTAAAAATGAATAAAAATCACGAAAAAGGCTCCGATTAATGTAAACGTTCATATATGGAGCAAAAAGGTAGATTATTTTGCGACCTTTAAAAATCACTTAAAAAGATCATAAAAAATCGTCTCCTATCGGATATTTAAATCTAAAAAATCGGTGGGCGAATAATATGGAAAACCAATCAATGATTTTTAATTTATGTATATTTTTCATTCACTTTAAAAATTAATCTGGTTCTAATAATTTTATTTTTAATTTTTTTTCAAGATTAACATTTAATTTTTTAAATTAAATTATAAATAAAGGTAAAAAACAACAATATCAAAATCTATTTTTAGAATACACAAGAAATCGTGGGTTTTGAGCCTACCCAATAACGAAAAGGTCGTTTTACACAATACATCCAAAATAAATAATGTCAAAGCCGAATTTGGTTCTCATTTATTATTAATAAAAGTAGTAAATTATTTAAAAAAAATACATTTTTTTTATTCAAAAATCGTAAATTTATTAATTAAAATTCAGTTAATACAATTTTAAACATATTTCGTTCAAGATTTTTTTTAATTGAATATTTTGTTGATAAGTTATAAGGTTTTCAAACATACGGTACACTGACCAATATGAAACCGCAAAGCAAATGTCAAATACGTCAAAATTATTGTAAAAGCTTTTTAATTATTACTTGGAAAATATTGCATTAAATCCAAGGGATCTATTTTACTGGATGAGAAGAATATAATATTAAACTTATTTATTAAAGATATATACTGATTTGCAGAAGAAATGCAAGATATCTCCTTTTGGATTCAAGAAAGTATTAGAGAAGAAAATATACCTTTTAATTGATTTTATTATTGATGTTGATAATTAAATTTATTGTACAACAATCACTCTAATAAGGTATAAACTACTTTTGAAAAAAGTCCCCGAACGAGTATAAACAATAAACTAAACTAAACTAAACTATACAGTGCGGTCCAAAAGTCACCCCCCCCCTTTTAACTTTTGAACGAGTTGAGATATCGACTTCAAATTTAGAACTCTTAAATAAGACAACTTAAACTATCTTTTAGCATATATTTGATATTTTCAGCTCTTAAAATGTGGGCAGGGGGGCATGGGGGGACATTTTTTTAAATGGAAAGGGGGGTCGTGTGATACATCATTTTAAAGCTTATAAAATTCTCTATTTAAACTAACATTTTTATTTTTTTTTTAAATGTTTTTTAAGGTTTTGATTTTTCAATTTTTTGTGCTAATACATTTGATTTTTTAAGATTTTTTTATAAATTTTCATTTACGTCAACTAAAATTAGTTTAAAAGTATAATTAACATTTTTTTATGATAAAATTAGGCATTTTTAAAAAATTATTTGTTTTTTAGAGGAATTTTGACATTAATACCCATTTTCAACCCCATTTTAAACCCAATTTTTTTTTATTTAAAAATATGGAGTTAAATGGAGAATTTTATAATCTTTAAAATGATGTATTACACGACCCCCCTCTCCATTTAAAAAAATGTGTCCCCATGCCCCCCTGCCCACATTTTAAGAGCTGAAAGTATTAAATATATGCTATTGAATTTGAAGTCGATATCTCAACTGGTTCAAAAGTTAAGAGGGGGGGGGGGGTGACTTTTGGACCACACTGTATATTTTTAACACCGACTTTTTTTAAATATTCTCAACGTTGTAGTTTTTAATTTTAACAAATTTATTTGACAAATAAATTACCTAAGAGTTTTTCCGTCAAACTTAGGACATTTAAAACACTCAGGTTTTGTTCTAATAAATAATGAATAGTTATTATCTAGAACTAAGTACCTACTAGTACTAGGTACCTAGGTACTATTGTTAACTGTAATACAATAATTAAAATTTGTAAAAAAAATTATTCGAAATAATTTGCATAAATACACATTTATATAAAAGCAAATACGAATTAAATTTAAAAATCCATAAAGCTAAAGAGAATATGCATATTTGGGAAAGTGCTAGCATTTTTTATTTTCTATAGTTCTCACTCACGTTCCACAAGAAAAAAAAATCACAAAAAGGTAGCTTTTCTATTTATATAATTGTATTTTTTTTGTGCGCCATTAAAAAAAATCTCAAAGATGCCAAAAACCAACGTTAAAAAAGTTGAAGATACTGTTAAAATTTTACTAACTGTCACATGGGCGGAATGCTTGGAATGCAAGATCGCCTATACAATACACACAATATTTTATCTCTTTTCTTTCCCTTACCTCGGCGCACAGGTGCCAGTAAAATTTTAACAGTACTACTCAAACGAAACGTGAATTAATATAAAAAGTTGTAAAGTTTACAACAAAAAACATCTGTTGAAAATAATGAGTTTACAATAATTGATTTATAAATTAACAATAAAAAATGTATACTTTACAATAACTTTTTCTAGTGTACATACAACAATACAAATTCGGCGGAACTGTAGTAACTTAGTTAATTTCTTTGTTAATTTGATAAATCTGTTTATTTGTTTATTATTTAAATATAAAATGCTCATGGATACAAGCTGTTTAATAAATGAAGGCTGATTGTGTTAAAATTAAAGATAATCAACATAACTTATTCTACATCTAAACAAAATTATTAAGAAACGCAATTTTACAAAGACTAGTTGTTCTGAAAACCGTAAACTTCACTTCACTTCACTTGTAACTAAGTGAATATAGAAGTATCATTTGTTTTTTAACACGTTCACTGCAAATGACGGAAAATTTCGTCGCGCTCGTCCTTGGTCGAGTGCCACCGTCGGAATTTTCCGTCAGCTGTCTGTGGCTATACCGCAAGTATTCAGTTACTGTGGCACTGCGTGAGCAAATGAAGCTGAAAGTGGCAGACGCTTCTAGCAGACGATTTTTTAAAATGTCAAAATATTGTCAAATTTTTTGTAGTATATGGGTAATTCCAATCAAAAATATTTTTATTTATTATGTGTAATAAATGTATTTATAAGCTACAATATTATAATTTATTTACAAAAGTCCAAACCAAACACCCCCTCCACATTCAACTGCAGGCTATTCTTCTTTAAGCATAGAAAAACCGGTGTTTTCTGTAATTAGCAACTTTTTTTCAATTTTCTACCAGATTCCATTTCTGCAAATCATGCGTTTATTTACCCGAAGATTCTTTACCAATCAGACTACCAAATGGCAGAAACACATTTTCCACATTCGACTGCAGGCTATCCTTCAGCGAGCAAAGAAAAACGCGTGTATACTGTATTTGGCTATTTTGTTACGTTTTCCACCACACATCCTAGTTGCAAAATGTCTGCTGATACCCACGAAGATTACTTACCAATACGACCACCTTATGGTAAAATCAAATCCATTACATTCGACCGCAGGCTATCCTTCCGCGCGCTAAGAAACCTCATGTATACTGGCTAGTTTTTGGCTGTTTTCCACCAGATAACTCTCCTGCAAATCGTAAGCTTGTACACCAAAAGAATCCTTATCAATAGCACTACCATATGGTACAATCACATCCTCCACTTTCGACTGCAGGCTATTCCCCCTCAAAGAAAGAAAATACGCGTCTTCTGCACGTAGCAAGTATGCTGTACCATATAGTACTCATATGAATAAAGGTTGGTTGTATCAGCAAATGATTTGCAAAAAGGGATTTGGTACGAAAACGGCATAAACTAGCTAAGCGTATTAGTTGCGTTTTTCTTTGTCTGCGGAGAAATAGACCGCAGTTGAATGTGAGATATTTCTTTGTACTATAAGATAGTCTGATTCAAAAGAATTCTTTTGGTGTATAAGCAGTTTTGCAAAAAGAACGTCTGGTGAAAATCGGGCCTAAACTAGCAAAGTACGCGTTTTTCTTTACCCTCAGGGGGATGGACATGAGTTTCCTTTGCCCGCGAAAGCAAAGCCTGCAGTCGAAAGTGGAGGATATGATTGTACCATATGGTGGTACTATTGATAAAGATTCTTTTGGTGTACAAACTTACGATTTGCAGGAGAGTTATCTGGTGGGAAACGGGCAAAAACTAGCCAAGTGCAGTACACATGAGTTTTCTTTGCGCGCGGAGGGATAGCCTGCAGTCGAAAGTAAAATATTTGATTGTACCATATGGTGGTCGTGTTGGTTAGAAATCTTTTTGGTATCAGCAGACAATTTTCAAGAGTATTTCTGGTGGAAAACAGGCAAAAACTTGCTACGTGCAGAAAACGCGTATTTTCTTTCTTTGAGGAGGGACAGCCTGCAGCCGAAAGTGGAGGATGTGATTGTACCGTATGGTAGTGCTATTAATAAGGATTCTTTTGGTGTATAAGCTTATGATTTGCAAGACAGTTATCTGGTGGAAAACGGGCAAAAACTAGCCAAGTGCAGTATACATGAGTTTTCTTTGCGCGCGGAGGGATAGCCTGCAGTCGAAAGTGAAATATTTGATTGTACCATATGGTGGTCGTGTTGCTAAGAAATCTTTGTTGGTATCAGCAGACAATTTGCAAGAAGGATTTCTGGTGGAAAACAGGCAAAAACTTGCTATGTGCAAAAACACATATTTTTCTTTGTTTGGGGAGGAATAGCAAGCAGTCGAAATTGGAGGATGTGATTGTACCATATGGTAGTAATAATGATAAGGATTCTTTTGGTGTACAAGCTTATGATTTGCAGGAGAGTTATCTGGTGGGAAACGGGCAAAAACTAGCCAAGTGCAGTATACATAAGTTTTCTTTGCGCGCGGAGGGATAGCCTGCAGTCGAAAGTGAAATATTTTATTATACCATATGGTGGTCGTGTTGGTAATAAATCTTTGTTGGTATCAGCAGACAATTTGCAAGAAGGATTTCTGGTGGAAAACAGGCAAAAACTTGCTACGTGCAGAAAACGCGTATTTACTTTGTTTGAGGAGGAATAGCCTGCAGTCGAAAGTGGAGGATTTGTTTGTACCGTATGGTAGTGCTATTGATAAGGATTCTTTTGGTGTATAAGCTTATGATTTGCAGGAGAGTTATTCGGTGGAAAACGGGCAAAAACTAGCCATGTGCAGTATACATAAGTTTTCTTTGCGCTCGGAGGGGTAGCCTGCAGTCGAAAGTGAAATATTTGATTGTACCATATGGTGGTCGTGTTGGTAAGAAATCTTTGTTGGTATCAGCAGACAATTTGCAAGAAGGATTTCTGGTGGAAAACAGGCAAAAACTTGCTATGTGCAGTATACATAAGTTTTCTTTGCGCTCGGAGGGGTAGCCTGCAGTCGAAAGTGAAATATTTGATTGTACCATATGGTGGTCGAGTTGGTAAGAAATCCTCGTGGGTATCAGCAGACAATTTACAACAAGGATGTCTGGCGGAAAACAGTCAAAAACTTGCCATGTGCAGAAAACACATGTTTTTCTTTGTTTGAGGAGGAATAGCCTGCAGTCGAAAGTGGAGGATATGATTGTACCCTATGGTAGTACTATTGATAAGGATTCTTTTGGTGCACAGGCTTACGATTTGCAGGAGAGTTATCTGGTGGGAAATGGGCAAAAACTAGCCAAGTGCAGTATACATGAGTTTTCTTTGAGCGCGGAGGGATAGCCTGCAGTCGAAAGTAAAATATTTGATTGTACCATATGGTGGTCGTGTTGGTTAGAAATCTTGGTTGCTATCAGCAGACAATTTGCAAGAAGGATTTCTGGTGGAAAACAGGCAAAAACTTGCTACGTGCAGAAAACGCGTATTTTCTTTCTTTGAGGAGGAATAGCCTGCAGTCGAAAGTGGAGGATGTGATTGTACCGTATGGTAGTAATATTGATAAGGATTCTTTTGGTGCACAAGCTTACGATTTGCAGGAGATTTATCTGGTGAAAAACGGGCAAAAACCAGCCAAGTGCAGTATACATGAGTTTTCTTTGCGCGCGGAGGGATAGCCTGCAGTACAAAGTGAAATATTTGATTGTACCATATGGTGGTCGTGTTGGTTAGAAATCTTTGTTGGTATCAGCAGACAATTTGCAAGAAGGATTTCTGGTGGAAAACTTGCCATGTGCAGAAACACATATTTTTCTTTGTTTGAGGAGGAATAGCCAGCAGTCGAAAGTGGAGGATGTGATTGTACCATATGGTAGTAATATTGATAAGGATTCTTTTGGTGCACAAGCTTACGATTTGCAGGAGATTTATCTGGTGAAAAACGGGCAAAAACCAGCCAAGTGCAGTATACATGAGTTTTCTTTGCGCGCGGAGGGATAGCCTGCAGTACAAAGTGAAATATTTGATTGTACCATATGGTGGTCGTGTTGGTTAGAAATCTTTGTTGGTATCAGCAGACAATTTGCAAGAAGGATTTCGGGTGGAAAACAGGCAAAAACTTGCTACGTGAAGAAAACGCGTATTTTCTTTGTTTGAGGAGGAATAGCCTGCAGTCGAAAGTGGAGGATATGATTGTACAGTATGGTGGTACTATTGATAAAGATTCGTTTGGTGTACAAGCTTACGATTTGCAGGAGAGTTATCTGGTGGGAAACGGGCAAAAACTAGTCAAGTGCAGTACACATGAGTTCTCTTTGCGCGCGGAGGGATAGCCTGCAGTCGAAAGTAAAATATTTGATTGTATCATATGGTGGTCGTGTTGGTAAGAAATCTTTGTTGGTATCAGCAGACAATTTGGAAGAAGGATTTCTGGTGGAAAACAGGCAAAAACTTGCTACGTGCAGAAAACGCGTATTTTCTTTCTTTAAGGAGGAATAGCCTGCAGTCGAAAGTGTAGGATGTGATTGTACCGTATGGTAGTGCTATTAATAAGGATTCTTTTGGTGTATAAGCTTATGATTTGCAGGACAGTTATCTGGTGGAAAACGGGCAAAAACTAGCCTAGTGCAGTATACATGAGTTTTCTTTGCGCGCGGAGTGATAGCCTGCAGTCGAAAGTGAAATATTTGATTGTACCATAAGGTGGTCCTATTAGTAAGTAATCTTCGTGGCTACCAGCAGAAAATTTGCAAGAAGGATATCTGGTGGAAAACGTAACAAAAAAGCCAAGTGCACTATACCCGCGTTTTTCTTTTCCCGTGGAAGAATAGCCTGCAGTTGAAAGTGGAGGATGTGATTGTACCATATGGTAGTACTATTGATAAAGATTCTTTTTGTGTATAAGCTTATGATTTGCAGGAGAGTTATCTGGTGGGAAACAGGCAAAAACTAGCCAAGTGCAGTATACATGAGTTTTCTTTTCGCGCGGAGGGATAGCCTGCAGTCGAAAGTGAAAGATTTTATTGTACCATATGATGGTCGTATTGGTAAGTAATCTTCGTGGGTATCGTCAGACAATTTGCAGGAAGGATTTCTGGTGGCAAACACGGAAAACCTTGCTATGTGCAGAAAACGCGTATTTACGTAGTAGCGCTAAAAATTAATATTTTTGTCCATTAAAGTGTACGCATATATTAACATAAGTGCAGTATTATCCCTTAATTTGTCCTTTAATTAATAAATTAAGCTTAAATAAAATAAGAATACAGAAATAAAATATTTTTATTAGGAATTACCCATATAATCACATTTTGACATTTTAAAAAATCGTCTGCTAGAATCGTCTGCCAATTTCAGTGTCATCGTGAGCAATTAAATGTGCATACCGGCTCTCTGCAAGTCGTAGTTTTTTTGCGCGCGGTTCAGATTTATTGTTCGGAGTTTTGAGAATACAAAATAGTAGCCGGAACCGGCGAATAGGTACCATAAATGCGAGTGGCAGCGAACGTGTTAATAAAAATGACAAAAATCATACAGATTCAAATAAAGGAATCGTAGTAACTGATTAATAACCATTGATTTAACTTAATTCTAGCATTTAAATCTTTTTTTAGAGGTAAAATTTTTAAAATTTTGTTATTATATGTAAAAACTAAAATTATATCAATAAAAATAATAAAATTACGTAAAGCATACAGATTAAAATAAATAGACCTTGGTTAATAATTACAGTTTAAAGTACCACTAATTTTTCTCAGAGTAGATAATACTTTTTTCTACGACTGTCTTAAAATGTTAGTCAAATCGCACAAAAAACTCTTACGGTATATGGTCGTAAGCGGATGACGGTATATGAAAACTCTTACGGTATATAGCACATTCCGTAAGCGGATGGCGGTATATGGCACATTCCGTGAGAGCAAAATCAACGAAATAATACAATGTGTATTATTTCGTTGATTATAAAATATTATTTATTAGATAAAAATTAAATTACTGGATGTAAATTGTTGTTTTTTATTAAAACTTTTGGTTATTACATAATCTATATAAAAATATGAATGTAAAAAACTTCAGTCGTAGAAAAATTATAGCCTGCAACACGTGTAAAATGGCTATTCCTCACTCGTGGACCGTCCCCACGCCGCTGTCGCGGCTCGGGTGACAAACATTCCCTCGTTCGGAATATGCATCATTCTACACTTTTTACTGGATAAACTATTCTTAAATATTTGGAGAAATCAGTACTCGCTCCTTTCGAGCTCAGTTTAGTGGAAAAATCGTCTTTTAATATTTAAATTTATGATTTTTTAACAACAAAACTGAACTTTGAACGGATTTTGTAAGGCGGTCTTTAATAAAAATATTTATGATCACTTAAGAATGGCAATAAAACAAAATACTTTAATTTAAAATATATATAAGAGGCCATACAAAAATTACTTCATATTTTTTTCTGCTCAGAATTGTTTTTTGGATATAAAAAGTCGTAAAACATAAAATATGTGAAAAAATCCTAAATCTTTAGTTATATTACACTGTAAAAAGTAAACTGAATATTAGTTACAAATGAATAGGAAATCGGAAGTTATTGTCCTATACAATAATTGTGTGTACTTTAATGTACTTTAATTTTTGTTAAAAACACTATAGTTCCAAAGTCACGTACTTTAATATTTAAGGACCGACATGTAATGTTAACATTTTACTAACTGGCACCTGGAATCTGAGGCGCGGGGAAGAGAAGAGGAAAAATTTGGGGTGTATTCTATAGGCGACCTTGCATTCGAAACATTCCAGCCAGATGCCAGTTCATAAAATTTTAACTTTAATTTGCGACATCTAATGACAAAACATGTTGAATCAACATTGTTGATGGTTATAAATAACCTAGACCCCTTTCTACCAATATCTTGGTGGACCATTCTTTGAAATATAAGTTGGCTTTAGGACTACCGTGATCTGTCTGTAAATTTGTTTAAAATCAGTTTCCGTTGCCACGTAGGTTACGAGTTTCCAATGAAAATACATCATGCTCAGGAAAACAAATGGTATTTTCAGACAATAAATACTTACTTCTGCTTTCCTGCATTCCAGCCTATGTAAATTACATTTAATAAACTTTCCTTATCTCCGAAAGAAAATCAAAGCTAGCTTATTGTTGGCATTTTGCATAATTTTACTATGAAAATTCGAATAAATAGTAACGAGATTTTTTTATTAACAAATTATCAGAGAAAAAATTGCTTGATAATAGTCATACCGCTAGATTGTTAAAATTATTATTCAATGGTCGGATTGGTATTCATGTACCGGGGGCTCGCAAAAATTAGATTTTTAAAAAACTATTTTTTTAAGGAAATAAACATCCGAAACTATATTTAGGTCTAAAACTTTCAGGGTTAAATAACCTGTAATTCTAGTTTTTCGGGTTTTAACCGTGTTGATGTATTATTCACTAGCCAGTCTGTCATGTCGAAACTGTTATTGCAAGAGTGAAAACGAAAAAAAAAATTAAAAATATAATATATTATATTCTTTTTATTTTTTGTTTTTGAAAAAAAAAATATTTTTTGGAAAAATAGGTTTCAATTTTTTTTAAATTAATAATTTTCGTGATTATTAGAGCTGTAGATAAGTATATAAAATTTTTATATTCTAGAATTAAACTGATAAAAATTAAAATGTAATTTTTTCCTACGACCTAGTTAGTAGTTAGTGCTTATTTTCCACCAGTTGCCATGACAGCAGTCGGAAAGTGACAGTCATCTGAGAGCTTTTTTTTACTTGGCTCCGCCTTGTAAAAAAATAAGCACTCTCGTTCACTGAAAACTAGGTTCAGGTACTCGGTGTAATATACGTGACGACAGTGAACAAAAATTACATTTTTCTATTTTGTGTCTCTTATAAACTCATAATCATACGCATTTTGCGTGATCTTATAGGCCCCTAAGAGGTCTCTACTTTTTTTTCTTTTGGGTTGGCAGCAGACAAAAGTCTATCTCTTGACGTTTGCAGTGCAATTGTGAACGTCGGTTTAAAGTTTAATTTTCCACAAAATTTTGTGTTTAGGTTATATTTAACCGTGTTAAAATTGTGACTTGGTCACTTACAGTGGAAAAGAAAATCAAAGCTAGCTTATTGTTGGCATTTTGCATAATTTTACTATGAAAATTCGAATAAATAGTAACGAGATTTTTTTATTAACAAATTATCAGAGAAAAAATTGCTTGATAATAGTCATACCGCTAGATTGTTAAAATTATTATTCAATGGTCGGATTGGTATTCATGTACCGGGGGCTCGCAAAAATTAGATTTTTAAAAAACTATTTTTTTAAGGAAATAAACATCCGAAACTATATTTAGGTCTAAAACTTTCAGGGTTAAATAACCTGTAATTCTAGTTTTTCGGGTTTTAACCGTGTTGATGTATTATTCACTAGCCAGTCTGTCATGTCGAAACTGTTATTGCAAGAGTGAAAACGAAAAAAAAAATTAAAAATATAATATATTATATTCTTTTTATTTTTTGTTTTTGAAAAAAAAAATATTTTTTGGAAAAATAGGTTTCAATTTTTTTTAAATTAATAATTTTCGTGATTATTAGAGCTGTAGATAAGTATATAAAATTTTTATATTCTAGAATTAAACTGATAAAAATTAAAATGTAATTTTTTCCTACGACCTAGTTAGTAGTGCTTATTTTCCACCAGTTGCCATGACAGCAGTCGGAAAGTGACAGTCATTTGAGAGCTTTTTTTTACTTGGCTCCGCCTTGTAAAAAAATAAGCACTCTCGTGCACTGAAAACTAGGTTCAGGTACTCGGTGCGTAATATACGTGACGACAGTGAACAAAAATTACATTTTTCTATTTTGTGTCTCTTATAAACTCATAATCATACGCATTTTGCGTGATCTTATAGGCCCCTAAGAGGTCTCTACTTTTTTTTCTTTTGGGTTGGCAGCAGACAAAAGTCTATCTCTTGACGTTTGCAGTGCAATTGTGAACGTCGGTTTAAAGTTTAATTTTCCACAAAATTTTGTGTTTAGGTTATATTTTACCGTGTTAAAATTGTGACTTGGTCACTTGCAGTGGAAAGAGAAGAAATGGCTATAAAATATATCAAAATAATATTTTTTCTTAGAATTTTAAACATGGCGAAAACTGTAATGCCAATTCGAAACAAAAATCCCCAAATCAGTCATCAATTTAAATGTAAGTTTTTTAAAATTTTAGAGCAAAATAGAAAAAAATGTATAAAGCACTTCCATAACACGTTTTTAGCGCACTAGTACTTTAGAAAACTCACCTCAAGCGGCTCGTTTTCTAAACCTCTACTCGTGCGCTAAAAACGTATGTTATGAAACTAGTAATTTAATATACTAATATGTACCAAGCTTAAAACGAAATTATATATAATGCCGTAAATTTTTGAAAAATTCGGTATTTTCTTTGTTATAAGGTTATAATTTAGGGGCTGGTTTATCTATACTTAACTATAACTGTAAACTATAACTGTATTAACTAACTAACTAACTAATTAAAGATTTAACCAATAAAATAAAAGATGATAAATGGATGACAAATAAATCTGACTTTTCACTGGTTAAATTCCTAATTTAGTGATAGTAAGCGTAACCCATGCCTAATAACTCTAACTTATTAACTATAAAAAAATAAATTAAAAAAAACCCTGAATTTTTAAAGCTTGTAAAAATAAAAGATTATAATTAAATAATTAGTGTTACTGTTTTTCATTGCGATTTAAAATTACACTTGAAGCCAAAATATATTACTTTATAGTTAATACTACACTAAAAAGTCAATAAAATTTAAATCGTTTTCGCCATTCGAGTTAATACAGTTATTAAAATTTAATAACTATACTAATAAACATAAGTGCCCACTTACGCTCGTCAAATTTTGTGATTATACCGCTTTTGATACAGCAAACAGGCATAATCTGCGCAATTTAATTCTTGTACACCAAGAGTACTATTGCAAAAGTAATGTACTTAAATTTTAAATAGAGCTACTTAGGGTACAAAAGGTGAAGACCCTCGTAAATTTTCAGCTCTGTTATATTTAGGGTTAATTAGGGCCAAGACTTTTTGCGCTGGAGCTCCATTTTGTAATTGATTGATCCTTTTGTTTTGTTTTAAAGTCCGCTACTTACGGCCGTTATTACAATCGATAGTGAACTCTTAGTTTCGAAACCAATTTTTTTGATTTTATTATTACAGTCATTTCTTTAGACGGTAATATTTTTGGTAATTAATGTTCCTTTGGTAATTTGTGTTCCTTAGCTAAAAAGTTTACCAACGACTAAAGAAATGGCTGTAATAGTAAAATAAAGAGTGTTGGTTTTGTAACTAAGAGTTTACTATCAATTGAATTACAATAAAATAAAATCTGATTAATAATTATTGATCAAATTATTTAGAGAGATTTCCAAATTTTCAAAAAATATCAGAAGCAAGATTTACAGTACTTTTTCTGTCCTTCAATAATCAACGTATCTGCATTTTTGTCCTTTTAAGAAAAAAAATATCTCAAAATGTAATATCGACTTGTAAATTTCTAAACCTCGAATCTCGAAAAAAATTCGGTTTCTTGTACTAATCAACTCTGTACATGATGACTGGTAATTTATAAAAACTCCAGTTTTTAACTTGAAAAGCAAAAGCTACGTTTTGGTACATATAAAATTTCCAAACATATTTTGACTTTCTAAGTATCCAGATTTTGCAGATCGGAAACTGCTCTGGCTACTGCTACGGATTACTACTTCTTATAAGCGTACGTGTTTACTGTCAAATTTAGATACGCCTTTTTGTAAAATGAGCACTAAAATTATAAATTAAATGTTAAATTGTTTTTGTTTTAATACTCGATGAAATGTAATAATCATAATTGATTTTATGGTTCTTAAACTTACCGTTAGAAAGTAATTGGACGAAATAATAATATCAGGAATTTGTGATTTAAACTGAAACATAATTTGTTGCAAAAACATTATTTTGTATGTTGCATAATTCTCCCTTTTGGTAACCAGGTTCCATTCATAAATGACATCACGCTAATGTATGTTAATACTAGACAAAAAGGCGCCTGGCAGCTCTTTTTTGCCAACTTGCATATTCCAACGAACTAATAACTCTTCTCTCTAGAATAGGCATTTCATTCGTAAAAACTGACAAAAACGCAGCCAACATATACATTCGTATGTCTTACTCGCACAGCTTTGTTCTAACAGAGACAGCAATAACAGTTACTGGTTATTGTTATTGTTCAGGCCTGAATATACTATTTGTTTACAAACAAACCGATATGTTGGCGATACTTTATAATAACGATATGCGTATTCTAGAGAAAAGAGTTATTAGTTCGTTGATTTATTCCAAATCTTATACCGCACAAAACCCCGCCCAGTATGCAAATACAAATTAATTGTAACTCAGATTTGCTAAATAAAATACAATATTATTATTACTATATTATTATTACTATTACTATTGAGCTTATGATTGCGCTTAGCGCAATGCGATAGACGCTCTGCATACTAACAAAAGAGGCTTAAATGAACTTTATTCAGATTAAAGTATTAAAAAATACCATAGTTCTACATCTAGGAAATAGTTTGTGTACTAAAAACCCTTAACCACAGACTGTAATAAACAAATTATTGTGATTTTAACAAAATAATAAATTATGATTATTCCAAATGAAATTACTTATAATTTAAATACAAATTATGAAACATTATTTGATCAATGTAAAAAGAATAAAAATATGTTTTTAATTTTAGTATTTGAATCAAAATTGCATATAAAAAATCAAATAAGCTATATAAAAAAAAAACAAAAACTAGTAAAAAACTTTTGTTTGGTGAATATTAATTGACATACATTTTATTCCGATTCGGTAGCTCTTATAGTAACGCGAAAAAAAGACTGATCTGTTTTAGCTAGGACACCCTGTAGATATAACAAAGTCAGATTTATGAACAACCAATAATTGTTTCCAACTTTTCAAATAATGTTTATGCGTTGTTTACTAGGGTGCAGGGAAAAACACTTTTTTTCGAAATCGGTATGGGGCTAGGTGTCAAAAGTTGTGGTTATGGATGCTTATTAACGCGTTAAAATTTAATTTAAAAATTTTGATATCTTGGTGCCGCTCAAAGTTTCGAATTTTCACTAAAATTAGCTTTTTTCAAGACCATTCTTAAAAAACACTTTTTTCGAAATCGATATGGGGCTAGATGCTAAAAGCAGTGGTTATGAATGCTTATTAACAGGTTAAAATTTTATTTGAAAATTTTGATATCTTGATGCTGCGCATTTAGCTTAAAGTTTCGAATTTTTACTAAAATTAGCTTTTTCGAGACCGTTAAAAACACTTTTTTCGAAATCGATATGGGGCTAGGTTTTAAAAGTTGTGGTTATGAATTGTGGTTTTATTTGAAAATTCTGATATCTTGAGTCTTCGCATTTAGCTTCGAATTTTCACTAAAATTAAGCTTTTTTCGAGTCCATTGTTACGTGGACGTGAAATTTTAATGATGCAGGGTTATTGTATATCAGAAACTAAGAAAAAAGTTTCTATACTACCCGTTAATAAGCATCCATAACCACAACTTTCGACACCTAGCCCCATAACGATTTCGAAAAAAAGTGTTTTTTCTACGATCTAATGGAAAACTTAACAATTCTACAAAAACAAATGAAGTTTTCAGACTTTAAAATAACCTGTTTCTTAGTATTTTAGTTTTCTGACAGAAAATTGCGCACAGTGTAGCCAACCGGTATGTCAGTCGTAAAATAACTGTCAGTTATATGCAACGAGATGTTGGTCCGCCATCTTTTTAAATGAAATTATTAATTTTGAATCAAATATCAATTTCGTGTGCTAAATATGTGTGTGCTATATATTTGTTGTTACGAAGGAATTATGGAGAGTTAATGTGATTAGGATTTTACTTTTACATCAACAGATTTGCAGAAAATTGTACTCAAATGCTGCGACCTTGTAAGGCAACTTACTGCCTGTAATTTATGTGTTTATTTATTTATTTTTTTTAGATCGTAGAGAAAATTTTGTTTTTATTACGAGCGCAAAATGTGATTTCTGCTTTCGCGTGATTGCTGATCCGGTTAGACGCCTCAATCAGCAAATTCCACGCTCAAGCAGAAATCAGTCATTTTGCGCTCTTATTACAAAAATAACTATTTCGCTGCACCCTATTGTTTACCACTAAATTTATCGTATGGACATTTTACAGTCATGGTTAGTGTCCAGATCTCTCTTTCACACCTTTTGGCGACAACTGAATCAATTACAATGAAAAGACGTATGTGTAAAAGTAGGATTTCCTTACATAAATCGAAAAAAAAAACGATAACAGGCTTAAAATTAAACCAGTCCCCAGCTGGAAAGTTAACACAGACAATTTATTTATGTTATTTAACAAATGAACTGTGATATTTTGCATACATAGGCAGTGGCGGATTTAGGCGGAGAAGTAATGGGGATAATTACCCGTTGAACCGCTTTCGGGCGACTTTCGCTATTTTGCCGACTGGGCCTCAAGAAGTCAGTCCATCCCTGATAATAAACCTCGCAATATCATTGTTCTGCAAAAACTTAAAAAGTATATTTTTATCAAGTGTACCTGTAAACTACCTAACTATTTTATAAAAAATACTGCTGCCAACAAAATAATACTTTCCCCTATAGCCCTAGGTTCATTAAAATCAAAAACAAAAAAAATAAAAACAAAAAAATTCAAAAAAATTTCTTTTTTCGTAAAACGAAAAATAAAATGAAAATAATGTGTTTTTGAAAAAAATAGTTTTTACCCCATTTTACCCCCAACCCGATTTTTACGAAAAACAATCCCAGCCTAGAACTTTGAATAATCTGTGGTCCAAATTTGAAGTCTTTAGCCCGAAGCGTTCTTGAGTTATCGTGGTCACAAATTTCCCGGACACACAGACCGACAGACCAATAGACCGACCGACCGACCGAAAGATTTTTCTTTTTGACGGAAATCATATTTTTTGGATATAAAACGTTCAGAAACGTAAAAAAATCAATAAAAATTTTTCGAAAATTTTTTACTAATGCAAGACTTTCCTTGGGGAAAGTAAAAGGTTATTCATATTTTTTGATACTGTTAAATTATTTTTATCTAAGAACTACCAAACAAATGCTATTTTAAATCTTGAATAGAGTCACGTAAATTTTCAAAATTGTTAAAATTATAAAAATTGCGAATAAAAAAAAATTTTAGATAATTTAGCGGAATAATCGAATTTTATTTGGCGAAAAATTTAAATTCTAATCGCATTTTTTAAACTCGCTGATAATTATAATTTTTAATTAAAACCAGTAAAAACTGTATTTTTCCCAAACTATGATTAACTAAATATACTTAAAAAGTAGAAGTTTCAAAAGGGGTCAAACGCAACTTTTGACTATAGTTTATAGTTTCACGATACGCTGATTTTTACTATTGTACCAACAAACATTTACTCATAATACATTCTGTTTGATTCGTTATCCAACTATAAAAAGTTGGTAACTCCTGGGTTATTGTAAAATAGTGTGGCTTATTTTTACATCGGCACTTAGTGCTACTAAGAGTGCCGATGTATTGAAATCTTCGCCGAAAAGTCAAAATCTTTGACCACATTTTTTTCACATTTCTCGGCGTTTTAGACCATTCTAAATCTTAAGTCGAAATCAGAAAAAAAAAATGCGTCCGTCTGTCTGTCTGGGTGTAAACTCTCTAACTCCATTTCTACATGAGATATCGACTTGCGTTTTTTTGCATATTGTTTCTAATCGTATTCCGAAGAGCTGATTAAATTTTGGGGGTAAGGGGGTAAAAATAGGGTAAAACTCCTATTTTATATTTTAAATAAAAGCTCTTTTTAAGCCCTATAAAAAATGTTATATACAGTTTTTTGCTAGAATATAATGTTTTAAAGATACAGAATTTAAAATCAAACAAAACACCTAGTTTGAAATTTGCAAACTAGATGGCTCTAGTGTACAATAGTGCCGATGTTTTGACAGGGTGCTTGCAAAGTTTCATCTAGTTTTACATATCTAAAAAATACTATAACGTGCGTGTCAAAAGTCCGCGCCCCCTTAACTTTTGAATGGATTAAGATATTAACTTGAAGTTTAGAACACGTAAATAACATAACCCAAATATTTTTTTGGTTTATATTAAATATATTGAGGGGGACAAGGAAGGGATTTTTTTTATTGGAAAAGTCCAAAATGATCAAACTTTGCGTTACGTAATACTTGAACGTTCTCTTTCACACGACCCCCCTTTCCATTTAAAAATCTTCCCCTTTCTTCTCCTACCTCCAATGTGCCCCTGGTAAACATGTAAAATATATACCACAAAAATATTTGGGTTATTTTATTGACGTGTTGCAAATTTCAAGTTAATAACTTAAGCCGTTCAAAAGTTAAAGTGAGGACGGAATTTAGACATGCACTATATATTTTAATAAGTTTTTTTTTTCTGTGTTTAAATTTATTTTTATAGGATTACACAAACCCACTAAAAAAGTACCCTGAACTTATGTATTTTTAATGCTGAATCCAAATCCGAAGTTAGATTAAGGGGTTTCCCAGTGATTTTTCGAGAAAAATGCAGAAAACATGATTTTATTGGTTTTTGTAAACTAATCTGACTTCAAATTTGAATTCTACAGATAAAAAAATATCGAAAACCATATTTAATTTTCACGAAATTTTGACCCCTGCCCCCTGCAAACTAGCAGCGCAAAGGCAATTTTGGCGATTTTGAGGTGTTTTTTGAGTTTAGGGCCAAACCAAGACCCGTTGGGCCAATTCTGGTGGCGAATTCGGATTCAGCGTTTATAAATACATACATAGGAATATATACCTCTCGTCTCCAGATCACGATACATTTTTTGTTCGGCTGTTACAGTTTCAAAATTTCAGAATTTCGTGAAAAAAAAACTAAATATGGTTTTCGATGTATTTTGATCCGTAGTTAAAATTTAAGTTTAGATTAGATTTATCATATTCCGTTCTTTTTTTATTAAAAAAAAAAACATACAAAAACCATAAAAAATCATGTTTTATCCAATACATACAGATAATAAGACAATTACCAGCTTTATTTTAAATATATAAAAATATGAATTCCTAAGCAATTTATTGGATAAAACCTTGTATGGCACTCATGGGTAAACCAATATTGCCCTCTCGAAAATTAACCTGTTTGGCTGACGCCTCGCAGGTTAATTTTCTCATGGGCAATATCTTACTTTACCCACTAGTACCATAAAAACTATTTTTGCATTTTTTTCGAAAAATCACTGAGAAACCCCTTAATCTGACTTCGAATTTGGATTTAGCGATAAAAAATACATAACAATAGACCTGTCTCGTCAAAAGTTCAGGGTACTTTTTATTGTGTTACTAATAAAGGAGTTATTATTTTTAAAATTAAGTTTATCCTTCCTTGATAACCTAATTAGCACCTTCAATTTGACAATACTTAAATACTATCGAAGTTTAAATACTGTTTGTTAAAATTTCGGTTTCGCAAAAAATTAATTTTTTCTCCTCCTGAAAAATCGAATTAATGATAACCCCTTATGAAACGTGTACTCTTCACTTAATCATAGTTAAGGAAAATAAATTCGCGGAATGTGTTAGACTACATTTTTTCCTTATTTATCAAACATAATTGGCACGTATTATTAAATATTTCTCGTGATTATGTTTTCAAGATCAATTTAAATTTATGTACGAATAAAGTTACAATGGAAAAATTATTTGTTCGTATTTATCAGTAGATCTAATTAAAATTGTTAAATCCCTTTAAATTAATCATAACCACACTTTAAAAAAAAATTCAGTTTACTTGATAAGTTATCAATGATAACATTTGTAAAAACCAAAGTAGTTACCACCAAACGGCAATTTAATTATAATTTTTTTTTTGCTAAATTTTAATGTTATTTAGAAGAAAAGTTTTCCAACATCCATTTCCTACTGATCAGTAGTAATCGGAATAAATTCAGTTATGACTCATCAACGTTGAAAACGAAAATAAACACAGAAACATAGGCTTACGGACTAATTTTGCCGAATTATGAGGGAAATTTTTTTAAAGGTCACTAAATCGACATTTGACGACTAATTTGTTACACACAACAATATTGACTATACATATTAACTATAAATATGTATATATATATCGTTGTTTTTCGAAGAAAATAAAATTGTAAATATTTAAAACCTCGCGTCAACGCTAGAATCGACGCGGCACCTATGCGAGCACTGGAAATACGCCGATGACTGCTGATCAGACTGATAAACCCGTGATCAATTGCCCCTAAATTAAACAGATTTCTTATAATTACACAGTCCCACAAAAAAAGTTAAGTTCAATATATTTTTCTTAGTATTTTTGGGCGCTGAAAATGCAATTGAAAATTAAAAATCTAACTGAACCCCAAATGATCTCGCTCACTTGTTGTGGCTGAATTTTGGATATTTTTTAGTTCTCGAAATACCAAAAATGAATAGTATAGGTACTGGAGCACTTTAAAAATCTTGAAAACCGCGGTGCACCAATCTTATGGAATAGCAAGTTTGGTCAGATCTGGCTGAAATTTGAATATAGGTAGGTACTATAGTTTCCGACTTTTTGATTAAAAGTGTATTTGGGCAAAACTCTCAAAATTCAATAATTTAGGTGACAAAAAATTTTGAAGTATCTTGAGCTAGCTCGTCCAATATTCTTTATTACAGTTTTTTGAAAAAAAAAAATGGGGTCTGCTTTTTCATTGTAAAATTCATTCTCAGCGACAAAAATACGTTAGAAAAATATAGTTAAGAGTAATTAACGTTTATTTTATTGTGGACCTCTGTATCAAAAAGAAATTTTTTCACGGGAAATCATTCTTTTATCTCTATCAAGAAAATATCTCGACACCTTTTCAATTTATAGTTGTAGCCGCTATACAGTTTTAATAAAAAAATAAAATAAATCGTGAAAAGGGAATGTGAAATTTATTGTAGCATTTTAAGCGGACACAAATTTAAATTTTTCACGTTCTCGGTCTCCGATCAAATGTCAAAGTTTACTCTCACACGTGGCCACACATAAACATACGGAATATACACAGAGAAAAGTTTTTAGTCAAAATTAGGAGCATATATTGCCGAATTATAGTTGTCCTTATTTAAATTATTTATTTATTTGAATATTTTTAATCATTTATAACCAAAGTTTAATAATGACGCCCCCTTAAGACCCCCTACTTAAAACTTGTTTTTGAATGGTTATTTTTCATATTCAAAAAAAAATCAACTTGCGAAATTTCTTATCAATTCTTTAACCCAATGGTTTGTGAAAATTTGGACTTATTCTGTTTGTTCCTTCCATATTTTTTTAAGATTTTAGTTATAGGGGATTTTTTTTAAAGATCTTACATATTTTAAAATATTTTCGTAAAAATTGATACGTAGCCGTAGGTCCTAATTAGATAAGTGGTGGTGGTTCTGAGATCGCTAAAGCTAAATCCGATAATACAAATTTAACCCCCGCGGAAGCCCCAGGGGAAATTATTTTTTAATTAAAAAATAATACATTAAAGTATACATAACATTTTCGTAAAAAGTGGCATACAGGTTTTTAGGGTCAATAAAACTGAATCTAAAAAGGTTAAAATTTATAGAGGGCTCGTTCCAGGAATAATACAAATTAGTGGTCTTGAAGTAAATCTGAACTGGATAAATAACATATTTAATTAATTTTGCAGAAATATGTTGGAAAATTTTTCGCTTCGTGACATAAATAAACATATTTGTTTATTTAATCGCATAATTATTACATGTTTTATTTCTTAAGCTCATATTTATTCTCTAATTGATTGATTAAATATAAATATATTTACTTAATAGCCATAGCGCTGCATAAATCTTTTCAAAGCAATAAAATATTATGGAAAAATATTTTATGTAATTTTATTCCCCAGAAAAGTACTTTGTTTCCCTAATTTGTTAACTTATTCTTCCTAGCTAATGGACTGCCGCCTATTTAGATTAGATAAAGAGAGAAGTTCTACAGAAAGAGATAAAATATAATTATTATTATTTTAAAATATAATTATGCATATTTTAGGTAAAAATAACACTTTAGATTATATTTCAAATTACATGAACGTAAGATATTTGTTTTTTTTTAAGTAAAAAACTATTATTTTTTTAATTTTTACACAGCTATGTGTACAGTAGGTCTAAAGTTTCCTAGGGAACTTATGACCTACTCCTTAATTTGACAGTCATTGATAATAAATACCCCATTGTGTGTGAAGATTTTGTACTTGTTTTTGTGTTTAATAAGCTGTTTTATGTATTCTTTAATAATTTTGCATATAATGCCCATTTTTTGTTGCATTGTGATAAAATCCAAATATAATATTTTTAGGGAATTTTCTTTTTGGGTTGGTATTGAAGACCTAAATTTACGTTGCCTACGTATTGGAATGCTGTCCATTTGTAAATTAATTTACCCAACTTGTAACTGTAATAATTTTGAAAGACCTACACAGAAAGAAAAAACAATAACTAAATTAACAAATGGCTTCCAACACTAAAAATTGTTATTTTATTCTTACATAGTAGCAGAATTTGAATAAAAATAAACAAAAAGAATTGGTAAATAATTCATACTTTTTTTGTCTATCCTAAACTCAAATAATTCTTGCTAAAACCTTCTGTTTCCTAACTAATTTTTCTCGTAGTTTCCCTAATTCCCCCACCTTATATACAGAAATTAAAACATCTACCCCTCAATTTTATCACAAGTTAAATTTATACACTAAATTTATTGTACAACAATCACTCTAATGAGGTATAAACTACCTTTTGAAAAAGGTCCCTGAACGAGTATAAACAATAAACTAAACTAAACTAAACATACCACGAAACATTAAGAAAATATGTCAAGGTTTAATTTTTTTTTGACGCGTGCCTAATATTTTATTATTAAATATTGCTTAAATATCGATTAAAAAGCTTATTATGTTGTCTTGTCTTCTGTCTAAACCAATAGATGTCAGGCTTATATAATAATTATTTCAAATTACATGCTGTTTTGACATTTATTCAGTTTTGTGCAATAGATTTTCATTTCTTAAGAAGTGTGTTATTGGCATGTCCTTGAAAATGCGAACACATTTAGTAGCAATTTCATTCAGAAAATTACTTAAGCTGTAAAATGAAATTTCTTGGAATGTCGAATAGTAATAATAATAGTAATAGAAATAATCATAAAGATTTGTTAATGACCGAATCTCGACACCCACTGAAAAGCATATTTCTTCTAAGACATTTTTATTTATTTATGTTAAAAATTAACCGTTAGTTAAAGTCATAAACACTTAGATGTATCAATTAAGGCCAAATATAGGCACCTTCAAATAAAAAAGCATTAAAAGAATACATAACTTTTACATTTAATTTTGAATTGAATGTATTTTTTTTTAACATCCATCATACTATAAAAAATTCTAAATGTTTTGATTATAAAATTACAGATACAATATTTTCTGTACCACGGAATATGTAGTGCGTGTTAAAATTTAACTTAAGATATCATTGAAATTTGGAACACATAAATGGCCCAAAATTTTTTTTGGTATATTTTGTATATTTCATATGTTTAGGAGGCAGGAGCAGGGGCAAGGGAGGGATTTTCTTAATTGAAAGGGGGGACATGGGATACTTCTGCTAGTAAGAGACGAAATGTTAAATACCCAAGTAACAATAAATAATGATAATCCACGGCCGTGATTAACAGGCCTATTAATCACGGGTCTGTAAAAATAAACCGTTTAAAATTTAAAATGACCGTGGATAAAGTATAAAATTCTACTCGCATATAATAGCTATTAATCATTTGGGTGATTAGGCCACTCGCCTATTGGCTCGCGTCCCAAAATTCACCGTCATTGATTAATAGCAATTATTATACGCTCATTGAATAATATACTATTTCGTACGACCACCTAGTGTACACGAAAATGCATGTTCACTATATATTCTCGTTGCGATATTTTTCTATCGCACGAGTACATAGTGCATATTTGAATGAAATGATAACTGCGCACACTTATTTACCCAAACGATTACATATAGCTTTCATTATGACAAAAGTCATTTGACGTTTATCAAATTCTGAAATGTCAAAATTAAACACAGGTAATTATTTAAAATATACATTTTTAAAGACTCTGGACTGTAGATCGAACGAAAAATGTTGTTCGCAAGTCGTTTGCGACAAGTCCTTATTGCACTCGAATGATCTTTTGACTTCGCTTCGCGTTGTCAAAAAAACTTAATTCTCGTGCACTAAGGACTAAAGTCGCTTACCCGGTACGAAAACTACTATTAATCTATTTTAATTTTATTAATCAAGTGACGAAAAAATAAACAAATCTTAGCAGTTGAAAAATTGGTGAAGATGATGACGTTATACGCAGCATTTTTATTATTTTGTAATAGTTTAATTGTTTATTGTAAAGGGGAAACTGTAAAAAAAAACTATAGAAAAACGTGTTTTATTTTTATTTTGTTAATCTTCTGCATTTCAAAAAATCTGGATAGTTATAAAATTAAAATACCACCTGACACCTCTAAATTAGTATTTTCACGGCCGTCCATAAAATGTATAGTGTATTCGTAAAATATAGTATTTGTTTATGTAAATTCCATTATGGATATCAAGTAACACAATCAAAATATGAGAATGATAAAAGTAAAGGGCCCACTTTGTAAACATACAAAAACAAGCCGTTAAGATATATAATGCTACGCATTCCATTATATATTATTCACAGTAAATGGTATTTTGCATTTTCCCAAATACTTAAACAAAAATAATTAAAAAATAAAAAATACATTTTTTTTAAGATGGGTTTTTTGAAAAACGAAAAACCCTCATTACTTTTTTAGGCATATTACTTTCAAAATTGGTAGAATTGATCCCTATAATAAAAGTATTTCTTCCTGAAAAAATTACGGTAATTTTTTTTCAGCTTTTTTCGATTTTTTTAAACCCCCCATAACTTTTTTGTTAGGGATTTTTACTTTCAGAAACAATAGGGATCTTCCCCTTATAGAACTTGAATTTTCCTGAAATTTTCAACTTGATTGGATTATTCGTTCTTGAGTTATCGTGTCTACAAAAATCGTGAAATCGAACGGACAGACGGACAGTTTCTTATTTTTTCATGAAACAAATTTATGTCCAAGAATTTTTTGTCTAGGACAATTTTTGAAATTTTTTGAAAATTCGAAGCTACAGTATAATATTATTCTAACGCAGGCGCTGTGAATAATATAATAAGATGCAATTTAAGACCAATTTTAAAGTTATGGAGAATACCCTCTCTCCCAATCCCCTCACGAATGAAGGAAAGTTTTATTAGGAAAAAAATGTATACATAATGCGGTGAGCTTGTAGGGTTTATATAAATGAAATATTTTTTTATCGCAAAAATGTGATCACGTGAATTGAGGTCCTATTTTTCCAACTGATCCAACATTGGGGGGTATCCCACCCACATATCCTTCATGGCAACGTCTCTGAAACAACACACATTATCCCGGAAATAATACTTGACAATCTGGTCCCCATCTTTCCGACAAACACATACTTCTTTATGACAGATCTACATCAACTTTTAAAATTTTATAAATGACACAAACCGGCAATTATATTTTCTTTATACGTGTAATTGCGTTTAAGTTTATTTTGTACGTCATATTCGGCTTGAATGGATGAAAAATGTTTCGTAAACTTGTCATCGTCGAGTTGTAAACATTTTTTTAACACTTTTAAGTATTAAATTCCAAGAAATAAACAGTGGATTATGAATCATACACAAAATAAACATAAAAAATTATCTACTGAGTATAATTTTGCGTGTAAACGTTATGGTTAGTGGCTTTTTCAAGTTTCCCATAAAATCTTTACGTCCGGAGTGATGTGCGTTCAACAAAAGCTGCAAAACTCATCAAAATTATAATTTGTGATAAAACTGTTGAACGATTGTTATCTGCCACAGTGATTTTGAGGTTAGAAACAATTAAAGTATCATCAACCAAGGTTAAGTGAATCACTGAGGGTAAATTAAATCAACTTTTTATTCACCAAAAGTTTATCGCGCAGTATCGAAGCTAATAAGTAACACGCGTCTAGAACACTGCCTAACTATCGGCTGCGGTCTGGCAGCGTGGTACTTAAGGACTTAATCATAAGGCTTTTCATTTTAGTTACCAGAGTTTTAGTCATACGTTTGATATTTACCGTTTGATTTTGGAATGGTTGGTTGTAAAATTAGTTACCGTGCTTTGAGAGCGGTTATAGCATTTTGGTTACTATTACATATATTTTCTAAAATATTTTCTCTTTGTTTTTTATAAGTTTGTCACAGAAAACTTATAGTTTGGATTTGTTTAATGTAGATAGGTATTTTTAATGAGTTCATGCCCAATATAATTTTAAATAAACGGGTTAGTCTGTGACATTACGAAAAATTCTGACAAAACAATAAACAAATAGGTTATGTTTACTAGTCAATGTAACCAAGATATTTGGATGCAGTTTGAACCAATCTAATAATGGTAATTACCAAGTCCAAGCATAACCATAACCGCAACTTTGGTAAGTAATCTGAAAGGGCTTCAAGCCTGAGCGTGAAAATGTTTGTGAAAAAAATTTGATTCACTCTACCCCCTGTGATTTACATAACCCCGGTTTACGGTAGGCGATATTCTCCCTCTCAATTAGTCAGCAATAACTGCTGAAAGGGTTTCAACTGAGGTTCTAACCAATGAACATCAACTTTAAGTTCAATTCCCTTACATTAAAATATATTAATCCAATAAAACGGTAGTGAGTACAGTTGTTAAAAAGTTTTAAGACATCCACGTGATTGGATTATGTCTAGCATCAGACATTATAATGTTGCCGTTATTCTTTAAAAGTCTAAAAATAAAAAATACTTAAAAATAGTATAATTGAACAATTGGAGATTCGGGTGGGAATTAGTAAGGAAATGGTGAGCATTACTGAAAAATTAGTAGTGAACTCGGTAGTAATATAAATAATTATAACGCATTATTAAATGGTGGGGAATTAATAAACAACGCGCATAAAATTACATTTCTACCAAAATTAGGGAATTAGGAAAAGAAGTTGGAGAATTAGTCAAAGAATTAAATAATAATATTAAATAAATAAATAAATATTATAATTAGGAAAAATAGTTGACAATTTATGACAAGAATGAAATGGTAAAGGAAAATTGTGCACAATGTTCTGCGGAATATCCCCCAAGCCGGTGATATTAATAAAATAATTATTTATTAATACTGGTTTTAATACGCAAAAATAGTAGACATTTATATCTAAAAGTATCATGTTTATGCATAGATATATTTCTGCATATATACATGTGAATAAACATCAATAAAAAACACAATAAAACTCTTGCATTTTTTTTAGATATTATTTCCTTAACGGAAGTTCGGAAACCAATATTTATTTATATATCATATTTAATCTTATTGACGTAAAAAAAAAAACGAGGAAATAATTCCTATATCTTGTAAACACGAATAAATTCCTATGAATCTAGAATCAATGGAAAATAAAAATACTTTTGACATATCTGTATCCCAGTGAGTTTTCCGCAAAGTTAACATGTCATGGAATACCATAGAGTGCACACCATTCAAGCATACCATATGTCCACATAAATTTATTGGAACGAACACGGTACGACAAAATTTAATTTCTAATTGGTTTGGTCCAAATGAAGTTATTGCTTTTTATTACCATTAGCAGAAGATTTCCAAGTTTTACAGATAGGTGAGAAAACTGTAAGACAGATAATTTTTCTGCTTTTTGTTTTTCCCCATGATCTACAAAAACACAAGATCTTAGGTTTTTTTTTGCCCACACTTTTGTGAACCATATACTAAATTGTAATCAGATTTGAAAGTTAGATGGACTTGTAATATCTCTTTTTTTTTAATTATTCACTTCTGACCTGAACGACTGAATCCAAATTTTGATTATAAATTTTTTGCCATAAATATTTCTCTAGTTTTAAGTTCTAAAGATAATCATAAAGTTTGATTCAGCTCAAGTTCCTCTATATAGGATGCTTCACAGCATCAACTACATTCTGTTAAGTTTTGGCTTAATTTTTACGGGTGGATAAACCTGTCATTAAAATCGACCGAAAAACTTCATGAAACGTCGAACAAACGTGAAAAAAGTAGGTGTTAAAAAATGTATCTCTGTCTGTCTGTATGTCTGTCGGTCTGTATATAAACTTTATAATTTTTGAACGGAATGTCCAATTTGAAAAGTTCTTTCACCAAACGATTCAGGACCTTTTCTGCTTGCGTCACATCAAATATGGTTAATATTAGCGTAGGGAAGGAGGACAAAATGGACAAAAACTATAATTTTTAGCGATATCTCACTTATTATTTGCAGTAGGAATTTTTTTTTGCATAAATAAAAATAATGTTTAATTCCCTACAAAAACATGTCATCATTTTTATCGTAGGACTATTAGATTCCGAGATATAGGCATTAATAAATTTTGACATATTTTTACATTTTTAATTAGATGTTAAATTTTGACACTAGTAAAATTTAAATTATAAGTAAAATTAATTTCAATTAAATTTTTTTTTAAATAAATTAATGGTGCGGCCAGAAAAATAATCAGATAAATCTATAAAGAAAAAAACAAAACGATATGGTCCAAAAATACAGGAAAAATTAAGTTAATTTAATATCTTATTTTATAACCTTCCTCATGTTTCCATCCCTCTAGAAAAGGTTTACCCGTTTCACATTGTTTTTTTTTTAATCTTTTGATGTTTTCTAGGCCCATTTAATTTGGCAGACCAACATCCCTACTCCCTAACATATCTACTCCATAACATCCCTACTCTACAACAACCATTCTCCGTAACATCCCTACTCCATAAAATCTCTACTAACCAATAACCCTATTCCGCTAGTATACACTCGACTACCAACTTGACATAACTCAAAAAAATATTTGCCATAGTCATTGTCAAGTATGTATTTAATTTTTTAAATACTCATTTATTGGCACACGTTAATAGAACGCGGACAAAGGCACTACAGTACTATAAGAATAACATATTTTCCTACGATCCTCTATCTAAGTGACATTTAGCACACTCTTTTGTTCTTTAGAAAACGCCTCATATCGCACTAGTTTGATATTTTTATATTACACCCGTGTGATATTTATGTATGGAGGTTTGCCTAATTTTATTTAGATATTTAACTCGTAGATTTTACGAATTTTATTCACCTTGGTTTGGACTTTTTTCATATTTTTTCAGGATCGTAGGAAAAATAGTGTATTTCTTACACTCGTGGGGTTTCCTCACTCGCCTGACGGCTCGTTCGTAAACCTTTCCACCCGCGTGAAATATGTCACTTTCTACACTAGTTATGTAATATACTATTGTGTTTATACTGAAATTCCTAAGAAAAAATACAATTATCTGGAAGAAGAAAAATCTTTGTTCCGGGAACCACTCATTTATTATTAAGTGGCTAATTACGTGCATATAGTGCGGAGTAGGGTTATCTGGGAGTAGTTATGTTATGGATTAGGGATGCTAAGAAGTAGGGAAATTGATAGTAGAAATATTTTAATTTTAATCGGAACTATTCGCTTTAGAGAAGCACGACCTATTTGCCACAAAATTATGACTCAAAATGACTTCTTTGACCGTTTTGTAAAATGTAATCAAAAGAAAGGATTAAGCAAGAAAAACTAGCTAAGAAATGTATGTAACATTGGCGCGCAAAAGCCTTGTAAACCAATACAGCAATACAGAAATGTATGTTTCTGAGACAACATGCAACGATGTTCCAATTTCCCAAAAACCAATAAACAAAAATGAAGAGGAATCTTT
Source organism: Brachypterus glaber (assembly GCA_958510825.1). Classification (NCBI taxonomy): domain Eukaryota; kingdom Metazoa; phylum Arthropoda; class Insecta; order Coleoptera; family Kateretidae; genus Brachypterus; species Brachypterus glaber. Next base: position 92,212,391 of record OY294044.1, read on the forward strand.
TATACAGTTATAGTTTCGTCTTGCAAAATACTTGAAGTACGACATCGCGATGTTCGATTGTTTCGTACAACGGGACTGTCAAATGGACAAGGTGTTGTGCCTTATGGTACAAACCGGATGCAAATAAATAAGAGTAACTATACCGAGAGAAGTAAAAAGTTTCAGTTGGATTCAAGAGTAGATTTCCTATGATACAAACTAGAAAAAAATAACATTATTTCAAATAAATATTATTTTCTGTAAATAAAGATAAATAAAATTATCAATATGTATTTAAAATTATTAAGTAACTATTAAAAAAATACCAGTACTCTACAGAAAAATAAATAATTTAGCTGCAGTTTCGCTAAAATTCCCGAATTGTATGCGACAACCTTGGTAAATCAATTCCAGTTTACCTTGGTCTCTTTCGCTTGTTTTCTTAAACTATCTTTTAGCATATATTTGATGTTTTCAGCTCTTAAAATGTGGGCAAGGGGGCATGGGGGGACATTTTTTTAAATGGAAAGGGGGGTCGTGTGATACATCATTTTAAAGCTTATAAAATTCTCTGTTTAAACTAACATTTTTAAATTTTTTAAAAATGTTTTTTAAGGTTTTAATTTTTCAATTTTTTGTGCTAAAACATTCGATTTTTTAAGTTTTTTTTATAAATTTTTATTTATGTCAACTAAAATTAGTTGAAAGTATAATTAACATTTTTTTATGATGAAATTAGGCATTTTTAAAAAATTATTTGTTTTTTTTTTTAGAGGAATTTTGACATACCCATTTTCAAACCCATTTTAAACCCAAAAAACTTTTTTTTGAATTTAAAAATATGGAGTTAAATGGAGAATTTTATAAGCTTTAAAATGATGTATTACACGACCCCCCTTTCCATTTAAAGAAATGTGCCCCCATGACCCCCTGCCCACATTTTAAGTTTTAAATTAAAAGTTCCAAATTTGAAGTCGATATCTCAACTCGTTCAAAAGTTAAAGGGGGGGGGGTGACTTTTGGACCACTCTGTATAAAAGAAATCATTAGGAATTTGGCGGACCCGTACAATATTTTTTTGATCAAATTATAAGCAATTATAACAAAAAAAAAATTAAAAAAAAAACATAAAAAAAGTCAAGTCATATTTGATAATTATATCACTGTGCGTTGATCTTTTTAACGCAATTTTAAAGAAATGCAAGACCTTACCTCACCCTGTTACAATACAAAAGTATATAAGTATATAATAATAATGTTTAAAATATAAATACATAAAATGCAATATAATAATATTATATAAATTAGAATAATAAAAAAACAAAGAAATACAACAACACTAGGTAAAAATCGTAAAATATAATAATTATAATTTGTAAAGTAAATTTACTATTACTGTAACACAATGAAAATTAAAACATCATGTCTGTAGGCTAATAATGGTTAGTTTGGCCTTAAAACCAAATCGTTAATATAGACTTATTTTGATTTATGTTCATTGGAAAAAGCGTTAATGTGCCAACGGTCGCATAAACTATAAAAGATCACGAAGGATAATTCATTTCATCTAAATTATTATCGGGTGATTCCACAGACAATAACCCCTGCTGAAGAAAACCTAATTGGTTTTAATCCTAAGCCTAATAAACGTAAGTTTACAACATCTACGTTTCCAGTCAAACGATAAGTTGTAAATTACAAAAAAATGCTCACGGGCTGATATTTAGTGGATGGTAACACTCCTGTTACCGTTTCGAGGGTAACGCAACTCGACTTTCAGCGCCATCTGTAACCGTACCAAAATACCTATGAAAATTCATTATATATGAAAATAATAGAGAGCTTTTACCCACTTTTATCATCCGATGAATAATTTGGCTACAAAAAAGAAATCACCCTCAAAATGGCCATTTTTGAATATAACTCGATTGTTATTAATACAATAAAAACATAATCCAAAAAAAAATTGTTAAACATTTCCTCCTTCACAAAACTGGTAATATGCATTTTACTCGTAAGATGCATATTTACCGAGATAACCGCACTCACCCCTAAAATTCAGGATAGCGGACACCCCTTACGCAAATCACCCGGCGAAAAACTAACAGGAGTGTTCCGTTACCATCCACTACTAGCCTTTAAAATATCAGCCCGTGAACATTTTTTTGCAATTTCAACATAGGAATTATTCGCATTTGATTGGACTATACTGACTTTAGATATCAAAATTAAAAAAATATACCTGAGGCTTTATTTTTATATTTTTAATTATTGTAAATAAAATAGTATACATATCTTGTTAATTAAACTCATATTTCAAGGATCAAGAACATATCTGACCCCGGCTTACGGTCTCTGCCTTGAAATGTGAAGCTTCATTTAAGAATTAACTGTGTTGCTATCTCGGCTTACTGCGATTCTGCTAAACAAGATAAATATGTAATATAATATTAACGTTTCCCCGAAAATAATGTGTTATAATTGTTCATTTTATTTTTACATAAATGCTAATTTCAGTCTAAAGAACAAGAAAATAGTTCATATAAATTTTTCTTAACTTTTTCCAAAATATCAAACCCATGTAAAAAATAGGAAAATACAGTTTTATTACAATTTTATGAAATATGACTTGAAACTGAGTAACTGCATAAAAACACAATTCAAAAGTTTGCACTCCTAACCTTAAATTTTTGGTCATAGTTCTAAATGACGTCCCCTTATTTAAGTCAATTTAAAACCTGTAACTATGGAGTCACTCAATTGCAAAATTGGTAAATAAATAACCGTTTCTAATACGAACATATTAGTTACACTGTAAGGGCGATGTATAAAATATTAACGTTAAACGTACAAATATTGTTGCCTTACAGTGTTACAGAATATGTATATTCATATACGTATATAAATTCGTAATTAAATTATATTGAATAGCAATTAATATCGTTTTAGTTAAATAGTTAATAAATCAATGAAAAGCCAGAAAATTCTATTCCATTACAAAGTGTGAGGGATTTCCTGTACTGATAATTTGGTACCGTATTAAATACTAAACGAGTTGTTACAGTAAAAAAAAGTTTCTCTTATTGTTACCATAACCACTTGTATTCGATAATTATAATAAAAAGTTGTTTGGGGTTCCATGTATACAAAATCCTTTAGTATTTAACACGGTAAAATGTTCTCAGTTTAACTAGTTACCTTATCCATAATTAAGGAATTTTGGTTCATTTAAAATAAAATTATTACAAAATTAACCCATTCAGACAATTATTGGAATTTTACTCACGATTCTACGACTAGGTAACACAAAAATTTTTAAACTTGGGTGTCCCCATGGTTAGGTTCTGGGTGCCAACGACCGGAACCCCCACAAAATTGTTAACTACGACGCGAGTCAATAAAAATACGTCCTCGAGCATATAAATTATATTTTTTCTCGCACAGTGGGCTAGAAATCAATTATTTTAAAATTAAATTTCCTTGACCTTTTAGCAATATTCTATTACAATGACTTAATGGGGAGCCCCTAGCCAAGCTCAAGCTTATGTATACTCTCTATGACTCTTTGTAGTAATTTTAAACACATAAATAAATAAAATAATAAATGTGTAGCTTTCTTTGCTAAAGCGATATTTTTTCCCGTTTTCCAAGTCCTGAATCTCTGAAAAAAATTTGAATTAACAACAGTTTTAAGTCTATTACATAACAAGAGTTGTTCATGAATGGAAGAAAAGCAAAGTTCATAAAATAATAATAATGATGATAATAATCCAACGACTATGAAGTTAGCTTCAATCACTAGCATTGTTATAAAAAAGAGACAGCAAAAAGAGGCAAATACTGAAAAACACTGACAAAAAAAACTCAAGTAGGTTTTTTTATATTTTTTTATCAAAAAAATGGTAAAAAGTGTTAAGTACCAACATACATTTCTAGAATCAACAAAATCCCCAAACCGTGACTTTGACAATATTACGCAAGCTGTGAGTAAACACATGTTTACAAAACAAAAAATAGCGCAGAAGCATGCATTTACAAAGATGATCGTAGAAAAAATACTTTAAATTGCCGCAAACATTTAATTTAATGACATAGTTTGTTTAAACAATTAAATACTTTATTGCTGTAATAACAATAGAAGTACTATAGTACCTACAAAACACGACTAAAGGCACTTAAATTAATGATCCAATGATATTTTAAGACGTCCTCAAGTGTAACTAGAGCCTTATTCCAGTTCATGGAGCTTGATAAATTTGGGGCTTAATGAGTAATAAAATATACTCTGCGCATTATCTATCTGAGTAACAAATTGGATCAAGGAAGCTATGATTAGTGGTTTAAAAATGACTTTTAGTAATATTTTTGTAGCCCATTGTGCTTTTGATAATTTTTAACATTTAGGTTAAATTGACTGTCATTTTACGTCTTACAAATAATAACAAAATCTGTTTAAAAAGTAAAACTTTGTTCAAAATTATAATAAAAGTAAGTTTTTATTCATAAAGTGCTATTATAAACTTAAATTAACATTACCTGAATAAAATTACAGACCGGTATTATTTTAACCAAAAAATTCTCTGTTATAGTGTTTACTTCAAAAATTTATAGAGCACTGCATTATATTACTTCATTTAAACAAAATGTTTATAGATTGATGCTTTAGTTTTCTTTTCATGCACTTTTCTTGTTATTTCTTCTTGCTAAAGCAAATTATTTGGATTTTTTTATAAATGTCAAAATAATGTCTTGATTGACAAAAAATTTTAAACAAGATGAAAACCTTACATAAGGAACTTAATATATTCTGCCAACCAAATAACAAGAAACAAATGACCATCAACTCAGATAGATAATGCGCGGAGTTTAGAAATGAATCCAAGGACATTCAACCCGAAGGGGCTTGAGTCGGAATTTCTTTTTATTGTTTGTTTCTAGGATATTTACTAAGTAATTATTTTATGACCAATAAGCCGTGAAGATATGTAATGCTACGCATTCTATTATATATTATTCACAGTAAATAGTATATTGCATTTCCCAAATAATTTTCAAAAAAATAACAAAAAAAATAATTTATTTTTAAAAGATCTTTTTTGAAAAACGAAAAATTATATAAAAAAAATTGTTTTAAAAAAAAATCATTTTTTTAATAAATTCTCTTTTTGCAAAAACCGAGAAAAAAAATTTAAAAAAATTTTCAAAATTTTTCAATTTTTTTTTTATTTTTTGTAGAATTGATCCTTATAATTCCAGTAATATTTCCTGAAAAAATTACGAATTTTTAAAAAGTTTAACCTCCTATAACTTTTTTGTTTTGCGGGGATTACTTTCAAAAACAATAGGGAGATTCCCCTCATAGAACTTGATGTTTTCTGAAAATTTCAAAACGATCGGATTATTCGTTCTTGAGTTATTGTATCTACAAAAATCGTGACATCGACAGACGGACATTTGAAAAAAAAATGCTGCTTATTTTTTCATGAAACAAATTTATATCTAAGAATTTTTTGTCTAGGACGATACCGTATAATACCATTCTAGCGCTGCACTATGGTCCGGGCAATACCCAAAAATGGCATTAATTCAGCTACAGGTATAAAAATTGGTGCAGGAAATTATTTTAGAATGCTAAAACCGAATATGGCATTTAAAGTTAAAATACCCTTAAAGTACTCAATAAATTTATTTCATATTTATGATAAACATAGTTTAACTATCCATGATTATAAAGACATAGTTTTGAAGTCGAATTAATGGAAAAAAAGGGGGCTTTTTGGACCATAGTGCACTGGCGCTGCGAATAATATAAAATAAAATAATCGTTACCTCACGTTTTGAGAAATTTGATTTTCATTTGTTTTATTGAAAAAATACGAAATATTACAAAAATAGGTTTTTTAAATGAAAAAGCCAATGTCAAAAATTTTGAACGCATACACTAAGTCAAACATTAGCCGTTTTACAGTTTAATAGAAATATTGAAAACACACGTAGGCCATTGTCGCTTAAAGTCTACATTTATCTCACAAGCACTGACATTGACTTTTTTAGGTTATATAGATCTGAAAAAAAAAATAGTTCGTCGGTATAACTCAAAATACGGAAAAAGTGAACTGGCCCTTTTAGAACCAAGCCACAGATCTAATCTTTCTCAAAATTGCTTATATAAGCTTATAAGGGAACTAGAGCCGTTTGAAAGGACATAAAATATAAAAAGAAACCGTAAGTAAAAGCCCTTTTTGTTTGAATCCATTTTGTTTGAATCCATCCACAGTCTGTGCTTCGGGTGAAGAAATTAAAACAAAATAAAATATATCTGGTTAAAGATAAACTTCTCATAAGATAGATTTATAGCGATATTTATGGAGCGTTTGAAGTATAAAATTTTCACGCTAAATTGAGGTTTTATTAACGAAATATTTCTCGAGGCATTAAGATTAGTATTAAAAGAACGATATGTTCTTAAACTGAAATAATTATCAAATTATTTTTATTTTTTTTTTGTAAAACAAGCCGTAAAGATATGTTATGCTTTGCAAGTAATGTTGTACCTAGTGAAGTTTTAACTTACCTTATTAAATTGTACAGCTGTATTGGGATATTTTTAATTATTAAGTGGCGCCCCTGCAACTTTTATGTTTTTAAACTATTTTTTTTATTAAATTTGGAATTAACTTTTAATAAAGGCAATTTTTCCTGAAAAAATAACTTTTAATTATTAAATAAAAGTATTTTTTCCTGAGTAAATTATGCTCTTTTTTTTTGAAAAATTAGTCCTCTAAAACTGTTTTGTTTTTTTTAGGATTTTTTTTTTCAAATTTGGCACGATTGATATTTTTAACTAAAGTAATATTTCCTGAAAAAATTTAGTTAATCGGAGATTTTATCCAACTATTTTTGATTTTATTAAATTGTTAGCCCCCTATTTTTGGGCAACAGGCTTTATGTTCTTTATGTTTATTTTTTTCTGAAAATTTGGGGTCGATCGGACGGACGGACGGACATTTTTGTTTAGAATTGGTACACAAAATTTTTTTGTACAAAATTTTTCTTTTTTTGGGGTCCAAAGTAAACGTATACTTCTCTGTTGTGCGGGGTATAATAATATTGTGTTAAAGAAAGTCTTTATAACGCAAGGGTGTTCTATGGACCTTTTCCATAAACTCAGAAGACCAAAAACAGCAAAGAACAAATTCAGAGACCGTAAGAAAATGTAGTTACAAGTATACCGGAAAAAATTGTTTTGGGTACTTAAGTCCCTTATGACTTATAAGTTATTAGCAGTACCCGACGTATTTCCAGTTATAGTCCAGTCGTCAGGTAACAAAAGAAGCTTTACCTGGAAATAATTCAGGGAGTTTTGATTTTCGGTTTATTGGGTAGGGTTTAAGGCCCCACATAAAAAACAATTTTGCGACGTTTGGGAACGTTTAAGTATTACGTAACGCTCCTAGGGGGGGTGGGGGTCATTTTGGAGTGTTACGCCCATGTTAATGGTATAGGAAAATAGCATTACAGGGGGAGGGTGGGGGTCCAAAATGATCAAAATTTGCGTTACGTAATACTTTAACGTTTCCTTTAACTCGATTTGGAACTGTCATTTTTTAAAGTATTTTTCACAAGAAACGGATTTTTCAAAATATCTCAAGATGGGTACATCCTAGGACAAAAACGTTCTATATGAAAATAAAGAGGACAAAATTTCCAACAATTTTTGTTCAATGTATTTTTTTGTACGACAAAATGTTTCTTTATGACTCGTTTGGGAAGGTTTTTATATGCTTAATTTAATGGTGATTTTCAATAGAAAATCGGTTTACGCGATATAATGAGGCACAAATCTGTAAACTATTATAAAATTTAAATTTTACGTAAATTAAAAAGAAAGAGCCAGAAAGATTTTTATTTATATTTACCCAAAATTTATTAAGGGACATGAATATCACATGACTAACCGACTCGTCAAGAAAAATTTTGATTTAAAAAAAAAACTAAAATCTAGAAACCTATAGTGTGACGTTTCAGTCGTACGATAAAATGCATGCAACAAAAAATGTTGTAAACTTAAGTATGGTCCTCTTTATTTTCATATAGAACGTTTTTTGTGAAAAATATGTTGAAAAAATATCAATTCCAAGTAGAGTTCAACGTCGCAAAATTGGTTTTTTATTTGTGGCCCTAAACCCTACCCAGTAAACCGGAAATCAAAGCTCCCTGAATTATTTTCAGGTAAAGCCTCTTTTATTGATCTGAAGACTGGACTATAACTGAAAATACGCCGGGTACTGGTTATTAGCCAAAACAAATTAGTCTTTACAATAACGCCATCATTATTACTATTTACTTCTAATTCGAAAAATACGTTTATATCTATTCTATGAAACATTGTGCTGATTGTAAGGCAATCGTAAAATTATTATTTATTTTTATGTTGTTACATAACTATATAAAAACATTAATGAAAGGGATTTATACAATGTGCAACTTGTTTCATAAAATTTATGTTTTTACAAATAAATATATTTATTTTAATTTTAATTATAGGTTATGGGACCAAAATAAATGCTTTTTTTAACTTAAAATCGCCAACGTTTCGAACACCTAAACGGTCGCTCTTCTTCAGGACTAAAACAAGGTTTATTAATTAGAACATACATTAAATACATAAAAAATTAATAAAATACAATTTGCAGGTTATGTTACCTTAATTACTTCATTCAGCATATAAATTATAAAAATAATATTAGGCATAGCATACGCCTTACGTAAAACATTAAACCATATAAATATCAATACAATGTAAAAACTATTAACAATGACTTCTGACAAACGAAATTTCGACATAAATTAAAATAAAATGCAAACTATTGATTTGAACTATTTTTGCGGGACAATATGCTTACTTATTTTCAAAACAAATTAGTCGACTTTTTGTGGAGTAGCGGTTACTAACCAAGTTAGGGGAATATGTATCTCTTTCTCTCTCAACTCATAAACTAAACAGAGAAAGAGATACATACAAGTTAACCGGCATTACCACAAAAATTGAATATTAATATTTTCTTTACATGTTCATTAGTTGTAAATAAATAAATAAATATCTAATATAATTCAAAATCACATTACATTACTGTTTCTAGACTATCTTAATTTAAGGAACCAAATAGTAAAACATACACTGACAAAAATAGATAAATTTAGATTCAATGAAACTATTCGGCCGCGAGCAACAACTCCCACGCAAGCCAAACAAATATTCGTTCATGTAAATATTTTAATTCCAAAATCATTTATTAATGGGAACAAAAAAGTCTATTTGACAGAAATAAAACCTATTCGTCGCAACCAAACAACCCAACCGGCCAGATCCAACCAAATATTTTGTACCAGTTTAATTCGTTTCATGTGAAAAGAGAATTCATTAATGGGAGGCATAGCGTAGTGGCTAGCGCGTGTATATAGCAAGCCTACTAGCGTGAGTTCGATTCTCACTGGCGCCGATTTGCCTTTTTCAGTTAATTAATAATTGAGATTTGGCGAAGGCGATAAGTAAAACGGACACTCCCTATAAACTGGTTCGAAAATCAGTATAAGCTAATTAGGTTAAAGGCCGTGTACGAATTACGTAGAATATTTTTAAGGTTTTTTGAGCTTTTTTCCATAGCTGATTTTTTTGAAAAATTAACTAATAATAACATAACTTACCCGAACTTGTAACTTAGGATGTATTAAAACAAATAGGCTTGTATCTTACCTGTAAAAAAATAAATTATTACAATTAAATTAAAAATTTAAATACAGTTCACTAAGGTCGATTCAGGCATAATTATCACTAACTACACTAAACTGAATTAAGAAATTAAGAAAACTAAGAAACATAATCTCAAATTCTATAATAAATTTTCCGTGGTATGCAACAATTAAGATAAAAAATAAAATATAGCATAAAATAATATAATCTTAAAATACACCATAGAAAAAGAAGAATTTCTGAAATACACAAACAAAAATTTTATAAACAATCGTTATCCAAGTATCAAAATAAATATGAAGATGGCGACACATCTGTATTTTAAAAATTCGTACATTTTCAGTGTTAAGGAAAAACACAGTATAAAAGGTTCTTTTGGTTTTAAAACAACTGCAAATATATTAATAATCATCCTACGCAATAGATGTTTGTTTTTTTACTTATTCAGTCGTATTTACAAATGCTTATTATCTATTTGGCAGTTACCGTATTGTTGCATACCACGGAAAATTTATTATAGAATTTGAGGTTATGTTTCTTAATTTTGTTAAATTTTTAATTTCTTAATTCAGTAAAGTTAATGATAGGTAATTATGCCTGAATCGACCTTTAATGGGGCCTTTAAAAAATATGTAACTCAGTTACACAAAAAAATAGTTTTTACTATAGTGGTTATTATTTAATATATTGTATTAAAAATACCATAAAATACATTTTATCTGCAGAGACTATAATAAATTACTACAAAACATTACCAAATTAGTATATTTCAATTTGTAAGACATAATTATAGGTTATTAAGTTCAGTAAAAACCTTCAAAGGAAAATTAACACTAAATACCTTTAGACCACTTTTGGAAATATTAAAATACATATAATTAAAAAATAACTCTATTTATATCCAAAAATCTGACCAAATAGATACAACGTTTCAAGTACGTACAAACTGAAAAAAAGGATCCTTTGCGGTAATGGCATATGAAATTAGGCCAAATGCTTCGCACTCTTGAATACGTCCAAAAGCGCCTTCTCTTAACATGAAAATATAATTCATTTGCCAAGATCTTTCTGATTCTTTAACTTAAAATTCTTTGATCTTGTGTGAAATGCAAGTGGTCGTGTCTCAAAAAAAAAATTCTTGGGCCAAAGTATTTGAAATTATTTAATTTTGAACAATCTTAAAACAAGATAAATGGTTTTTGCCTCAAATGTGCCAGGTCCAAGAGAATTTTAAAAATATTTCAAAAGCGACACTTTTCTTAGGACAAGATAAATACTTTTGTTTGAAGATACACATCTTTTAAGCTAAAAGAATAACTACCAAGAGTATTGACTACTTTGAGCCAACGTCAGTTTTTTCAGTGTATCTTTCTTAAGACATTAATATTAATATATTTATTCGCTATTATGGGTACAGTGGTATATGTGGTCAGTCAATGAGTGTAGATTTATAATAATAAATATAATAAATTATAAAAAAAAAAATTATAGTTATAATTATTATTTTTCAACCGTCAAAATCTGTAAATATCCGGACACATGAAAAAAATAATTCCTTGAACCAAGGACACGTGTCTCTCTGTTCAAAGCCATATTCTTTTGTTTCAAGGCTAGCATTTCCTTGAACCAAAGTCAATATCCTTAAATGAAGAGCACGAGTTTTTGAATTAAGATCCGCGCTTTTTATTCAAGGACATTGACTTTGATTCAAGCCTTGAAATAAGAGAAAATTATTGCAAGGGCTGGCTGTCCCTTGTCCCCCTTAGGCTCATCCCTGAATAAATTAAGGCGCCCTTATTAATGTTATTTATTGTTGTTTATATTTTAATAGGGTCAGATAATGATGTAACTGAATCGTTTTAAATTCAAACAAAAAAAAACGAAAGGCACGATATAAACGTTATCACGCCGATATTTTTAAACGAAAAATTGCTAAATAGATAAAATCAGCAACAAGGACAATGAAAAATTAAATCACGGGTCCAAGTTACACACAAAAATAAATTTAAATTAAGAAACAAACGTTCAAACGAGATAAAATCTTTTATTTTAGGTGCACAGAGAAAAAATATAATTGTAGCAAACATAATTTTAATCAAACTAAGAAATTCATAGTCCTTACTTATATTGGAGTTGATTCATAGAAAAAACGGGTTCCTTGAACCAAGGACACGTGTCTTTGGATATGTTCAAAGCCATATTCTCTTGTTTCAAGGCTGGCATTTTCTTGAACCAAAGTCAATGTCCTTGAATAAAGAGCGCGGACTTTTATTCCCAAACCCGTGCTCTTCATTTAAGGACATTGACTTTGGTTCAAGAAAATGCCAGCCTTGAAACAAAAGAATATGGCTTTGAACATATACAAAGACACGTGTCCTTGGTTCAAGGAATCCGTTTTTTCTATGTTTAAATAAACCACAGAAAATTTTATCTCTCTAAAAGTTAAATTTATTGTATATTAAATATACATACAGCTACAGTTGTTTCGACTTCAGTATGACATTTCTAATAATGTGTACTTAAGTTTAATTGGTTTATATTTTCAAAAACTTGAAAATGACTTAATGTTATAAAAGTCGAAACAATTGTAGCTGTATATATGTTTAATAAACAATAAGTTTAACTTTTGGAGATATAAAATTTTCTATGGTTTATATCTTTAATCATCACACTTAAAAAGTATAATAAAATAGGGGTCAAGAGTACAGTTTAAGGGGTTGTTCTGATTTTTGATTTCAAAAAATTGTTTTTTTTTTGCTTTTTTACACTACTCAATATGTAGCAGGAAACCTTGAGAGACAGCAAGGAGGTTTTGCATATGAACTAATCTTAATAACGACCATGAAATTATATAATATTATAGTTCTATGCATGAAACAAAGTCTCCGACGAAAGGGGGAGGAATCATTCACGCTCTCTTCTTTCCGTCAAAAGAGGACATATTTCCCGTAGCCACAGATCCGTGCGTCAAAGTATAAATACTCAGTAAATTTGTAAGATTTTTCTCGGTGTGTTTGTATGTACACAGCCAACTAGAACGTTAAATTCATTAGAACGATTTTGCCACCCAAATTATTACGCAACAGTTAATTTATCAAGTTGAACCTATTAACAATAGCAAACGCCTTTCATCGTTTAGATTTAGTTATCATTTCGTTACTGCGTTATTGCTCAATTGGTTAAATAAATAGTTGCATGGCCCATTTTTCCTATCTTTGACCTAAATATGATTTTTTTTCTGGGCTTCCTTAGTAGTCCAGTCAAATAACGAGAAATTTCTATTAAATTGCAATAAATGTACACGGGCTGATATTTTAAAGGGTGGTAGTGGATAGTAACAGAACACTCCTGTTAGTTTTTCACCGGGCGCTTTGCTTAAGGGATGTCCGCTATCTTGAATTATAGGGGTGAGTTGCTTAAAATGCTACTTACGATAAAAATGCATATAACCAATTTTGTTAAGGAGGAAATTTCCAACCATTTTTTTAATAAACCAAAGAAAAAATGTTATCTCTCCAAAATATAAACTTACGCAAATCACCCGGTGAAAAACTAACAGGAGTGTTCTGTTACTATTCACTACTACCCTTTAAAATATCAGCCCGTGAACATTTATTGCAATTTATTATTTGACTGGACTAAAGGAACATTTTGGAATATTTTCTATTTAGAAAATTTTTAATTTTTCGATTGTGGAGAAGACTTGATTTTGCCAAGTCTTACATCAATTGTAATAACGTTTTATTATTTGGTTGTCAAGGTAAACAAGCCTTGACAACGGTAGATAATATGTAAGCTTGCACTTAAGTGAGTAGTAGACAAAAATTATCATAATAATGTTAAATTTAAGTATTATTATTATTATTATTATTAAATAATGATTAGAGTAGAGGACAAGTCCTATAAAACTCCATTAACAGTAAGTGCTAATTAAGAAAAGAAAAGAAAATTAAATTATCTGTTAGTCTTGGTGATATCATAGCGATTTTTAAAGGCGTTAAAGGATTGTGCAGAAACAACATTGGTAGGTAAGCTATTCCATTCACCAAAAACTCTGTTAGACAAAAAATTTACACGAGCTCTAGTTCTAACGACCTGCTAGTATGAAATACAAATATCATACATAGGTACAATAAAAGTGATCTTCGAGTCTAAATTAAGAAAAACCTTTTTTCGCTGTATAAGAGAAATAATTTTAAATTAGACCCTAAACAAGAAACACATGAAACTGACTTTATTCTAAACTTGTTAAATCGCTTATTCTAATTTTTTAACCCCCGTAATTGAAATAATTTATTACATCCTATGTAATTTATCTAACACCTCAAATATACTATATTATGTAAAATAAATCTAACGAATGTCTTCCTGATATAAATAAGGATACATGTATGTAAATACGAATAACTCATAATTAATTTACATATTTATTATTAATATGTACAAATTCTAAGCATAACTTTCGAAAAACAATGTTGTTGAACCAGCTTCTTGTTTAAAAAAAAAATATTTATCACTCTTCATCTTATAATAATCTGAAAATTCACACATTTGTACTAGAAGGAATCAAAATATCCTTGCAACTTGAATTTTTGCTGCTGAATACAAATTTAACATTCAAATTAATTTTTACAAAATGGCGGATCCAATATGGCTGCCGCCTACATCAAAATTAGCAGATTTTTTACTAAAAACCATTGTACAGGGGTTTTTGAGGTTGCTGATTACGAGTGTAATACTTATTTTAATTTTTACAAAATGGCAGATCCAATATGGCTGCCGCCTATATCAACATTTGCAGATGGTGAATATCGAGGTGGGGTAAGGGGGTAAAATATTTTTTTAAACATTTTTTTTTATTTTCTCTTTTCGTTTATCAAAAAAAGAAATTTTTTTCGAAAAAATTTTTATTCTTTTTTCAAAAAAAAAAATTTGAAATATTTTTTGAAAAATTTTTGGTTTTTCAATTTTTTTTATTAGTTTATTAATAAACCTAGACCTACGGGGGAAAGTATTATTTTGTTGGCAGTAGTATTTTTTTACTGCAAAAATACCTAAAACTAAATCTGCCTGTCTTAGACATTTTTTAGGTTTGGGGAGGGAGGGGAGGGGGATATTAGCAGCAAATTCTTGTTTTAATAATTAGCAAACACATTAATCTTCTTAACCAAGTGTAAAAAGTTGCTTAATGCTGGTTAATCTGAAACTTTTTGCCAAGTCGTAATACAAGTTTTAAGAAAAGTAACCAAATTTACAGACTAAAACTTATGACTTCCCCTTTAAAACTCAATAATCAAAAACAATACGTTGTTGTAAAAATTAAATAGGTACATACCTACGGAATTTAAATCCATTTTAAAAAACTGCTTAAAAAAACAACAACTTTGATATTTATACTAAAAAAACTTGATTTTTCTCGGAAAAATAACGTTTCAAAATTAGATTCTTGAAACCCGATTTTTGTACTGCCATTTTCGGTTTATGATTTGATAGAAAAACGACTTTGGCACCATACATCGGAACAGTTCATAGAGAAGATAAAAAACGATAGAGGCAACTATTTGAAGCAAGTTCGCTTTCGAGGGTTCTGGCCATGAATTTAGAAAATTCCGCCTGTGTGCAACGCCCAAAAATTAACAGTTTAGGTGCTAGAGCACTTTGAAAATCTCGCGGTGCACTGATCTTATGGAAAAGTTGTTCATATAAGACTGAAATTTGGATATATGTATTATAGTTTTCGACTCTGTGATCAAAAGTGTGTGCTAGAGAACTTTGGGAATCTCAAGCTAGCTCGTCCATGTATCCAATATTTTTTTGTAGTTTTTTGAAGCTTTTTTCAATTCGTCAAATCCGTTTTCAGTGCAAAAAAATACGTACGTATATTTTACATTACTGATCATCTCGAGGATAATAGAGGCATATCTTTCATTTAAAAAAACACTGAAGATACGACCCTATGTTATGAAGCCCTCGATGTATAAAAAATGAATACACGACCAATTGATATATATTTTTTTTGAGTTATGTCAATCAGTGTATTTTTTACATAGTTAATAATGAAAAGTTACATCGATTTTTTACTGTGTGTAAATAAATATTAACAGTGTAGCATATTTAAGTCCGAGAATCACGATATTATGACGTCAGAATATTGACAATCGAAACAAATCATGTTTTATTCAATCAGCAAGTCCACATTTACGTGAAAGTCCTTTTTACTTGTTTTTTCGATCACGTCCAAATTATTTAAATACAAAAATAAAACAATGAAAAATTCGTAAAGAAAGTGAAAATAAAACAAAAACAATAGTTATCATTGAAATTCTACACGTATTTTTTTGGTATTGTGCAATTACTTATTATGATGTTTTTTTGAAAATACGAGAATCTCATATTAATTTAAAATATAGACAATACAGAATTTAAAGTTACGTTCTTAAGTAACTGATTTAGTTTAACTATTTTTAGACTCAATTTTATTGAAAACTTGCAAGTACTGTTTTAAAACTCTAGTCGAGCTAAAAAAAAAACAGAAAACACATTTTTTCTTTCCAGTAAAAATTTTAGAGACTATCTAGATATAA
Organism: Brachypterus glaber; assembly: GCA_958510825.1. NCBI lineage: Eukaryota > Metazoa > Arthropoda > Insecta > Coleoptera > Kateretidae > Brachypterus > Brachypterus glaber. The sequence continues at coordinate 92,228,708 of OY294044.1, forward strand.
GTAATTCCACTAATCACATCCTTCTAATATAAGATTGATTTCAAAGCTCCGTACAAATTGCGATTAAGCGAAGAAGTTCCAATCTTATGTGAAAGGGGTAGAAGGGACAAAGTGGGTGGGTTTATATGAACAGTGTTGCCAGATTTTAATGCATTTTAAACAGTTTTTAAGTAAACATGTTTTGTCATTTTTTTATTTTAGAAATTTTACTTTTCCTGGCTGGCTTCTAATTTTTTTTGCGAATTAGTTCTTTCATTCACAAGGGAGTTTATTTTAAGTTGAGACAGTAAAATATCTCAAGAAGCATTTAATAATGTAATTCCCTCCAAGATATTTCTGTGAAGAATTTGCAAAAGTTATGGGAAATTTTTCATTACATTTTTTACTTCACAAATCATGAAACAATAAGACTATTTAAGCCGGATTTATTAAACTGGCCGCCCTAGGCAATAGATAACATGCCGTCCCCCAATAAGAAATTGATGAAAAAAAAAACGGCATTCACTGCACCTCATGATGAGGAAACTTCAGTCTCCGACACACATTTCATGACCAAAAAAAAAAGTCGTCAACTAAAAATTTGCCGTCTAGGCAATAGCCTATTATATTTATAATAATAATAATAAAATTTATTCCATAAATTACAACTATTTACACACCAAACAACTATGAATATAAAGAATAGTCAAAAAAGAACATACACAACAGTTTAATACTAAGATTCAAATATTCTGCCATTGAGTAAGTGTCTAAATTAATTAAAAATGTTAAAGTTTGTTTTCTAAAAATCGTAGCTAGGTAAATATGAATTTATTAATATGAGGTAATTTATTAAAAATGATAAAACAGCCTTTCTCAAACTGTGCTAGACTGTGACGGGGTAGTTTGTAATTCAAATTTCGTTCGCTAGTCATTTTAAAGGGTTAAATAATTTTATTTTTAAACATAAATATTAAAATTTCGTATTGCCTAATAAGAAATCTGACCCTGGGTTTTTTTTTCAATTTTTTTTTGTAAAAACAACTTATTTGGACTAATACTAGTAAGATTTAATAGATATTTTATATATTATACAATAAATTCGTGGGTCAGTCCTTAATAGGTTAATTCCTTAAAATAAATATCCGTTACAAATTTATTTATTACTAAAATGAATATAAGCGTATTATAATGTTAAATCCAGGACACAAAGGATTACAACAAGCTTATTGTAGTAATTGTTTTTTAATTAATATGCCACTAATATTTTAAGCTCGTAAACTAGGTCGCACATTATTCATATTCGATGTCACTTTACCGAAAATGTATCTCTTATAAGGTTACTTTGTCTTCAAAACTGTTAATTCGATTTGACATGATCTAAATATTTAAAAAAATATTAAATTATTAAATACGAAAACAGTTTGTTGTATTGAGAAAACATTAAACATAAATTATCGGATTAAAGAGTTCGAGAAATTATTCTTGAGGCACCCAATAATAAATTACCACTTAATTCAATTTCTTGTGAAATACTAGAAAATAATTATAAATTATTTATATTTTTAACATTATCATACATTGTACCTATAGTGTGCGTATTTGCCTAAATTCTAAACCAGTCGTAGAAAAAAACTATTTAGTGCGTTCAATGAAAACAGCAAAACTATTCCAAAGTCACTAAATGCTAAGTTCTGCTAGCAAACTTGTACACAACATCCAATTAAGGTTAGAAACCAACAAAAAGTAAAATCGCGCGCTTTGATAATATCAGTCAAAACCAATCATCTTAAAACGTTGATTAGGAATAAATAATTCCAGCGACATCTGTTAATCGAAACTGACCAGAGCATTCAGTAGTGATTTGACAGCTTTTGATGCGTATTGCTGTTGAACGTACCTATTGTTTCCAGGACCCGACATAAGGGGGGTGTTGGGGGGAGGGTGTAACACCAGAGCCGTGCGAGTTTAAAATTTTGGATATATCGAAACCTAAGACCCAGACGTTTATTTTAGTTATCTTTTTTAAAAGGCGAGACGTTTTTTTTTTAGTCATCAAAATTGTTACTTAACTTTTGACCACTATTCGGAATTTTTACCTATCACAATGAAATTTCCTAGACTATTTCACAAACTTTTAATACCACCAATCAAGTCCCTTTATTTTTTTGACTTTCAACCAATCAGATTCGAATTAAACTGATAACTTCACGAGTGAAATTATCAAAATCACGGACTTTTTTAAAAAATATAAAGGTTAAGTTGATTTAGGAAAAAATACCTTCCTCTAAGAAATTGGCAAGTGTAAATCTATATTTTTCCATTTTTCTTAGCTAATGCAAACAATAAATAAGCTTTATCCAATACATACAGATAATAAGACAATTACCAGCTCTATTTTAAATAGATAAACTCAATAATAAACCCCGCGTGGCTTTTACTTAATAATTATTTATTTTACCCACTCAACTGTCACTTGTCAAATTATTTTCTTGTAAATGTCATTAAAATTTTTAATAAAAATATGAATTCCTAAGCTATTTATTGGATAAAACCTTGTGTGCCACTCATGGGTAAACCAATATTGCCCTCTCGAAAATTAACCTGCTTGGCTGACGCCTCGCAGGTTAGTTTTCTCATGGGCAATATCTTACTTTACCCACTAGTACCATAAATAACTATATTTTGTCACTTTTCACATTAAATATTAAATTTTAACAGTAATTTATTTTGAAAACTACAAATCAACTTTTGACAGAAGCTCTTTCGTTTGCGAGTTTATAGCAATTGTATTTAGGGCGCGCTTTTTAAAAGCTTGATAATAACGAAAAATATACTCAAAAGATTACTGAGCAAAATTATTTTATGGGACCATAATAAAATTATCGAAAATTTAATTTCCTCCTGTGATATTACTGTTGATAATTTTTTTTATCAACTATAAATTATAGTCTATAATTACTCTCTGGAAGTTTCAGCCGTTTCGGTAACCAGTGCTTCTTTTAGGGTCACTTGATTCTTATACTTATATTCATGAACGGTTTTCAGGACAATCACTACAAGCAATAGATAAAAACAATACATCATATTATAAAATTATTAATAATTAATACCGTTAATGAATAAACACTAGAATTTCTATTGACACAAATTTTTAACCAGTTTAAAAACATCGTCTTAGTATGTTATCACGATAAGTATTATAATTTTTAGAATAAAATATTTAATAATTGTGTTAATGTTAGAAGAAAGAATAAAATAATCCGTTTTAGAACATTATTAATTAATGCCAGAATAACTAGATTCTGGCATACTGTGTGAAAATATTACTCTCGCTCTCGTGATGGAATAGAGCTCTCTACAACTAGAATTATGAAACAAAAGATGTCTACCCTATCTCTATCTCATTTGTGCTACACTTTCCAGCCAACCAAATAAATACTGTATTTGTTTTTCATACAACAAATACAGTATTTATTTGGTTGCCCGGAAAGTGTAGCAGTGTGCGGCACGAACGAACATAGCTAATGTGAATCTGTAGAATAAGATAATTCTACTAAAATTTAGATGGCGCCAGTAATTTCTTTAATAAAAATAAATAGTTACACTTTTCGGCGGGCCAAGTAAATATTGTATTTGTTCAACGAAGAACAAATACAGAATTTGTTTGGTTGGGTGGAAGTGGGAGTGTATGTATGTCTTCTATCCTTTTTGGGTAGAACTTTTGTCCCTGTCTAATCTAACGGGAGAAATCTCCATTGGCATATGTGGCGATATCGCTTATTAATAACTAAATTATAATGAATTTAAACAATCAATCAAAAATGATACTGACTCTTTTTCTCATACATTTCTGCACTTTAAAGGCTTAATTAACTCACAATTTTACTATTAATCGTGCAAAAGGGTTCCGATTACATTTCGTGGGTGTTACGTTTCGCAAAACTATGTGAAACGCTACAGCTCCCTCAAGGTCGTATGTTCTTGGTAGCATATCGCCGAGTCTAAATAATGTGCCTTTAACTAACAAACAGACCTAACTTGTCATCACTAAAAACAGGAAATTGACCTTTAATAAAAATACTTGCATTGAATTAAAAATAAAATTTTATAATAGATGCATTTATGGGGGAACTATCCGAACTGGTTAAGGCGTCTGATTCATTATTAGACCTTTACTTATTGTTTGACACACGGTTCTAGAGCTACCCAAAGAATGCGGAAAAAAATATACTTGAATATAAAATCTGACTACGCACACGTTTACACTGAATTCGCTTTGACAGGGACGTTTTTTGTTGGTGTTATGTGGTTTTTTGCTCGTACCTCCCCCTTTCGTAGTAGCTTTCTTACTGTGCGTCAGACTATAACAGGTCGGCTAGCGTAAGTTCGATTCTTACCTGCACCGATTGCATTTAGTTAATTAGTTAATTTAGTTAATTAATAATTTAAATTTGGCGAAGGCGACAGTTAAAACACCGACACCGCCCTAAAAATTGGTTCAAAAGTCAGTTAAAGTCGGTGATTCCCTAGACCACATAAGTACCGGCTATGCTTAATTAAGTAGAATAGTATCAGGTTAAATTTATAAATTAGAGTGGTGTAATTTTTTTATTTTTGACTTCTCCTTTTCTTTTTCTTTTGCTTATTTATTTTCTTCTTCTTCTACCTCCTCCTCTTCTTATTCTTAACTTAAGACTTTTTTGCCCTCTAGTCTTCTGAAGACATCCATTGTATAGGAATTTTTAAAGACTTTTGGCGGTTAAGTTATTCTTCTTTGGCATTAAAATATTTTAGTGTCTTGTAAGGCTTGTAAATTTTATATCTTAAAATTAATTTCATAATGTTGTTTTAAATGAAACAACTTAATTTTAAAGCCATATAATTTTTAAGAGGATTTTTTTAAAATACGATTCTTAAATTGTAAGTATTAAAAGAAAATAAAAATCCGCCCATTAGACGCTAATCAAAGTGGAAGTAACTGCTATAGAACATTAAGTAATACTTAATAATTATTTTATTTGTTTACGATACAAATCACTACCATTTAGAAAGAAAGAGCAGTTACGCCTTTTTGGTTTTACTAAGTAAAATTTACTTGGTATAACTATAGTCACGAGGTTGTTCACTTTCGTAATTTATTTAACGCTTTAATTGTTAGGATCGTGTCCGGTCGCTTTAAACATCTGGTATTACAATTTATACAAGTTTACTACAAAAACTAGTGTAATTGAATCGCTTAATTTATTTTTCATTTGTGATAGTTGTACTGTTTCTATAGTGTGTACAGCTTTGTAACCGTTTCACTGGAATATTGTTTGAATAAGAAATTCAAGGTTTTTTCCTTGTTTGATTAGTCTATTGAATAATGTAGTGAGTTCGCAAAAACAAAGTGGTTGGTACAATAATATTAACCTTTTGAAGCATCTGGCTTGGAAATAATAATTCTAGTTTCAAGATTATTGGTATTTTGAATAAAAATATTATTTAAAATGTTTATTATTTTATGAATTTCACTTTTTTGTTAGAAATCTGAGAATGATACTTCTAAATAAATTTAGTAAAAAATATTCATTATTTACTGTTGGTTTTAACTACATCAAGTAACAAATAAATCATATTAAAATAGGAAGAGGCCCAAAAACCGATCCCCGTGGCACATCTAGTTTAGATGGATAAGTTTTAGTTTTGGAATCCTTATTTAATTTCCTATTTAACCAGTATTAAATGGTCCAATAAAAAATATGTTTTCAAAAAAAATACTCTAAGAAAAATGCAAATAATATTAGATAATCCAGTTGCTGGCACCAATACCGAAAGTCACATCATCAGATCATTTTTTCTTGTTTCTTGATGGTCTTATTATTTTTGGACTTGTTATCCATTGGCAAATAAACCAAACCAGAGCAAAAACAGATCAAGAACCAAAGAACAAGGAAAGCCCAGACTATTTGCTGGCATTTAATTCCGGACCCTTTGCCTTTAAAATTTTATTTGGGCTTTGATGTCTTAATCTTTACGCATCTATTATAATAGATAAATGATTCCCTGAAATTTAAATAAAATATGTCTAGTCCTTATAAAGGTAATAATATTTATGTTTATAAGAGTAATATTAAATTAAATTCTGCGACCATTTTTTCGTTCTGTTTATCAAAACTTAGTCTTTTTCCTCAATGCACAGGACGCGTTACGTCATCTTCGTCACGTTGCAGATATATCGAAGTCCACTATACATAAAACATGAGTGCATCTATACTACAACAGATAAGGTTTTGTTTTTCCATCACACCTACCGGCATTTTTTTTACAGTCTACTACCTGCCAACGTGATTCACGTGGATTTATATCAATGCACACTGGATCAAAAAGTAACCAAAATTAAGAAGGTAAGCAATAAAAGGATAATTTTACCAGAGCATATCCACTTCCAACACTAATCAAGCTCACGGAAATTTGCAAAGTCCAGTAAGAATATATTTATTTGTATCTGTTTTGTTGATCTACTGTGCTGTTTTTAATACAAGGAATTTAACCGTGCGCTTATCGCAAAACAAAAACATTACACTGATAGAATTTTTTTTGTAATATAGGCGCCAACCATATTTTGTAATATGTTATAACATAAATACGTTATACGATACAACAAGCAGTTGTAGAATTAAGAAGTTAACAACATAAAATTGTAATAAATACAACAACAAATGCTATCTTAGGTCATAGTTAGAACTATGCTATAGTACAATTTGTAGTTTGCGCATATATAACACCATTTTGTTGTATTAATAATGCTATAATTCTATTAGTGTACAGTGGAGCAGCTTAAATAAATTGTTGCCGGTCTAATCTAAAAAATTAGTACCAACTATTAAAGTTTTGTTTTTATCATTTTAAATTTTTTATCTTTGTTCTGAAGAAATAACTACAAGCAAGCGTTAAATGTCAAGCTATAACTTCTGAACACTTCATAAATTTACTGACAAAAATGATTACAAAATAGCATTTAAACATAAAGTCTATGATAAACTCTATTGTAAAGGTACTCTTTTTTATGGTTTTAACCATAAAATACAGTAACATTAAAAAATGTGGATTATAATACCATTCAGACCAAAACGTCCAAAGAAGTATAAAATGGGTATTTAATATTGCTAATCCTTTTTGCATGATTTTATTTCTTCGAAATCTATACTGGTAATGGAGAATCTTTTTACAAGAAAATGCACTTGTCTACATAATTTAACATAGGTTTTAAGTTTCGCGTTTTGGTTAAAAAATAATTAAAGGAGCAAAAATAAATGAAAGTGAGCCTATACCACACATTTTTTAAGGATTTTTAGCGATAAAAAGCGGTAAACACAAAGGACAAATCTGAGACCTTAGATCACAAATTGTCCTTCACGGTTAAGGCTTAACCAAAATAACCTTAAAGCGAAGAAATTCCGTTCTTGCCCGAGTGCTAAAATGTTCAGTTAAAAAGTTAATTTAAGTAAACTCTGCAGAGTTTACGCTGTACCTGGATGACGTGATAGGTTAGGTCGATGGTAAATTTAAGCTTATCGACAAAATTATGTAAATTTCGTAATAACCGTTTCTCAGAAACTCGTGAGGCGTTCTGGTAATTGGATATGCTCGATTAGGCAGAAAAATCGTAAGAAAAAATAAAGTAACAAGGTCTCTAAATTATAAACAACTCGCTAAGAATAATTAAGAGTGTGGTAAGTTTAAAGTAAATTACTAAATTTGTTGAAATTTTTGAGCAACAAACCCTAATACGAAATGATTAATCCTAATTAGGAGTTAAATACCCTGGAATTAAATAATAATAATAACAAATTGTCCACGGTGTTCTAGAAGAACTTTTAAATGACATGACAACTTCCATTTTTTTTTCCTTTTGGAATTTGTTATATGAGCTCTAATTAAAAAAATAAGACCAAAATTTTAAAAACCGTTAGAGCCGTTTTTGAAAGAAATGTGTTCTTTAGAAAAAAATCTTTGATATATCTTTGATATATCACGCTAACATACTTGGTTTGACCTCGATGTCTTAGATTTTGACCAAACTTGACATAGTGGTACCACTATGGTACTCCCACCATTTTTTTTCAAAACGGTCCATCCGTTCACGATACCGGGTGTCCCACCAATCAGGTTCTTGACAAGTTAGATCTCCGTTACTTGAAAAGGTAAATTTTTTGTAAAAAATAGCCTTAAATGGGAGCCAAATAAGATTTTATTGACTTATTCAACCCCCCCCCCATTGCTTACTCACTCCCTTGTAACCATCTGATTTTCAAATAGCACCTCCCACCCCCATTTTATTCTAAGAATATGAAATTACATTTCATTTTGAATTAAACCATGTATTATTAAGTAGTATTAGGGGTGTTCAATAACAATTATTATTTAGTAATAATAATGTCCCACCAGGTTTTAGACGGGCTATATCTCCGTTATTTAAAAAGATAAAAAAGTAAAAAAAAATTAAATTAAATTGGAGTCAAAGTAGAATTTACCGACATATGCAAAACTACCCTTTATTAACCCACCCTCTTGGAACCACCTCCAACTAGTTTTTTAAATAGCACTCCCCTATTTTACTAAAGAATATGAAAGCACATTTCATTTTAAATTTAACCAGAAATTTTTCCAAAAACTTACGTTAAATTGTACCCAAAAGAAAATTGATTAATATATCCAAAACCAACTCATAATAACTATCCTGGAACTACCCGCAACTTTGTTTTAAATACCACCCTTTTATTAATAAATAATAATTGTTATTTAGAGCGCCTTAAAATCTAAGATACCACTTATAATAAATCAGTCAGTAAAATCTTTGGCTTTGATTTATTGCTATTTTTTTGCAAATTTTAATACCTTTTTAAATAACGGAGATAAGCTATATCAAGAACTTGGTGGGACACCCAGTATAGTAAACGGATGGACCGTTTTGAAAAAATTTTGGATGAAGTGCTTAGGTACCATAGTGGTAAAACTATGCAAAGTTTGGTCAAAATCCGAGACACCGAGGGCAAACCGAGTATGTTAGCGTGAAATATTAAAGATATTTTCTAAAAAACACATTTTTTTCAAAAACGTCTCTACGATTTTTAAAATTTTGGTCTTATTTTTTTAATTAGAGCGCATATAACAAATTCCAAAAAGAAAAAAAAATGGAAGTTGTCATTTAAAAGTTCTTCTAGAACACCGTGTGTCTTTATCACCTACGGCAAAATAATTACAATAATGTATTACAATAAATTAAGCTGAAGTTTAGGTGGATGCACCCCAGTGTACATAAATAAAAAAGCATAATTGTATTCTCTGCTTTACCACTTAACCCTTTAAAAATAATACCCCTGAAAATGAACTCAAATTAATATGACCCATCGACAAAAAGGGCCATACCAGCCCAGTCGTCAGGCTTAAAGCCTAAAGCCTAACCTAAGAATGGAACATAAAACATACTCTTGTTTTGGATAAATACTGAAGAATTGTTTCATACTGTGTGGGGGAAATGTGCATTCATCATGATTTAGTGTGTAAATTTAAATGTAGGTTATTTTTACGTCGCATCTATTTTACTTTTGTTTTTGATATTGGTGAGATGATTCAGGTCGACAAGCCGGTCTCGATGGAATGCATATGGTAAACTTTATGCAATGACTCATTTGGCAACGATTTTGTCCGTTAACTTTAACGCTTTGAATTATTAGACACACGTTAGTGCATACTGTAAATGTGCCTACAGGAAAGATAAATTCTAAAATAATGGCACAAATAATATGATGAAAATTCCACGACTCATTCAAAACTAAATTTAAAAGCGTCTTTAAAGATATAGCCTCGAGATAATGTTTATTTAAAAAACGTTGTTAATAATACCTTAATGCACCGTTAGATGTAAGTATGGTGATTGTCTTTAATATTTTTTTACAATCAGCCCACAGGCAAAGGTTAAATTTGTATTTACGAGAAAAAAATACAAATAACTAGGTTTGTGTGTACGTTGACCAAGCTCAATCATGAAATGTGATTTATTATATAATTTTATTTCTGTATAATGAAAAAAATGCTATTAAGGACATCTCTTGTACAGTTATTAAGTATCTTTTTATTTGTTTATAACTATTATTAATATAAGGTCAAGACATTAAACAAACTGTAATTGAATGGGTTCGAGATTGTAAAAAGACTAAACATTATTTATGTTTAGACACTGGTATGCAATTTTAAATGAATAATGACAAAGTAATAATTAAATTAAATTCTACGGGTCTACTATAAGTGGATGACCTGAAAAGATTAAAATTAATTGTTTATTAAATGGAACAATTGAAACTGTTGCCCAATAACTAATGAAAATCAGAAACAAAAATGAAGTAATTAAATCATTTGGGGTCGGTCAATTGAATAGCCTCCAGTCTGGACAATCCAATCCATAATATTGGAGCATTTTTAAATAAGCTAAACTAAGAAAATAACAGTTTAAATAACATTCAATAATGAAAAAAATGATACGGACCATTTTTCATTTGATTGTTGTTTATAGACTTCAAATAAATTTATATTTCATATTCTATTCATATCGCCGCTCTATGTTTTAATAGCTAATTTACAGCATACATTTTGAAAATGTATGAAAATATAAAGCAGATTTTTATATGTAGAATTTTAGTCGTGGTTTAAATTAAAAAATATTTAAACTATAAATAAATTGGGATAGAATAAGATGATTCTGGGACAGATTTAAGAGACTAGTGGTGCTAGACCAGAAACCCCGCGAGACCCGTGAATTATAGAGCTAGAAAAAAAAATAGCAGAGTTAAGTGTGAGAAACTGGAGCAAGATAGCTGAGAACAAGCAATTCTGAAATAAAACCATGCATGGCCTTTACTAAATTAGAGATCATTAAATTAATTTGTACATAAATTAAAGGGACAAGAACTGATCTGTCAGAATATGTTCATTAGGTTCAGTAATTTATTCCTGATCATTTTTAAAGTTTTTGAGTTTAAGTCAATTATATCACGAGAATATCAAGTAATTTCCGTATGTGAAAACCACCAATTAACATTTAATAATTAAATTTTTTGAATAATTAAAAAAGAATGCGACTTAATTAGGCCTATGTAATTCCAGTCAAATATTGAAGACCTTTTGTAAACATATTAACGGAGATATAAGAAACCATGAAGATTTAAATGCTTAATATTATTTACCATAAATGTAAAAATATTGAGGATGGAGTCATAAGAAGAAGCAAGAGTTATATTAGAAAAAAAACTATTGTATTGTTTTATGTATTTGTTAGGGACTCAGTCTCAGCGGCTATGCCGCTTAATGTTGTAATTAATAATAATAATTATAATTATTATAAATATGTTTGTTTTATATGTTTGTTTTTAACCTCGTACTATTCTACTTAATTAAGCATCCCCTAAGTCCAGGACTTGTGTGGGCTAGTAGTAGAGGGAACCACCGGCTTTAATTAACTTTCGAACCAATATATCTAGGGAGTACGCCTTCGCCAAATTTCAATTATTAATTAACTGAAAAAGGCAATCGGCGCCAGTGAGGTTTGAACTCACGATCATTGGCTCAGTGTCAATGCTATATCGATGCCTTAGACCGCTGAGATAATTCTCCCATAATAATAACAATAATTTAGCAAATTCGTATCATGTTATGATACTTACTGTATATTACACAGGGCATTTTTAATAATGAGAAGTCAAAGTTCTACAGTAATTTCCTTAAGAAACTATAAGAAGCAAATTGAAATTTATTTTAAATTTTGCCAATAGGCTAGTATTTTGACAGGAGAAAGATTTGCTTGTTTCTCAAGCATCTCGCTCTTTAGGTAAATTTTCCCTCACCTGGTTTGCCGACCTTGATAGTGTACTTTCCTCTCTTCCGTATGAAAAATAATTTACACCGTGCTCGACCTTGTATGCGTTTCAAGCAATCACCTATAGACAACTAGATTAAAAAGTATCTATTCTTCCTTTTCGGCTGTCGGGGTCAGGCCCTGTCCATTTTATTATGGGTTATTCTTTCTTTTTAATTTTATGTGTAACATTTACAGTTTCCGTTTTAAACGGACCCTTTATATGGAAGGGACATAGGTTATCATGGTGTGTTTTACAAATAATATCATTTCAATTAGATATTATCCCTATATTAAACATAATTTTATTTTGTACGAAAAAAATTATGATCGCCTTTTGCCTTGCATTTATCAAACCTGTTTGAAAACATTTGGATGAACAAAAAAGAATACAAAACCAGAAAATACTAATATCTACTTACTCAAAAATTATATGTGGTAATCAACAAAACAATTTTTGGAGTTATTTAGAACTCAAAAGCACGTTTTTGAACCAAACCAACACTAACAAAAAATCAACTCCAGCTAATTTCAAAAGTGCGTGACATAATCAGCTTTTTAAATATTTACCAGCAGTATTAGATACTGCCATCTATCAATACATACTCCAACCTGAAGACCAGTGTTCTCAAGTAAAAACTAGGTGCACATAAAGTTTTTATTTTGATTATTAAAGAGATCAGTGGTCTTAATGTTCCCAAATTGGCTCAATGTGCAATATAGGGTTAAATCTAAGAGAGTTGTTATGGAATCTTTCCCACCAACTCGTCAATTTCCGATGAGACACCCATAATCCTCAGTCACCCATGCGTTTTCCCACAGCCACCGTTTTACCATGCCAATTATGCGTAAGTGCTTATTAGAAATCCACAAGGAAGTGCTTGCAGTTATATTTGCATTAATATTTATAATTAATTGTGTTAAATAACAATACAATGGCAAGACGGTTTGCACAATAACACACTGAATTACACATAATATGTGGACCAAATTTACATAATTTATTTACACTGACAGAAAAGTTCTTCAAACATCAATAGATATAGTTAATGAGCAAGCTATGGTGTGAAGATTAGGTTAAAATAAGGAATGAAGAAATCAGAAAAAAAATTAAGTTACATTGTGGAGCGGATAGAGTGGAACAAATGGCATTGGGCACTGTCCAATGGGCAGTGTGGCAGGAAACATCGGCTAATCTGCAGATACGTATAATAAAAAAAAATACGAAAACCATAATGCAAGGGAAACAAAAAGGAGCGTTGAAAGGTTCCAAATGAGATAGGGTCACAATATTTAGCGGATTACTGACAGAACCTGCTTTCTACTTAAAATCAACAATTTTGGAAAGCATTAAAAAGGGCTGTAACCAGAGTTATCCACTCGAGTGGACTCAAATAGGCAGACATGCGTTTTTTATCTAGGTTTTTCTAAGGGTAAGAGTTCCTCACATAAAATACTATAATTTATGACTTGTGGAAATCTGCATCCTTTACAAAGAGTGATTAAAAACTGATTTCCATATGCAACTGTTAAACGGAACTTTCAAAGTCGATTCAGGCATAATTATCACTAACTACACTAAACTGAATTAAGAAATTAAGAAATTAACAAAATTAAGAAACATAACCTTAAATTCTATAATACATTTTCCGTGGTATGCAACAATTAAGATAAAAGAAAAATATAGCATAAAATAATAATAGAATCTTAAAATACACCATAGAAAAAGAATTTGTAAAATACACAAACTTAGTGCAACATTTTATAAACAATCGTTATCCAAGTATTAAAATAAAAATGAAGATGGCGACACATCTGTATTTTAAAAATTCCTACATTTTCAGTCTTATGGAAAAACACAGTAGTTACATAAAAAATAAAAGGTACTTTTGGAGATAAGAAGGTTTTAAAACACGATTTTTAGATCCAACAACTGCAAATATAGTAATAATCGTCCTACGCAATAGATAATTGTTTTTTTTTACCTATTCAGTCGTATTTACACATGCCTATTATCTATTTAGCAGTTACCTTATTGTTGCATACCACAGAAACTTTATTATAAAATTTGAGGTTATGTTTCTTAATTTTGTTAATTTCTTAATTTATTAATTCAGTTTAGTGTAGTTAGTGATAATTATGCCTGAATCGACCTTCAGTGTAATGAGAAAAATACCATAAAGTAAACTTTTAAATTGCTCTTTATGTCATAATAATGTATAATTTATGTTTATTAGTAAAAAAAGAGTATCGCTTAAATCTCTTGTCATAAAAACTGGTTCTAATTAGGCTGTAGAAAAATTAACCGAATTATATAAGTTGCATAATCATAACATTCTATAGAAAAGTGTGTCAGTTTAGATTGGGATTTGGAATGTAGAAGGAACATTAATTTTATAAACATAAATGAAAAAAAAAACGCAGAAGCGAAATCTGATTATCCATAGTATTAAAAGCAATAGTATTATACCCCAAAAAATATTATATAATTTAAATCCATATCAATATAATTGGAGACAACAGACATTCGTAGATCTAATCGATTATTTTTTAACGTTTTTATCAACCAATCATTTAACAATATTTCTGACCACGTGTTTATTTCTGTCCAATCATATTACAGTTATATTGGGGATTTTCTACTGTAGAAAATTCTAGTGAGAATCGATGTAGTGTTTTGTTTTTCAGTATTTCTCTTTACAATATTTCATACCCAGAACTAACTAATAATTAAATATGAATATATTACTATTTATAATTATTGTTATTAAGTGCTTTATTATTTACCAAAAAATGCCTCAAAATATGCTTTTTATAAAATGTAATGACAGTTTTTATAGGTTTACTTTTATGAACATGCTTGCAAGCCTAGCGTAGTACCGCGCTAGTCAGTATTGCAGTAAGTGACTAAACTATTGACAGAACCATAATTTGCAATTTAAAAATGGACAAAAAAGGTTTTAGTTTATCAATTGAGAATGAAATTAAATAAACCAAATCAAAGAATATGCCTGTAAAAATATTAAGATAAGTAATAAAACAATTTATATCATTTTGCGATAAAAAAAATGTAAAAGTTGGTTTGACATATTGTAAATCGTTAAAAAATAATCTTGTGAATTACACACGATTCTTCGAATTAATTATTAATAACTGAGAATTTTCGGATTAAAAAAGCCTTACAAATACCAAAAGTTGCATTTTAACCAATTGGAACCGGGTAACTCACTCACAGATCTGTGATAATTATTTTATTTTTTTTTCCATCAAGGACAAGAAAAACTTGTTTTTTTTTTTATTCAAAATGAGCATTTTAAGGCTTTAAAAAGCGATAAATATTCTAGCCACGTTTTTTAGCAAGCAACATTTAAATATAATAGGAAAATAATAAAATAGGAAAAACTGCTCCAACAACAAAAGAAAAGAAAATATTACAACAATAAAATATAAACCATAGAAAAAATGTTATCTCTCCAAAATATAAGTTTATTGTCTATTAAACAAACATTACAGCGACAATTGTTTCGACTTTTTTAACATAAAGTCATTTTCAAGCTACAAATAAAAAATTAGGTTGAAAATGGTACAATTCCTTTTAAAAAAACTTACTTTTTAAATTTATAAACAAATTAACTTGAGTACACATTAATAGAAATGTCATACAGACCTTAACTATATTATTTTTATAAAATCTTAAAAAATTAAACAAAAAGAAAACTACAATAAGTTAAAATAAAATAAATTAATGAAATCTAAAATTGAAAATTGAATAAAAATCTGGGACATCTATCATAAAATAATCCAAACTATATTTCAAACAGACTAAAGGAATTATCTTTAAACTGCAAAAAAGTAGTTAAACATAAAAAAGGAAGAAGATTAATTTATATTTAACTTGGTAATTTGAATAAAATTGGAGAGGTGGCAGCAAATTCACATCAAAAACTCAAAAACAAACCAAAAAGGGAACAAAATTTTTGGAAAATATAAACCTCTTGTTGTTTTACCTCCGAAAAAAATCCTTATATTTAGATAAAAAAAGAACTCGAATAAATCAATACATATAACCAGTTTACATGATATTAAATTATTTCTCATCACTCATCACGATTGTAATAATTTGTCAGCAGAATAGACGGGCCTATGAATGCTAAAAACTGGGTTAAAGCGAGATTGACTATCTCCTTTAGCCGACAAAACACACATACGTCTATGGTTCTTGACACAAATGATACCCATAATAGTCCAGTCAAATTATGAGGAATTCCTATGTTGAAATTGCAAAAAATGCACACAGACTGATATTTTAAAGGGTTTTAGTGGATGGTGACGGAACACTTCTGTTATTTTTTCACCGCGTGATTTGCGTAAGGGAGGTCCGCCATCTTGAATTTTAGGGGTAAATATGCATTAGGGTGATGCAAAAAATTGCAATTTTTTTATTTTTTCCAATTTTTTTGGGGGCCCAAAGCTCATATTATTCTATTTGGTGTAAAAAGTAACTACGTAAAATTTTATCCAAAAATTTAAACATTTAGAGGTAGCTCAAAGCGACTAAAAGTGGGCGAATATAATTTAAAAAAAAAAACAATTTCTTGATTAGGATGACCATCATATGCAGAAAAATGGATAATATATGTTTGTATGAATTTACAGTAAAAGTATGCAATATATTGATAATAAAAATAATAACGCTTTCCCCGGTATTGATAAGAGCCAGGAAAACTTTGGTTAGGCAAAAAAAAAATATTTTTATTTTTATTTTTGTCATTTTTATGCAAGAAGCAGACTTTTGCAAGAAATGCTGTCTCTTGGTCTCTATGTTGGTATGTTTTACTGGCAAATCGTGTAAAAACCATATAATAAAGAAGTGTTGTTATATAGATTTGAAATTTGGAATATGAGCAAAGTTCTCAGACTAAATGTTTTTATTGTGATTTTAACTGGTCAGAAGGCTAAAACTAGTGTTGCTAACTGACCTAAAAATTTATTAATCACTTAAGTTCTATATATTAATTCATATTAAAAGTTTTCGGGAATTTTCCCAAAAACCCTATTTTAAAGCCTAAATTTCAGTAGTTGCTAAAGTTAAAACTTCCAGAATTCGGTGATTTTTTTTATATTTGACAGATTATTTTTTCTATTTTTAAGAAATGTACTTAAGGCTAATTAATTATGGTATTAAACTTTACAACATTAAGCTATTGGGGCACCGGTTTTGTGAAAATACTAATTTTAGTCGTTTTTCACTATTTTTCAAGGACTTTAGCCAATTTTTTTCATTAGAAATATATATTATAATGAAGTATTATTATTAGTTTTAAGAGTATGGGTGTGTATTATAAACTAAACAAATAAAGAAATTTTAAAATTAATAACCTACACAGAAAAAAATAAAAATAAAAATTTGGATGGTTCATTTAAATAGTATTTTAGGATACTCTTGACAGTCAGTCAAATTATTATATTTTAAAAGAGTTTTAAGTGGAATAAAAAGAATAATTTTTTTATGTTATAAAACATTTTTAATCAATAAAATTGCTTTAAAAGTAACGAGTTACGACATGTTGAAATACACTGCCAGTAAAAAAGCTTTCCCATTTTACCACCTGCGCGTAAAATAGATTTTTTATTATCAGATTCACTTCCCGCAACCTCAAAAACGTCAATATACCAATTTTCACAAAAATCACCCCCCACCCCTAAGGGGGTGGGTTTCAAAAAGTATATTTCAAGATTCATTTTTATCAACCCTCAAAAACCCCTATCTACAAATTTTCATGAAAATTTGGAAAACATTTCAAAATATTTACCCCCTCACCCCCTTGGGGGTGGAGTTAGAGAAATTTTATTATCAGATTCAATTTCAGCAACCTTAAAAACCTCTATATAGCAATTTTAAATTTTTTCTAAATAAATGTATTTTTCCCCATTTGCCCCCCTTGCCGCACGCCAATGTTCACCAAAAACAATCCCGAGCGAGAACTTTTGGTAACATACCTGTATGCCAAAATTCAAGTCTCTAGCTTAAAGCGTTCTTAAGTTATCGTGCTTACAAGATTTCCCGGACAGACCGATCGACCGACAATTTTTTTTTTTTGCTTGAAATTGATTTATATCGACATAAAACGTCATAAAACGCAAAAATTCGCAAAAAAAAGATTTGAAAATTTTTGCACGAATACAAGGCTTTCCGAAATTTTGAAAATTTTCAAAATGGGAAAGCAAAATAAGCTTGCGGCGTGCAATTTGGTGCTTCCAGGGGGTTGGAAAACGTTTGAAGTTCTCTACTTGATACAGTTGAAAAAAAAAATTAAATAAAATATGGTTGTGTTACTATAGAGTAGTACTATAGTAGTAACTATGATATGAATTTGAAGCAGATCGTTTACAGGTTTACATGTATAATGCAATAACTTTAAGGACGTGGAACCTTCTAAAATTTAAGCTTTTTGAGCCACATCTAAATTTTAAAATTTTTGTATAAAATTTTATCTAGCTTCTTTCTACACCAAATAGAATAATTTGAGCTTTGGGCCCTCATAAAAATATAATTTTAATTTTTTTTTGCATCACCCTAATATGAATTTTATAAGATGGTATACCATAAAAATGCATATTACCAATTTTGATAAGGAGGAAAACAATTTTTGTTTGGATCTTTTATTATATTAATAACAATCGAGTTATATTGAAAAATGGCCATGTTGAATGTGCACTCGATTTTTTAGCCAAATTATTTATCGGAGGCTAAAAGCAATCTTGTAGCTCTTGAAATTATCTATAATTTTCTTATACCTATTTTGAATTTTCATAGGTGTTTTGGTATGGTTTCAGAGGGTATTATGAATTTTCATAGGTATTTTGGTACTGTTTCGAAAGGCGCGGAAAGTAGAGTTGCGCCAGGCTCGAAATGTACCAAAATACATAGTTTGTTCATAACCACCTTTATCCTCCGAAAAATAATTTGGCTGAAAAATCGAAAAAAACAATTTCACCCCAGCATCGCCATTTTTGAATATAACTTATATGTTATTAATAAAAAATGATCTAAACAAAAATTGTTGTAAATTTCCTCCTCCAAAATTGGTAATATGTATTTTTATTGTAAGATGCATATTTAGCGAGATAACAGCACTCGCCCCTGAAATTCAAAATTGCGGACACCCCTTTAAAATATCAGCCCGTGTGCATTTTTTGCAATTTAAAACCATTTGACTGGACTATAAAAGATGTACCGTTATCTCTCTTACTTGCCACCGTATTACGCAGCATCACATCGTATGTAGTACTTGGAAGTAGTGAAGTGAGTAAAAAACGAAAAAATGCTGTTCTTCGTTTACAGATCAATTGCTATTTAATTGCTATTTTTTTACCAGACCAGTTGACCGATGTAAAAATACACGATTTATACATATATAGGTTAATGATTAAAGGTCGTCGTTGAACAACACAACAAGATTTTTAGAATCGTTTGACAGAATTACAACACGAAAACACTGTAAATCTGTTATCATGACATGTTAGACTATAACGCAGAGTTCATATATCAGAACATAGTGACTTATAGCCTTTTTTATAAGAAATGGCATTGTCCACTGACCGCCATAATTGATTTATGGGTGCAGGTGTAGCGAAATGTTTATTCTTATTAGGCCCGATAACGGCATTTTGTTGCGCCCCCACGTTACCCTATGGCGTTTTGTAAATCTATAGATAATATAATTAATTTTGGTGAGAATATATATTTACTGGTTATATGGAAAAGGTAAATGCAAAACCGATCGCAACGAATAACCCCATGGCATAAAGCCTTAGTGTCCTGTAAGGGCCTGATTCTTGAATTTCGGGGTGCACTGTAAAAAATAAACAGAATCATAGGTAATGTGTTGCTATGCAGGAACAAGTAAAATTTACGAGATTTTACATGTAATTTTACAATTTTATATAAATATTACATTTATTTATTTAATATTCATATTAAATCGTAAAATTACAAGTTAAATCTCGTAACTTTTACTTGTCTCTGCATGGCAACACATTACCTATGATTCTACATGTAAATTTACAAATTTATTTTATGCAGTGAACTCTGTAAAATTTACTAGATTTTACATTTAATTTTACATATAATGTCCATATAAAATTGTAAAATTACACGTAAAATTGTAAAATTACATGTAAAATCTAGTAAATTTACATGTATTTGCATTGAATAACATTTACGTGCAGAATCATGTGTAATTACATATTTATTTTTTACAGTGTGGGGGACAGGCTGGAAAGTTTGATGGTTGTGCACAATCTCAGAGTCGTTATATCAGTTCTACTTCCCGCAAATCAAGAATCAGTCCCCTTGAAAGTGAGGCGAAATATCTGGAAATCTTTTTCGAATAGGAGAAAACTCTATCATTAAATTTACAGACGAAAAGGACAGGAAGAAAAAGAAGAGTAAATATTTATGATTTTACTTCCAAGATCATATATATTTTATGAAAAAAAAGCTAAACCGACTAAATTAGAAAAAATCAAAATAATGCCAAAAATTATCTCAAGTTCTTATTAGACTGATTGATCGATTATAGAAACTACGGAAAAATATTAAATATTAAAAAAAAACAATAACAACACCTTACATGCAAGTATTTAGCAATCAAAACCATTAAAGTGTGAAATGATATCTCATAGACACGCTCAAAGTCTTAGTCAATAAAACCTGGATTTTATAATACATATTGAAGGTTAATAACTGAATTAATACAATAAAAAACCATAGAAAACAATATGGCCCATGGGAAAGAGATGGCCGAAGAAATATAATATAAACACATCCGTATTATGTGGTTTATTTTCTAGATTGTTTTCGTCTTCATACGATGTTTTGTGGTATGTTAATATTATTCGAAATACACATTTAAATTAAATCATAAACTATCGAACCTTATGCAAGAAATAATAGAAATTTTAACGCTTCGTTTACTCAAATAATTGCGAATCGTACGTTTCAATCGAACCGTTAATCAAATCTTTGAAATAAAAGTACGAAATCGAATTAAAACAAAATATCGTATATCGTTCTTATCGCGATAGTGCATACTATTATAAAATACGCGCCCTACTTTATATTGTTTATGGTTTTTTTCTTCGAGATATTTGTCCAAGCGTTAAATTGCAAACAATACTGAAATAATATAAATATTTAGTTTTTCGGTCAACTGACGTTCCATATGGTTGATGATTTAAAACAGATAAAAGTGGTGGATTGGTTGATTTACTCAGTTTTAAAGTCTTAAAAGGTTTTTTTATTAATATTTATTCTGCGACATAAAACTGCCTAAAAAGTAATAAATAAGTGCTCCCAAAACAGACCCATGTGGCACTCCAACAAATACAATATTTAATATTATATTTGGTAATGCCACAAGGGTCTGTCTTGGGAACACTTATTTATTATATTTGAGTTAAGGTGTAATTATTTAAAAAATTATATAATTTTATTAGTTCTGACTGCCTTAAACAAAAAATGTTATTCCTATATATGTAAAATTCCAAAGTAAGAGATGGATTAACAATATTTCAGAATAAGAATATAATTAATGGTTTTCATTAAATATGATAAACCAGAACCAGTTAAACGTATGTATACAGGACATTAAAATACTTTCGCTTCGATTCTAACGCACACATACGTAGTGCAAATGTACGGATTAGAAAAAAATGTTAGGTTAGGTCAGATGAAATGAATGTAACATTAAACCGCGATAAAAGTTGTTCAGTTCATGCAACTAGAGAGCGGAGAAAAGATCCCTTGAAGGATTTTGATGCATGGCTGTAAATAATTGAAATTAACATATTCTTGATATATACATGTATAGCATACATTGTAAACAAATATGTTAATAATATTATAAATAAAGACCACAAGGGAGAATCATGTTAAATAAAACTTCAATCAAACTGAATTCTGAGGTAATGGTGTCATTAATAAAAAAATTCGGTATACCGAGTTTAAAAATAATGATAATAATAATAATAATAAGTTAAACTTATATGTATAAGTAAAGTTTATTTTATTGCTTATACTCGTTATGGGACCCTTTTTATAAGTGTTTTTAACTTACAGAGTGTTAAGTTCTACAATGTATTTAGAAAATAAAATTAAACCTCTGACGGATAGAGAAGATATTGTTAGACACACGGATGTGTGGCTTTGGAAAATATGTGAGGAATGTGGGTATTCTCAATGGCACGCACGCACGCCTTATGGGGGTAAAGAAGAGAGCGCGAGTGATACCTCCCCCTTTCATCGTAGCTATTCACCCGTGTGGAGAACTATATCGCTTGCTTGCACAATAGTGGCACAACTCAAAAAACAATAAAATAAATAACTGACATATTTTGTCAGTTATTTCAGCCAATAATTATATTATAATTCCGCCATCTACCGGATATATTAGAAAATTAGTTTGAGTCTTTATTACATTAAATATTTACAGGATTTCTGATACATATATGGTAAAATTCCAAATAAAAAAAATTACTTGAGCCACTTTTGCATTCAGCAAGCGATATCATCAAAGAATAATCCAAATTGTATCCTGTGTTAATTTTGACAACTAACAGATTCTTTCCATGAAAAAAATACAGAAATAATCATGAGTTTCAATGGTAATTATCTTACAGTTGATTTTAATAGAACATTCATAACCTCAAATACATGTAGGAGGATGTTGGTAAACTCCGCGCAGAATCTCTCTGAGTTGCCATCTTGTTTTAAATTTATTGTCAATAAAAAACATTATTATGACATATATAACGCGGTTCTCAATAAAGATTTCATAGTAAACGATGTGACACAGATTTTTTTTTCAAGTTAAAATAATATTATCCATTTTTAAACCACTAAATATAGCTGCCTTGAACCAATTTTTGACTACGATTCTGCGGCGAGTTTATCTCTTTGCATGAAACTCAAGCTAACCTGAAATTTTTCATTTTGACAAAGCCTTGGGTACAATTAATTGTTTTTTTTTTCGCGCTGCAGGCGCGTATTGGCTTCTGAAGGCCCGGCTGGCAAAATAAAAAAAGGGCCCGTAAAACGGCTCAAAACCCAAGAAAAATGGGAAAATCGAGTGCCCGGTATAGCCATAATAGAACAAATGGTCGAATGAGGGCCCGTTTAGCAGTGGGACCCGGTCGGCTTTTGCAGACCTTGTCTTATGGCCAGTCCGCCAATGTCGTGCTGGCAACATCGGTGTAACAGATGCATAAACAAATAAAAATTTATCATTTGCGTGATAAATTTTCAATAGCGTTATGAATGAAGAAATTATGAATCATCATGATTTTCCCTTGTAATCTTTAAATATATTAAATCCTACCAAAGGATTAATATCATACCTTTCGCGACCTAAATCTTACGCAATATTTTAAAATAATTAATTATATTCGTTTGTCCCATGGCCCGATTTTCCATCAGAAGAGCACTCGTCAAAAGTTATCAATTCGTTATCACATCGTAACAGTTTACGGTTAATTTCATGTTTAAAAGGGAGTTCCAGTTAAAAATTATTTTATACAAATGTGTTTCATGAAAAAGGAAGAAACTTTGAAAATGTCCGTCTGTCCGATGTCACGATTTTTGTAGACACGATAACTCCAGAATGAATTATCCGATCGACTCGAAATTTTCAGGAAAAATCAAGTTCTATGAGGGGAAGGTCCCTATTGTCTTTCAAAGTAATCCCCCCAAAAACAAAAAAGTTATGGGGGTTAAACTTTTTTTAAATAAAAACTCAAATCATTTAAAAAAAAAAAGTTTTTTTTTTTAAGCGTTTCGTTTTTTAATTTTTTTTATATATATTTTTTAATATTTGGTAAAATGCAATATACCATTTACTGTGAATAATATGAATTTTGACATTTAATGTCATATAATTGCCGTCCATCAAGAAATTCAAGAATGAAATTTGAAGAAACTTAAGGTCCACGTAAAGAGTATAAACAAATATAATGAAATGCGTAACATTACATATCTTCACGGCTTGTTTAATTTTACTATTATGCGATTGGTAAGTTCTTTAAATGAGATAAAGATATTAAAGAATATAAAAAACATCAAGAATATCTTCATATTTTCCTAATACTTTTCAGCCATAATTTTGATAGCTGAATAAGTTTAAGTTAAACATAAAAGTCACTAATGGGTTACTGATAATTTTACCTATTTTAAAATAAAAATATCTAGTAAAAGCTTAATTATTAAGAAGTGTTGGATAAAAGTTGATAATTACATATCACCATGACAGTTTAGTGTTAATCCCATGTTTGAAAGGGGTTTAAAATATTTATCAGACTGAGGCGTATTACAGATTAATAATAATAATAGTTCACCTTCGTGATCGAGTGGGCTGGGTTTTAATTATCTTAAAATCGATTGTCTTTTTACACAATTGCGTAATAATATCTCGAGTATGGCAATATGTAATTATTTAGGTTTCAAGTCGCTGTGATTGATGTCGTTGGTTCTGTTAGTTTTTTATTTATTTATGTTATATGAGGTGCTCAGTTACAGAAACATAAATCAATTTAATGCTTTAAGTAGCCAAGAACCAAGCAGATTAATCAATTTTGCATAAATCTATTTTGGAATATTATATCGACACTCCCAAGCAACAAGGATGTAACTCAAGTTAGACCCATTTTGAGTTAAACTCATAGGTAAACGCCTTGAAAAAAGACACACATGGTGGTACATGGTTTCTCCACAGTCCACTTTAAGCAAAAGTTTACTTAAAATCACTAAAGTAAGAAATTCTAAACTTGAATATTATCAGAAACAAACAGTAAATAAACAATAAATACTTAAACAGTTAAATAGAGAATTTTATAAGCTTTCAAATGATGTATTACATGACTTCCTTTTCCACTTCAATCATTTACCCACCCTTAAATAACAAAAAAAAATATTTTAGAAATTTAGCTGTCGTGTAAAATGACAATATATGAGTTACGGCTTTGTTGCTTGGGGGTATCGATATATCGATATCATCAATTCTTATGAATCGTTTATTTTTTATTATATTATCTAATAATTTAAAGTACAAGAAAACAAATAATAGCTAAAAATAAAAAATATCACCTGACCTCAATAATTTTGTAAATGTTCTTTTAAAATGACAAAACCCTACCTGTAAATAATATAATTTTTCAAATTTTTTGGAAAAAAGTTGTTTTAAAATGTATGCTAAATGATTATTTTAAAATCATTTTCTCCACTCACTTAAAGCTTCCGTCCTTATAGAAAGTCTCATATTAAAATAATGAAAAGAAATCTTTTTGGTGACGATGAATTAAAAGAAAAAGTGGCATACAACCCGATATAGTCAAAGATAACTGTCATAAAAATTGCAGTGATTTGTATTCTATGTATATTTTACTTGCATTTTAAATTAAAAATCAAAGAAAGTAAACTATAGTAATCCCAATGTTTTTATAGTCTCACGTGGCATAAAAAATACTAAATATTGTTGAAAAAAAATTAGCGACTAAAATTTAACTAAAAATATGGTTAGCAGGATAACCAATCAAAAAAATGTGGCGTGTCCGGCTAAAAACTTTGAGATTAATATATTATTCAAATTTAATAGTTTATGACCGTGAACAACAAAATGTTGAAATTTTTATCAGTTAAAACCAGACCACTAGAACAATAAAAATTATACTGATCTAATTTGTCAAGATTATATTGGATTCGCATTCCAAATCGATATGAAATTCTTTAATAAATATAAAGAAACCTGCACACTTTCCTCAGAAAAAAACTTAACTAAACACGTTGCTGCTAAGTAGTGAATAGGTTTTAGATTAAAAAAATTTCATCATGGTAGAAAAAGTTCTCATTAGGGATGCCCTCTAATAGAGAACCTTGACAGCGAAATCTTAAAAAACTTGTTATCGGAAACAATGTTAAATTGTCTTCTGTTAAATGATTTTTATTTATAGAATTTTTCTTGCTGATTACAAATATGTTTAGTCCAAAGCTCCATTTGATCTAGTTTTAGATATTTACCCTCTCTCTCTACGTTTTGGTCAAAATCTGCAAAAAAAATGATTTGTCTCTCTGTAATGAACACGCGTGCTTATTAGAAATTCTAGATTATCCATTGGCAAATTTTTGTTGCATACTGTGTTTCATGTAAAGGGGCAACTTCCTTGGGAATCCAAGTGGTAAGTTTTATCAGCGAACCAAGGACTAAAACATGTCAAATTTTCAGCGAAATCCGCGGAAAGACATGCCCTCCACAAAATTTTCGGGGTCCTTTATGTGTAAATATGTCATATACATATGAGGCATATAGTGCAAGAGTGGCCCATCTCACTTTATGGAAATATCGAGATAATGGCTATTTAAATTTCTCTGATTTTTTAATGTTTGATCTAGGACTCATTATTTTATTTAAAATTTTTTTATGACTGAGTCAAGATAATTTTAATTATGCATTATTTAAATATTTGTACCGTGCCAAGTAGACAACCCTCTTTTATAAGGGTGGTGTGTAATGAAAGATATAGATGTCCTTATTACAATTATAAAAACAAAAGCAAATCTCAAAAAACCACATATGGGACACTCTTGAACTATACGCCTCATATTGCTTTGCCAGTAAGCAACAACAATTATTTTTATTAATATTGTTGACGTTTGCGACACATAACAAATATTTAGTTCAACTCACTTTCACTGATAAAAATCCGAGTCAATAAGTTATTAAATTTAAACCATTGTATTATTATGTGTTCATTGAAAATTTTAGTTCTTATAACATGACGTAACACAAGAATCTTTCGGAAAACTATTTCAGGGTTCTACTGAAGACTGAATATGGAAATTTTCCTTGACAATTTATAAAGATTTCCGTGGCCATTTTTAATACCATTCGGAATGATTCTGTACTCTATATTTACCCCCCCCCCATAGTACTGCTGCACTCTTTTCTTAGAACAGAATCAATATATTTAAATTTATGCGACTTAAACTAGTTCACAGACCAACAAGTATCTCTTCTCAAAATTAAGTATATGCAGAACTTTTACTATGCGACGATTTATAGTATTTTACTTTACCAGTTATACCAACATACACATACATAATATCGTCGGCTTACAAGTAAAAGGCACTAAGTCACTTTTTTGCAAAAATGGGATTTTAATGGCACTGTAATTAATTTTTGATGATCTATGTATAGGTAAACCGAACTAACTTCTAGGTGGACTGCCAAGGGAGTTACCCACTATACAAAACGCACCAATTTGATTTTGATTAAAATTTTATCTGGCAATAGGCACTAAGTCACTTAGTGCACTTAGTGCGTTTTACTTGTAGATTATTTCAAATGTTTCTGCACTAAGCGACTTTCTAAAAAGAGTTAATTTATTAAAATATGATTGCTTGAATCATTTATATGATACAATAACGCGTTATTTATTGTACTGACAAACGCATACAAATTTTGCTATGTTAAAGTTGATGGAATATAGACAGAACAGGGAAACAGAACTTTACCTGTAAAATGACAATGCTTTTTACGTGTACTTTCGATGTGTATGTAATAAATTATTACTAATAATTTAATTATCATTTGCATTGTTTTTTTATTATCAGATAATTATCCTTGCTTACTACATAAATAACAAGAAAATAAAAAAAAACTAAAGTTCGCGGCAAGTTCGGAAAACAGCCCTTAGAATTGCACCGTGAAGTGTTTTATTATTAATAATGATTCATTATAATTATTGACTTTAGGACATGCTTCTTTGCCGGCACAGCCGATGGCCTCTGAAAACTGTCTTAGTTCTGGCATAGTAAGCAGTTTCATATAATTAATAATAATTAATTATTATTATTAATTTTGGAAACGTTCTTTAAACAATCAAAAAGTCCAAACCCTTCTTTTAAAAATCTAGTTTTTGAAAATTTATGTAAACATCTTGTTTTCTACTTTATAGTTATACATTACGTTTAATTAATAGAAGGGTTTTAATTTTAAATAGTTGTTTTTTATATTATTTTATTGACTTAGTGCTCTTTACTTGTAAGCCGACGTCGTGGGCCTACAAGTAAAAGCCACTAAGTCCATGTCTTTTCTCAAATTTAGTTGAATTAAACTACTTTAATTTTTCTTTATTTAACTGCAAATGGGATATTATTATGTCAAAACATGTCATTGCAATATGCGGTAGTTTTTTTCCAAAAACAATTATTACAAAAATTAAAAAACAACAATGAAAGTTAAATTTGTCAATATCTCAAAACCGTGTTTTTGGACTTAGTGCTCTTTACTTGTAAGCCGACGATATCTTCTGTCTCATTCATTATCCAAGTTAACTTTACAACAAGACAGTGGGCTACCAACTTTGTATAGTTTGATAATAAATAAAACAGAAGATATTCTTCATTCATTTATAACAGTTAATGTAAAATATTATAAATCGTCGTATCGTAAAAATTCTTCCTATGTTTACGTTATCTATTTAAAATATAAAAGTAGATAGTACTTGTTTTGATATATTATAATGAGAATTATGAAAGGTATTTTTACTTGTAAGCATATCAAAAATTTATGTAAAAGAAGGGTCAAGTTAGGCTATTGCCTACAAATTAAAGATACATTTCCGCTTTTCTTGGGTACTTGCCGGTCTAGCGGACATCCGTTTTTCGATAAAGAAGCCGGCATTTCGCAAAATCACGCACCGCGACTTTATTATCTTTAATTAATTAAAATTAAATATTAATAAAAAAAACTTCTAAAAATATATTTATTATTAATAATAATTATCTAATTTGAATATGTTAGAGGTTACGGAAGTATGGAACTCCAAATTTGGAGACAAGACATAAACAATTTTGAATATTAATCATATGGCTTTAATTTTATCTATGGTTATAACTATTTAATCATTTAGAATTTGAAACCTTCTATTTGACAGATGATTCATGCTACAAAATTTGTATTAAATATTAAACAGAGGTAAAACAAAGAACCTTCTTTTAGAAGCAAAGAAAGCAAAATTTATTGCTGACAAAATATAATTCAAGTATTACGAAGTCCAATAAAAGGTGCCTTTAGGTTGTCTCAAAAACGATACACATGCTAAAAAGTTGTTTAGTATCCACCAAAATGCTACCCGTATGTTGACTCTATTGCAAAATATTAAAGTTAACGTTTTGAATGCCAAAAAAACTGTATTTTTACTTTAAAATGGTTGGTTTAAGTTCAAAAACTGCTTGGAAGTAATGTTGACATTTTAGTTTAGTCAAATAATAAATATAAATTGCAATAAATGTACACGGGCTGATATTTTAAAAGGTAGTAGTGGATGGTAACAGAATACTCCTGTTAGTTTTTCACCGGGTGATTTGCGTCAGGGGTGTCCGCTATCTTGAATTTTAGGGGCGAGTTGCTTAATAATAATCATAATCGCACTCACCCCTAAAATTCAAAATAGCGGACCCCCCTTACGCAAATCACCCGGTGAAAAACTAACAGGAGTGTTCTGTTACTATCCACTACTACCACTTTAAAATATCAACCCGTGTACATTTATTGCAATTTAACACTGGAATTTCTCGTTATTTGACTGGAATATTTGTTGTAAAACTGAAATCATCAATATTTCGACTACCAAAGGACAAGTTTTCAGCTACTTTTTAAATTTATCACAGGGTTTAATTTTGATTAAAAACGACGCTTCTTCAAGTTGGCTGTGTCAAATGTAACCCTACCACCAATGGGAGGCATAGCGTAGTGGCTAGCGCGTATGTATAGCAAGTCTACTATCGTGAGTTCGATTCTCATTGGCGCCGATTTGCCTTTTTCAGTTAATTAATAATTGAAATTTGGCGAAGGCGCTAAGTGAAACGGACACTCCCTAGAAACTGGTTCGAAAGTCAGTATAAGCCGGTGGTTCCCTCTACTACTAGCCCACACAAGTCCTGGACTTATGGGATGCTTGATTAAGTAGAATAGTACGAGGTTAAACAAAACAAACAAACAAACAAACTTTAAATGCATCTTCCTATGTTTGCTGTGTAGCTCCAAATTTTTTCGAATGTAAAACTTAAAAACAACGTGATTCAACTCAAAATACATGGATTTAAAACCTTTTCGAAATTTTTAGAGAACTTATAAATGTTCAGAAACGTGTAAAATACAACACTACATTTTTTTCTCGTCGTTGCTCTTGACAATTTGTGGGTGTCTTTCTCTAATATATCGTCGGCTTACAAGTAAAAGGCACTAAGTCACTTTTTTGCAAAAATGGGATTTTGGCACTGTAGTTAATTTTTGATGATCTATGTGTAGGTTAACCGAAATAACTTCTAGGTGAACTGCCAAGGGAGTTACCCACTATACAAAACGCACCAATTGGATTTTGATTAAAATTTTATCTGGCAATAGGCACTAAGTCACTTAGTGCACTTAGTGCGTTTTACTTGTAGATTATTTCAAATGTTTCTGCACTAAGCGACTTTCTAAAAAGAGTTAATTTACAAAAATATGATTGCTTGAATCATTTATATGATACAATAACGCGTTATTTATTGTACTGGCAAACGCATTCAAATTTTAACTGATAGATTATTTTAATTTTGCTCTTAAATCCTTGGTTACTACATAAATAACAATAAAGTTAGAATTGCACCGTGAAGTGTTTTATCATTAATAATGATTCATTATAATTATTGACTTTAGGAGATGCTTCTTTGCCGGCACAGCCGATGGCCTCTGAAAACTGTCTTAGTTCTGGAATTGTAAGCAGTTTCATATAATTAATACTAATTAATTTTATTAATTTTTGAAACGTTCTTAAACCAATCAAAAAGTCCAAACCCTTTTTTTTTAAATCTAGTTTTTGAAAATATATGTAACATCTTGTTTTCTACTTTATATTTATACATTACGTTTAATTAATAGAAGGGTTTTAATTTTAAATAGTTGTTTTTTATATTATTTTATTGACTTAGTGCTCTTTACTTGTAAGCCGACGTCGTGGGCCTACAATTAAAAGGCACTAAGTCCATTTTTTTTTTTAATTTAGTTCAATTAAACTACTTCAATATTTCTTTATTTAACTGCAAATGGGACATTATTATGTCCAAACATGTCATTGCAATTTGCGGTAGTTTTTTTCCAAAAACAATTATTACAAAAATTAAAAAACAAAAATGAAAGTTAAATTTGTCAATATCTCAAAACCATGTTTTTGGACTTAGTGCTCTTTACTTGTAAGCCGACGATATAGTCAGTGCATGTATACATGCTGTTCCTTTTAAATAATTATCTATTCAGACGACCTTCATAAACAATCGGTAACACATTACAAATAATGCATAACTCAAACGTATTATTATTTATGGTTTGCGGCAATAAAATCGGTACCACTACAGTTATTTATATGTGCCTCTCTTTTCTGGCTTTAAGTGTGTGTCAATTCGAATACGACTTTACTTTCATTTTATCCCATAGTAACTATATTATCGATACCTTAATAGTAAAAACATTGCTTTAAAATTACATTGTATAAAGCAAAACTGATTATTCAGTTACAAATGGATGGGAAGTTATTATCCTATACACTTGTACTTTAATTTTTGTTAAAAACACGCAACATTTCATGTCCGTCGCTGAATATTAAAGGCACGTCCAGAGGCTCGCATAACTAGCATAATACATAACAATACGATGCCATGATTGGCTTGATGTGCCGTCATGTATGTTGTGCGCAGGCTTATAACGTTCGCGTAAGAGCCTATGGATGTGCCCTTAAGTACGTAACTTTATAACTATAAATTAAAGTACAAGATAACTTCCTATCCATTTGTAACTAAATATTCAATTACAAATAGATATGAAGTTATGATCCTATACAACTGTACTTTTTGTTGT
This sequence comes from Brachypterus glaber, assembly GCA_958510825.1. NCBI lineage: Eukaryota > Metazoa > Arthropoda > Insecta > Coleoptera > Kateretidae > Brachypterus > Brachypterus glaber. The sequence goes on from OY294044.1 coordinate 92,260,532, forward strand.
TAATTTTTGTTAAAAACACTATAGTTTTAAAATCGAGTTCTTTAAAATTCAGTGGGACATAAAATGTTGAGTGTTTTTAACAAAAATTAAAGTACAATTGTATAGGATAATTTCCTAGCTTCCTATCCACCTATAACTGAATATTCAGTTTTGCATTTTATAGTGTATATAAAGAATAATTATGTCCGTCGCCAGAGATGGCTTCATCTCAGTCCATAATTTTTCTCCAATGAACTATAAGCTTCAAAAATAAATAGTGTATTTAATAATATACGTATCGAGTACGCGAACCTAGCTATCAGTGCACGAGGCGGAGCCGAGTAAAAAAAGCACTCTAAGTGCAATGAAATAATTTTGCGTCGAGGTGCGTATACTATTTTTCCTACGACCTAACACATAAACATCCAAAAAACGCAAAAATGGTTTTTAAATTAATTTTATTAATTTGACGTTTTGTGTTTGACGTACACTTGTTTTCTGACAGCGGATATGTAAATTCAGCTGACTGTCACTTTACGACCGCTATCATGGCACTAACTACAAACCAGGTCGTAGGAAAACTATTTTTTTGAAGTTGACCAAAATATTTTGAAGTAAGCACTGCTGTCTTAGTTTGTGACGCATTATTTGATTTCTTCTAATAACAAGATGTATAAGAATTTGAATTCGTAGAAAAAGTTAATTTCCTGTTGACAATAGTGTTAAAGGAGTTGTTAAAGGCCTAAGATCACTTTGATTACAACTTCTCAAACAGTCTGTTTTCCAAGAGAAGATTACATTTATGATAAGAATGCTCAAAATACGTTTACTTTTTTAAAAGCCTTAACATAACGACCATTCAACCAATAAAAAGTTATTATTTAATACAAAATAGTAAAAAAACTAAGTTTGTAACTTAACGGGAAAAATTATTAGGTCCTTAATAATATTTTTAAAGATTTTAAAAGTACCATACAGACTAGACCTACAGATTAGAAAAATCTTTTAAAATAGATAAGTGGTGGTGCATAATGTTCTTGGAATTATAATATAATATGGTTTAGGAAATTAAATTCTTGAAATAACTGCATAAAATCATATATCTGCAGGTATAATGTTAGAATATTATGCCCTAAATAAAAATCTTTTTTATTCTCGGTAATGAAAATACTACTGTAAATGACCTAGAAGTATTGCCAATGGGCTTGACCCTATGAGATAATGTATTATAATGGCTCAAAACCTTGGGTCCTTGGGGGTCATATGTGCATGGGTTCTTCAGCTTTTGTTAAATAATATTTTACCTCTATCACACTGCCATTCTTCTTTTGTGGTATCGATACGTTTTAAAACAATAATAGGAAACACTTAATTTTTACATGCGGAAGGACTAAAAATCATATATCATAATTACTCTTACACAATGTGGGTTGTAATGTTAAGCTTCCACTACACCATTTTTTCGCATCTACCGGATTTTGCATAATAATATTTCGCAAACCAGCAAAATATATCGTTCTGTATCTAAGATACATATATTTTTTTCATAATTTAACATAGATAATTTAGGTTAGGCAGTGTGGGCAGAAAGAATTAATATTTTTCTTATCGAATTGGACTTTGGAAATAAAGCAGCACAATGGTTGCATAATTTTAAATTAGAACTTTTGTCAAATATATTTTAATATATTAAAATATAAATTGGTATTTCTTTGTTAACATTTATTTAACCACAATAACGTGTATGATATATTTTCCAATAATAAATTAACTCCTAATTTAATGGTAAATTATTAATAAATTACTTAATGGGAGTTATATTTAAACGGATTTAAATTAGATTACAGATATCGGTAAAAAAATCAATGTATAAAGTCAACAAAAATAGTTATTTGTGATACAAGAACGAAAAAAGTATTTTTAAGGCCTGAATAAGAACATAGGAGGCATTTAAACAAAATGATATTTAAATAATTTAAAAATAATTCTGTAAGTGTGAATTACAAAAGTATAACATGCGTAATTTGCATTTTAAGAAGGCGTTGACTTACAATATAATCGGATTAAAGTGTCAAAAAACTGATTGCAATCGTTGTTTTAACGTTTTTTATTATTTTTTCAGGTGAATCGCGTAGGCTTGCTTTCATTAACAATCGCAAAAAAATGCATTTACAAGCAATCGATTAGCGTAATTAATCGGCAATTTAACCGGTGATTTTTTCGGGCAATAGAGGTCACACGGACATATTGAAATCAGTGAAAAAAATGAATGTCATGACAGAAGCAGATTTAAGTAAAGTCAGCCAAAAATCAAATATATATTTACCCACACACTGTTAAAAGTTTTAACTAAATTTTTAACATAAAGTGCAAATTTATTAAAGCAATTATCTTGCACAAAAGTAACTGAATATTATGCAGTTAATACCGTATTAACGGTCTTGCGCACTTCGAAATACACAAAGATAGCCACTCGGTCAGACAGAGTTCCTGCTTCCCCCACTCTAATTGTTTGAAAAACACATGTGAACTAAATTTTAGGTTAGTTTAAAAACCAAAGTGGAAGTAACTGCGCAAACTCAAATTTACAAAACAAAGCTCCCTTGTCGGCGCAGCCTGGTCGAATGGCACTCATCCCTCAATGGTTGTACATAGCAATCACATGGGCTTGTCGCTCACAACTCTAACAGGGGCGTGGCTTCAAACGAAGAGTATTTTCTTTTCAAACTGTTCGGCACTTTATAATCGCACTGTATATATATTATATATAATTACTAAAATCAAGTACGTATCATTCAGATCATAACATAATATAACATTACATTTAAAATTGCTCATTTAAAAACTCCTCAAATGAGTAGTATGCTCTCTCCAGCAAAAGATCCTTAACTTTTTTTTCTAAAAGCACTTACGCTTATATCTCAAGTGGCTTAAAAGTTTGTAATCCGCAAGCATGTTTAGTTTAGTTTATTGTTTATAGTCATTGATGGGACCTCAAATGAGGTATTTTAACCATGTTAACTAGAGTCGGCGCGATATAAGAATGGGACAGTGACAGCCATTAAACGGGATGAGCAGAAATCCAAAATGGATTGTTTACAAACACGCCCCTTCGCCTATGCTACAACATTGTGTGCAGAGTCGTCATTAATTTTATGACGGCACTGTTCCATTCTTATAGCGCGCCGACTCTACTTAATTTAAATGTTTTGCTTGATTGAAGTTTAATATGTATCTTACTTAGACCAACAGTTTAAAACTTGAATCACATAACAGCTCTTGGTTTGTATATATACAAACCAATTATTATAGTGGCCATTAGACATTGGTCCCTATGGCACAAAGCTCCTCGGTTTAAGTTGTCAGTGAACCCACCCGTTATTTGGTACACAATATCGGATTACGGGCATATAGTGTTTTAGAAAAATAGACCAGAAAATGTTACTGGCTAGTAGTTATGTGGAAAAAACCCTGCGAAGAAGGGTGGTTAATTATGGAAACCTCTGTAGAAGAGGGTAATTAAAACTCCAGATGTGTGGAGTGGTTGGAACCTCAAAAAGAGGTATAAACAATGGTTGGCAGGTTTTAGCTATAGGCCTGTTGACCAACTGACAACTTGGTATAAATCGAGGAGCCGCAAAAAAAAATAATAATATTTGTTGTATTACCTTTTAAAGTAACTTAAAAGAAAGCTTTCATTTGGGTTTCTTTTAAGAAAGCAAGCAAAACATTTACGTACTGAGCATTTAAAATACTAAAAATAATAATATTTTGTACTAATACTAATTTCTTGGAAACAAGTACGAACTGAACTTCAAATTAGTTAAATATGTCAATATTAAGTATTTTTATACTTGCACCAAATATCTAACATCACAAATGTAAAAACAATCAAAACTGCTTGAAGACGTGTGAAATTAGCTGCTGTGTTTGCAAACAAAGGGGAATAAACACCATTATCTAATTCTGTTAAGTTGGTATTTATTTTTGTAGTAGAAAATCTACGACATAACTAATATTGATTTTAAAAATCGATCAACAGCAATCTGGGTGTTCTATTTAGTATACTCTTTACAGCGCACAAGCGCTTGAAGAGTATAATGGTAGTTTTGAATTTTCCAAAATCAACAAAAAACGTCCCAGAGAAAAAGTTTTGGATAGAAATGTGTTTCATGCAAAAATAAGGGAACGTTCAAGTATTACGTAACGCAAATTATACCAAAATTCATACACTTTATACCCCGGTTCTCGCGTTATTTAAGGCTGTAGAGATTTCATATTTTGTCCACCCCCTCTAACACCCCCCCCCCTATTTGGGGGGTAACCAAAATATGAAATATCTATAACCTATAATAACGCGAGAACTGGAGTATGAAGTGTAATTTTGGTTTGCGTTACGTAATACGTGAACGTTCCCTAACTTTGAAAATCTCCGTCTGTCAGTCCGTCCGATTTGACGTTTTTCGTAAGCACGATAACTCAAAAACGATCGACTCAAAAATTTTAGGAAAAATCAAGTTGTATGAGAAAAGGATCCCTATCGTAAATAATCCCCCCAAAATCAAAAAAGTTATGAGGTTAAACTTAAAACTGTTGACCAACTGACAACTTGGTATAAATCGAGGAGCCGCAAAAAAAAATAATAATATTTGTTGTATTACCTTTTAAAGTAACTTAAAAGAAAGCTTTCATTTGGGTTTCTTTTAAGAAAGCAAGCAAAACATTTACGTACTGAGCATTTAAAATACTAAAAATAATAATATTTTGTACTAATACTAATTTCTTGGAAACAAGTACGAACTGAACTTCAAATTAGTTAAATATGTCAATATTAAGTATTTTTATACTTGCACCAAATATCTAACATCACAAATGTAAAAACAATCAAAACTGCTTGAAGACGTGTGAAATTAGCTGCTGTGTTTGCAAACAAAGGGGAATAAACACCATTATCTAATTCTGTTAAGTTGGTATTTATTTTTGTAGTAGAAAATCTACGACATAACTAATATTGATTTTAAAAATCGATCAACAGCAATCTGGGTGTTCTATTTAGTATACTCTTTACAGCGCACAAGCGCTTGAAGAGTATAATGGTAGTTTTGAATTTTCCAAAATCAACAAAAAACGTCCCAGAGAAAAAGTTTTGGATAGAAATGTGTTTCATGCAAAAATAAGGGAACGTTCAAGTATTACGTAACGCAAATTATACCAAAATTCATACACTTTATACCCCGGTTCTCGCGTTATTTAAGGCTGTAGAGATTTCATATTTTGTCCACCCCCTCTAACACCCCCCCCCCCCTATTTGGGGGGTAACCAAAATATGAAATATCTATAACCTATAATAACGCGAGAACTGGAGTATGAAGTGTAATTTTGGTTTGCGTTACGTAATACGTGAACGTTCCCTAACTTTGAAAATCTCCGTCTGTCAGTCCGTCCGATTTGACGTTTTTCGTAAGCACGATAACTCAAAAACGATCGACTCAAAAATTTTAGGAAAAATCAAGTTGTATGAGAAAAGGATCCCTATCGTAAATAATCCCCCCAAAATCAAAAAAGTTATGAGGTTAAACTTAAAACAAAAAAAAACCGGAAGGAAAAGTCCGATTGGTGTATAGAAAAATTACTATAGTTATTATAAGGGACAATTGTACCAATTTATGCTTAAACAAATAAGTAATAGGCGGCGCCACTTTTTAATACATACATATGAGTACGCACAAGAGATCAAAGCCATTATATTTTGGAAAGTATATCAAGAGAAAACGCAATATACAATCCACTGTAAAGAGTATATTCTGAAATGCGAAGCATAACATATCTTCACGACTTGTTTATTTATTGATTTCCAATGTTATGTCGCCGTGAAGCACACTGGATTAAATTAAACTGTGCCGGGTCAAATAGGAATTAGAACTGTTCCAATAAAACTTAATTGATTTAGTATTGACCCTGTCGTTCATAGATCACGGTTAGATAAAAAGCGTCGCACACAAAAGATTACAACCAACAATTAAATTTGTATCTTGACGTTAGAACAAAATATGAACATATTGCGTCCCCTTTAAAAGGATATTCTTCGCAGAATTTTGTTTTTCCCACCTAGGTGACTTCAACTGGTGAACAACTGGTCTTTGTTTTTTTTCTTCTGTCTGTTTTTGTTCTTTTTTCTTTCAAAAAGGCCATATAAAGCAAATCAAAACGAAAACAAACAGAATTAGCAAAGAACAAATTAGGCCCAGATGAAGCGAATTTTGATATTGTTAATATTGTCGACAATATTAACAATATTTTTCAATTATTATTATTTTATTATTATCTTTCTTTTCTAGGTTTCTAGTAAAAAGAGTGTTTCTGTGGTGGCTGCGAGAAAAACAATTGTATTTTCTCAACAATGACGTTTCGAAACGGAACCAGGTGCGTGATTTGTTTGGATTATTAATTATAATATAATTTTATTCGTTTTTTATGCCCACGGAAATATTAGTTTGCTAAAAATAGATACATTTCTGGATCTGTTCATTCCATTAATATGATCAAAAGTAAATAGGACAAGAACAGAATTATATTAAAAATTAATATGTCAAAAATTGCCTTTAATTACTATTAGAAGGTTGTTTTATTGTTAGAGTGGGGGAGTTAGCTTTCATTAGAACCCAACAAAAAAACAATGCTCGAAGCTAAAAGATGAGTCAAAATTTTGTTAAATTACATGGCTTCAAATGTGTAAAAAAATATTTCAATGCTCTCATAAAAAAACAATATTTGGTTTTATTAAGTTAAACTCCTTAAGGGGACTATTCGTTTCATAATTGTAAAAAAATAAACTTTTTATTTTTTTTTTGTGAAAGGAATATTGTATTTATTGAACTGATTTATTTTGGAAATATTTATAAAACATATTAAGAATATATTTTTTTGCATATTTAGTAGATCTTGACCACTTCAGAAGTCCAAAAGACACTTTTTATAAACGGCTCCACAGTTTTTGGGCTTTCTGTAACACATAGAGTAAAAATTCCAACGGGATTCTATTCATAAGACTAAATACTATTAACTAAACCTAAAAAATATGATATTTTTATCATTTTATAAACATTTTTCTGAATAATTTAATGGCTTTTTTTTCATTTTTCAGAAAAATGTTTATAAAATGGTAAAAATACTAAAAATAGAATATTTTTTAGGTTTAGTTACTAATATTTAGTCTTATGAATAGAATCCGGTTATTTTTATTCTATGTGTTACAGGAAGCCCAAAAACTGTGGAGCCGTTTAAAAAGTGTCTTTTGGAAGACGCCCTCCGAAGTGGTCAAGATGTACTAAAAATGCAAAAAACATTATATTCTTAATATGTTTTATAAATATGTCCAAAAGAATTCAGTTTAATAAATACAATATTCTTTTCACAAAAAAAAAAATAAAAAGCGTATATTTTTCCAATTATGAAACGAAAAGTCCCCTTAAGGCATCAATAATATAAAATAATAAACGACAATTTTTGTGGAAAAGTAACTTTAAAAAAACTAGAAAGTAACGGTACCTATATAAAAGAATGTTAATTTGGACGATTAAATACTTTGAGGTAAAAAAACTATAATAAACATAATTATGATGTCGTATATTACGACATAAAAGCAACAAAAATGTTATTTTATGTCGGACAATTTAAAATAATTATAGAACTGTAAAAATACACCTATGATATACAAAAATATCTAATATTTGTTAATAAAAAATAATTCTTAGATCGGTTTTAAGGATACAGGTTTTAATATGGGGGTAATTTGATATTTTGATTTTTTTTTTCATACTTTGTTTTGTAAAAGGGAAATAGTGGAATCGTAAAATGAAATGGACCGTACAGTAGGAAAAAAAAGAGCAAAGAACTAACGATCCTATAAAAACTAGGGATAAAAACATTTAAACGGACTTTTACTGTCCTAATCAAACAAAAATTTACTTAAGTAGTACGTTGCAAACTATATCATAAAAACATTGGAAAAAAGTGCATCTTATGAAAAGGGATAGTTAGGAGAAGATTAAATTACTTAGATATTTTGAAGCTGGGAGTTAAAAGAAATGCAAGCCTAGAATGAAATACTGCTCGCAAATAACAAAAGGTGTATGGTGCAGAAATGTTTGAGGAAATAAAATAACTGGCTGGGACTAATGATAATCATAAGGATTTTTATTTGCACTGATTTTGTAAACAAATAAATAATTAACCTTTGTTTTGATACTTAAACTGTAAAAAATGGAGGTAAAATAAGAGTAATATTAAATTACAAAATTTATATGATTTAAACCGATTTTATCTTTAATCTTTAAGAACAATAAATAGTAAATTAAACATTCAAAAATTATATTATGTTTAATTTACTATTTATTGTTCTTAGAAAAAGATTTTACATATAATTTTTATATAAACGAGAAAAAAATACAGAAAAATGTAATCTTTAAATTCACCCTTTAAATTTACGATGAGGATGGAAAATCCTAAAATCAAGTATTAAAATTACAATATTAGAGGAAAGTCGCCTAATTTCGGATACCATTTACAATGTATTCAATATTTAATACTCGGTATTACTTTTTGATATTTTTTTATATAACCAGATACAACTTATTATAGCGAACCATGATTTATTATAAAAGCAATTTTATTACAGTTTATTTTTTCCAAAAAACACGGTTAAAAAAAATCAGCGCATTTTTGTGCATTTGAAAAAGGGCTCCTAATTTCGGACATATCCGAAAAATTTTTTTCAAGAGTAGTTCTGGATCCCATTGCTTATGTTTCTTGTTATTCCTTCACATTTAAGACGTTATTTAATCATTAAGCGATTTTCTACGAAATACTATAGGAACTATAATTTTAGATTCCCAATTTCGAATATCTTAGTATCTTAGGTAATTTTCGTTTTTTCAAAATTGTTTATCTTAGTTTGTTGTATCATTATAAAAAAAATAATTAATGGTTGGTTATCCTGAATAATAATTACCTTGCGGATATCCGAAATTGGGAATCAAATGCACAAAAATGGTCTATCCGAAATTAGGCAACTTTCTGCTTTTTAGATTAGAAATTTGTAGAATGTTTACGTTTTCAAATTGCTTAATTATGAATAGTGGATCAACTTAACTAACATCATAACTTACCCAAGACAGAATCACGAACTTTTATAACGATTATTTATAAAATAAACAAGCATAATAATGCAACTGAGCACAAAACTGCCATTTGCAATATAAACGATTTGTGCTGCCATTTAAAGGGGAGAAGCTCTACCGTTATCATATTACAGGACGGATTTAGTTTGACTTTTGGCTTCACATAAAAGTAGGTTTCTGTTTACCTTTGCAGACAGTATCTTAAATAAACTACTATCCGAAATTTGGAAACCATCCGAAATTAGGCGCATTTCCTCTACTTTAAAATTACGGTATAAAATTCGACAAATCTCTTTTAAAATTCTGGTATCAATAGCCGGTAATTATATTACAGGAAATCTTATTTACAGTGTAGATTTTAAAAGCTTAGGCGTCACAAAATAAACAGAAGTCACATACCGAATTTAAAACTGCTATGTTCAAAAGTTATCGCAAGAAAAATCCGCTACTGTAAAACCATAAAAATGGAGATATGCCTGTATGTCGTTGCACCGATGATATGCTGGATGCAGGTTGAACGATCTTTTCCATAAATACTATTTTTCGGCTATAAATATCGCAAGATCGGCGAGTAAAACGTGAAAATAGCAATTCCCATTGAATTCATCGTGCACGCCTAGCTGGAATTAACTTTAACCCAAAAGTGCTCAAAGAAAAAATCGGTAGATCGCTTTTTGAAAAAAAAAACGAATTAAATTAGTTTTATTGAAAAAATACATGGGCGAAACAGTATATTTCTAACCTAATAAGAAAATGAAACATTTCCAACTCACGAGATGCTGTTTGGCCGAGGCGTAACCTAGGCCAAATTAGCATCTAGAGATTTGGAAATTTTATTTTCTTATGTGGTTAGAACAGAATTTTATTCACAAGCATTAATAATAAATACAATACCCGGTAAAATTCACCATTTTAAATGATCTACAGAAATTTTGCAGATTTCTAACGTCACTATATAATTCAACTAAATAACAATTTAAATAAGTGGCTTGTTGCTATTATTAGTCTACGTATAAACCATATAATATATAAATAAATATTATTTCTTATTGTTTTTTGTAGAAATAAATAAAAATGTTATTCGCAAACCACGGCTTTTTACATACAAGGCGATAGTTTCGCCATCTATGAGGTATAACCAAAAGCCAAAAAACAGGTTAGATGTGAATTCATTTCTAACCTTGGTTAAAAATGAAAAGCTTTTTTAACTTTAAAAGAAGAAAACAAAGATGATAGATTTTGCAACTTTTTATAATGCATATATGCATTATAAAAAGTTATATATAAAGGATGTTTTTCCGTATGCTTGGAAATAAAGTAATTTTTTTTTTCGGCCCGAGTGTAAAAAACCTACATCACAATTTATTGCCCGTGTATTATAGAATATTTTTTATTCGATTTTTACTAATTATAATAAATTATTAAAATAAAACTGAAAATAATGCATTAAAAGTTTATAAATATTACAGTAAAAGTAAAGTATTCTAGTTAAAAAAAGCTTACTTAAAAACAATTTGTAGTTCGCGGGCCAAGTCTAACTTTTTGCCCGAAAAACACGGACCAAATGTGTCGCTTTTAAAATCAATAGGATATTTCTTTTTTGTTCATATTTTAAATTAAAATTACCTTCCTATTTTTGCAATATTTATTTACATGTTTTAAACAAAAAGAAACTTATCTACCAATTTTTTTAATCTTTGTCTCAAAGTAATCGTAAGGCATGTTACAAACCAAAAAAAGTTAAATCTTAAAATTTAAAAATTGAGGGCACTTTTAAGTTGAAGTCAATTCAAGCTAGGCGGGCGTGTAGACGTTGTTCTAGACCGTGAACTTCGAAAAGTTTTCCGAGAAACAATGCGTACTATATTTAATATCGTACATGTGTTTATGAGTAAAAACTTCGGTCTATGTGCGTTTAAAAATAGAAATCTATGCGGAGGATAAAGTTTACTTTTGCAGAAGAAAAACAACGTAGGTACTATGGTTCGATTTTTTAAAGAATGCATTCTTATTACATTAATGTTAATGACTTTCCTACATTTTTTCTCTTTTATAGAAAAATATAGTAAACAATTTTTAGTGCACTTATAGCGTATATAGCACCAACAATATTTTATAGTTTAAAAGATAAACGCCTTTTTTTAACCGATATCCAGTTGTGACACATCACTGAAAAGGAAATTTGAAGCAGCATCAAAATATATTTAAAAAATAGCCAGGCAAATTGTGAGTTTCTAATAAAAACATTCGATAAACGCTAAAATCTTCAAAAAGTTATCTCTTATAATAACGGAGAAAATCCACTGAAAACTTTCATTAATTAATATTGATACAGTGTATTGCCAAGTACATATATTATTTAATTAATTCTATTTTTCTCAGTGTATAGAAAATCAAATTCCATCTAGAGAAATAAAATAAAACTTTTGTTGCCTAAACTAATTAAATTTAAGCATAAACCCAGAAATTTCTCGTGTTATTTCTCATGATCTGTAATAAGCGAATGTTCTCCGAAGATATGGTTATTTGCAGGAAAATTTATACACGAAAGATAGCAATCTTTCGCATCGAAACTTAATTGGTAGCCATTTTCTAAAATTGCACAATTCATCTATTCTAGGGTTGCCATCCGGCCCGATGTACCGCGACATGTCCGCTGTTTTATAACATTTTGGTCGATGTCTCCGTTCGCCACTAAAATTTCCCAGATTACGGAATAAAATGAATTTCTATTAAATTTTAAATATATTTTTTATAATTATTCCACTTTGCTAACAATTTGCTCTAAAAAAATATTAAGTATTATCAGATGCACTTTTTATTGTGTTTTTACTCTGAATTCAAATCTGCTATTAGAGCTTTTCTGCCAACGCAAAATATAAAATATTGCATTTTTAAAATCATTCCTATGCCACTCTAAAAAAGTTTGCGGTAAAATAATTAGTTCTTAAAGCAGATTTTAAATCAGTAGAAAAAATATTAAATAAATAAAAATTGACAGTCTATAAAATATATACAACCGTGCTGTCGTTTTTTATTTCTTTTATTTTTTTTATAGAAAAAATTTTAAAATTTTGGACCAAAATTAAAATTCTAATAAAATAGAGCTGTGACAAAAAAATTATCTTTCGAAAATTTTCAATTTGAGCCAATACCAAACTACTAAAAAAGTATTTGGGCAACTTTTTTAGTAGTTCGGTACTAGGTCAAACTGAAAATTTTCGAAAGATTTTATCAGAATTTTTATTTTGGTTCAAAATTTTAAAAATACCTATTTTTTCTATAAAAAAACTACAACCGTACAGTATATATTTTATAGACTATCAATTTTTAATTTATTTAATATATTTTTTGCTAAAACCTTATTATCGGTGTCCCGAACACATACCGACAAACTTTAAGGGGTGGTAGAGGACATCAAAGCAAACATTTTTTGTTTAGTAAACATATGTCCGCAAATGAGCCGTTTGGGCTGTAGAGCAAAAATAATTATTTAAATAAAAACAAAAATTTTAATATAAAATGGACTAAAAATATAAAATAAATAGGACCAAAAAGTATAAAATAATTTTTCCTAGCCCCATACATCTTTATAACCTCATAAGGGTTTATAACCTCATACAGATTGATCTGAAAATTTGTGATTGTGAATTTTCAACAAACGGTCAACATTTTGAACTATTATTGTAAACCATCATTTATTTGTCAATAAAACAAAGTCCTATGAGCAAAAAGTGATTTAATTAATGTCCTCCTAAACATTTTTTGTAAAATAATAACAAAAATCATTTTTTAGCTCTACAGCCCAAACGGCTCATTTGAAGACATATGTTTACTAAACAAAAAATGTTTAAACTGATGTCCTCTACCACCCCTTAAAGTTTGTCGGTATGTTTTCGGGACACCCTGTATATTAGTTATTAGTTATATTAGTTATACCGTGCAATAAGGTTTTTTAGCGATGCCCCGGTTTGGCTCTGCAAAATATCCCATATTTATTATGGCAGCCCTAAGCTAAGCAGAAAATCCCCATTAGAGATAAAATCATTTTTATATCACCTATAAACATATAACTACAACATAATTTTCTTTGATCCAGCCAGCGAGATTTGTGCAATTGATTTTATTATGCATCGCATATACGCAATTTATTTAAATTGAATGGCAAAAACTAATTCTAAGGTAAATTTATATAATTTAAATAATAAGGAATTCTTTGTGTGAGAGTTGATATCAAATAAAACAAAAATGTTGGGAAAAACAGCACACTGAAAAATATTTTGTAGTTATTGTGATTTGGTTTTTTGTTTATTGTTTTGTTAATGTTCGCATTTTGGAGTGGATATTGAGAACCTCGATAAAAACTATATGTTAAAATGCAATTTTTTACGATTAATAATAGGTGAGTTATTGCCAAAAATATTCGTGTTTGCCCACCCCCACCCGAATGTTAACTATTGTTGCGTTTTGTCGGACCATTCCGCGGTTTGAATGGTTTGGACGGAATGCACAGCGACAAAACTCCAAGGTTTGATTCACGGTTTGTTTTACAATGTCATTTGTTATATGTTAAAACCTAACCTAGTTTTTTAACTCAGAATAAAATCAGTGCAATGAATGAAAGAGCGTTAGCCCTTGTAATCTGTTTGAGCAAAAAAGGTAATAGAATAAGGAGTTTATCTGAAAATGTTGGACTTTTTTTAAATATTATATCATATCTGGACTAAGTACTCTTGAAAATGACGATGTTAGGTGTTTTATTAATGTAATTATGTTTTTAGCTCAGCAAATGAAAAAGTTTTCAAAAATAAAAACTATGAGGAAGTTAGTCCCAGACAAGACCCCTAAACCTGATTAAAGACTGAAAATTGGTATCTACTTTTTTTTCGGTAGTCACAGAATATGAAATTTTACACTATTCAATAAGAGGATTCGAAAATTTGGGGGATTAAAACCACTGTCCAATAATATTTGTCTTTTTTCCATTTTCCCAAAAATGCCATAACCTCTTAAGGTTAAAACGTTATGATGGCGCGCTTTTCAACTTCATATGACAGATACCCCACCACTTCAATTCCGTTCATTCGATCTAAATCGACGGAATGAAAAGTTTGGATGGGATGGAATGTGTAAGTGAGAAAACGGCTAAACTGTTCAATCCGGTGGCAAAAGTTTCATCGACAAAACGCAATATATATCGACTTGTAAATTTCGAAACCTCGTATCTCAAAAAATAAATTTTCGGTTTGTACTAATTAACTTTTTACATGATAAATGATAACATAATATAATATCGTCGGCTTACAAGTAAAGAGCACTAAGTCCAAAAACATAGTTTTGAGATATTGACAAATTTAACTTTCACTGTTGTTTTTTAATTTTTGTAATAATTCTTACAAAAATGCACGTTTCGCCAAACAAACACTAAGTCGCTTAGTGCAGAAACATTTGAAATAATCTAAGTGCACTAAGTGACTTAGTGTCTATTGCCAGATAAAATTTTATTCAAAATCAAACTGGTGCGTTTTGTATAGTGGGTAACTCTCTTGGCAGTCCACCTAGAAGTTAGTTCGGTTTACATAGATCATCAACAATTAATTACAGTACCATAAAAATCCCATTTTTGCAAAAAAGTGACTTAGTGCCTTTTACTTGTAAGCCGACGATATATTATACAAACTCCAATTAACAAGTCCAATTAGTCTACAATAATTATATTACGCTTTGCGAAATGGAGAAACAATATGATTGATATACCGCAAATTATTTTATATTTATTATATAATTAAACTGTTAAATTTAGCAAAAAAATATTTTTATTTTATTTTAAATGTACAAAGGTGAAGGTTGTTATTATAAAATTTATATAATTTTAATAAATTTAATGTGACTAGTCTAAATACTAGTAAATTCACCATAATTATTTCAGATATTCCACAACTTTTGTCATTTAAAACGACTAATTATACAGTGCGGTCCAAAAGTCACCCCCCCCCCTTTTAACTTTTGAACGAGTTGAGATATCGACTTCAAATTTAGAACTCTTAAATAAGACAACAAACTATCTTTAAGCATATATTTGATATTTCAGCTCTTAAAATCTGGGCAGGGGGGCATGGGTGACTTTTTTTTTAATGGAAAGGGGGGTCGTGTAATACATCATTTTAAAGCTTATAAAATTCTCTATTTAAAGTAATATTTTTAAATTTTTTAAAAATGTTTTTTAAGGTTTTGATTTTTCAATTTTTTGTGCTAAAACATTCGATTTTTTAAGTTTTTTTTATAAATTTTTATTTATGTCAACTAAAATTAGTTTAAAAGTACAATTAACATTTTTTTATGATGAAATTAGGGATTTTTAAAAAATTATTTGTTTTTTTTAGAGGAATTTTGACATTAATACCCATTTTCAACCCCATTTTAAACCCAAAGTTTTTTTTTTAATTTAAAAATATGGAGTTAAATGAAGAATTTTATAAGCTTTAAAATGATGTATTACACGACCCCCCTTTCCATTGAAAAAAATGTGCCCCTTGCCCCCCTGCCCACATTTTAAGAGCTGAAAGTATTAAATATATGCTAAAAGATAGTTTAAGTTGTCTTATTTAAAAGTTCTAA
The DNA here is from genome assembly GCA_958510825.1 of Brachypterus glaber. NCBI lineage: Eukaryota > Metazoa > Arthropoda > Insecta > Coleoptera > Kateretidae > Brachypterus > Brachypterus glaber. The sequence continues at coordinate 92,276,308 of OY294044.1, forward strand.
ATTTGAAGTCCATATCTCAACTGGTTCAAAAGTTAAGAGGGGGGGGGGTGACTTTTGGACCGCTCTGTATGGATCTTTCTAAATAATTTAAGGGGTTTTATTTTGTATCGTCAAAGGAGATTCTGTACATAATATGCACAGAGTAACAGAGTACTCTGTGATAATATATTATTATGGACTTAAGCGCTTTTTGGTGGCCACATTTTAGCGAATTTTTAAATTAGCAAATATATTGCTTAGATATAAAGAACTTTCACTTTCGGGTTTAGACCGTGTTAATGGATTTTCACTTTCCGACGTTTCGTCTCTTACTACTAGCGACATCTTCAGGGATTAATCTGAAACTTAAAATCTAAAATATTGCTTAGAGTTTAATTTGATAAAATTAACATTAGGTAAATCTGAATTTTGTAAAAGTTATTTATTAAGTTAAACATTAAATTAGGTTATACAGGGTGATCAGTAACTGACATGCCAAAATTTAAGAGGTGATTCTACATACAAAAATATGAAAAAAAGCTTCTATAAAGGTTGGTCCGGAAATGAGCCCTAAGGGAGCTACGGCCCTTTGAAGATGACATATTGAATGGGGAACAAAAAAAATCTTCAATAACATTTTAATACTGCAGGGTGATTCTTCATTTAAAACTGAGCAAAATACACCAATACACCGAAATAGTAGTAATAGCCTATTAATAAGTAATGTTTTTGGTGGCATAAAATGTTACTTCCTCTTAATTGCATTTTCAGTGTTACACTATATGACATTTTTTATGTATTTTTACTCAAGGAATCTATATTTACAAAAAATCCAAAAAAAGTACACATAAAAAAGTTTGGGGCAAAAATGTGTTAAGCCTAATACATTTTTCCGTCTAGGCACGCCTCTGGATAAAAAAAAATAACATAAACTTACTGCCCTTATTAATACTATTATACAGGCAAAAGATCGTCGCTCTAGCTTAAACCAGAGTTATTAATTAAAAACCTTATTTTTATTATAATTTTAAAGGGCCGTAGCTCCCTTAGGGCTCATTTGCAGAACAGCCTTTATATGAACTTTTTTTTATATTTTTGGATGCAGAATCACCTCTTAAATTTTGGCATGTCACTTATTGATCACCCTGTATATTAAAATAATTAGTTAAAAAAATAGAAATTTTAAATTTTAGCATAAAATAAATACCAGAATAAGATACAATTAGAAAAAGGCATACTTAAGTAAAAATATTAATTGGCTAAACATGTTTTTTGATAATTTCTCGTTTAGCGCACAAAAAAATTGCTACAAAATGAATTACGCAATAAAGAAAATTAGAAGATATGTACAATGTGTATTAGGCAAAAGAAAATAAATTAAGTAAGTTTAAAAATTAAAAAATTGACGTCGCCTGGTTTGGTTGTGCATTAGGCAAAAAATAAACTAAACTTATTTATGTTTTGCCTAATGCACAACCAAGCTAAATTTATTTAAGAATTCAAAAATTGACGTCGCCCCAATTGCTTAATTTCCCTTTGAGTACAGTTCTTTCGGAAAAAAGTGGGACATTTGAAATTGTTTTGTTTAAATTGGTTAAATAAAACTGTCAATTTTAATGTTTATGTCAAATATTACTCATTTTACTAAGTCAAATTGACTTATTCTGTCAAATTATTTCAACCTACATTACAGGTTTCTTTTTGCGTCCCACTTATTTCGGATAAAAGTGTATGTATTAATTTGATTTATTTTTAATAACGGTAAATAGAATGTTTCTTTGTCAGACATTTGTACGTCGTGGCAACCGCGCACGACCGTCAAATTCAACTCAAGTATCCACACAAGAAGATATACTTCTTTTATACAAGTAGATCCACTAAAATACTAGATCTCAAGGTGTAAAAAATATATAGAAAAAAAAAACTAATTCATAATTTATAAACAAATTTAAATTATTAGTAGCATATTAATATGTTAATTTAACAGCCACGATTTTGATACGAATATATTTTATATAAACGTAATCAGCGGTCAACCATGCATTAAACATTATAATTTAATACATAATTTATGTTATGTTAATTTCACCCAACGTAATATGTAACCAAAAATGGTCTATAAAACTCAAAATATGAAGCACCGCGCTACTATTTAAAACATTTGCTAGGATACTCCATAAATACTGTATGTTTGGACTGGATTTGTGTAAAATAGAGAAATTTTAGTTTTTACAAAACGAAGATTATGTTTTTGACTTATCTGTATGTTTTGTCTGTTTCGCTCTAAAGCCTAAACTTCTAGACTAAGTCTTAAGACCACTTTACACGGAGCAATTTGTACGCAAGTTTGATGATATGCAAGTTTGCTACCAGATATAGCATGAGGACAATTGGACATTGATTTGCCTTTTCACGGAGCAAGTTGTACGCAAGTTTGGTGCCATATATTGCAAGGTAAACAGTGCTGCCAACCAGACAATTTTGACGTGTCTCTACCATTGAGGTTGAGGCAATGGTCTCTGCGTTTGTTGACAAAAACATAACCTAGCATTTGCCTTTTTAAGAAAGTTTTTTAGTTAGAAAGACCGCCCTATTATTAATAATAATCATAATTTTTAACATGTGCAGTTCCTACTATATTAGTAAAATGAAATCGATTTGGTAACTTTTTTTCCAGGTTGGTACCACGAAAATAACCATAAAACTTGCGTGAAAATCGCCGAAAAATAGAACATGTTCTAAATAATTTGATGGCACGAAAATGGCCTCAAACTTGCCTGAAGGCATGCGCAGTGACTGAATCATTCTTGCAACAAACTTGCATAGCATCAAACTTGCGCACAAATTGCTCCGTGTAAAGTGGCTTTTACCAATTGGACCGGAGGTGCCTCAGGAAAAAAAATCAAATTAGTTTTTTTGAAGTTGGTATACATGGTATACATTAGTTCAAGTATGTAAACAGTTGACAACACGTGACTCCCAATTAAAATTTTGAGTTGACAGTTATAATTGTAACTGTCAACAGATATTAAACATTAAAAAAAAGCCTTATTTTATTCACAGATGAAATTAGTAACACAGGTTTACCACTACAAAAAGGGCCTTTGAATGGCCTTGAAGTGAACTCAGATGAAGTGAGATAACAGTCTCCTGCCCAATTGGGCCTAAAACAAATTGTCATGATCATGCAAAGTATTGTAATGGCTCTATCAGGGTTATAAACGGGTAATTTGATTTCTACCACTTTAAGATTGAATTAAAATTCAATTTCAATTCAATTCAATTCAATGTATTTCTTTCTCATAAATTTACAATAGAGCATATTATTTAACATCAGAATAATTTATGAAAAAGTGGATCCGCCTAAGCAGAATTGCTTGTTTTGCGGCATCCGCAAGGTTTTTTTTAATAAATATAAGAAAATAATATACTAAAAAGATAAGAAAAATTAAGAAAAAGTTAAATTATCAAAAAATAAAAAAGTATAAATCTAAGATATAATTAAAAAAAAAGACTATATACTTAGGCTAAGAAAGTAATATATATATATATATATATATATATATATATATATATATATATATATATATATATATATTTAACTATTTTTAAGTAATAATAATATTTGTCACGCATGGCCCACATTGGGTTTTTTCTGATGTATTTTTCTAAGAATAAAAAAAAATCGCAAAATAAACTTCGGAAGAAAATGATCAAAATTTGCGTTACGTAATACTTGAACGTTCCCTAAGTCTTTTAAATCATATAATTACGAAACCATCTATATTAGGATATTACCTACTTATAATAACATTGATTTAAATAAATAAGTTAATTGTTAATAAATAGAAACATAAGTGATTCACACAAATGAATCTTTAAGTTTTAAAAGAGGCTATGTAACATTTTTAGTCAAATTAAGTTAATAACGTATATAATATCTTATACGCATAGACTACTACCAGAAACAAAAAAAAAATCTTGATTCCTTTGTTAGGGATAAAAAAAATCGTTTGGACTTTTAAAGGGGATTACGTCCTTAGGATTAAAGTAGCTTAAAAAAAAATCTAATTTGGATATCTCGACCAAAAACTGAGGGCATATTTTAAAAACATTTACATCAATCTACCAAAATACAAGCTTTGTTTTTCGTTAAGCACCCAATTAACGCCTTCTATTTTAAAATTATATTTTAAATATGTCAGAAATAATGACTAAATGGTCACATAATTGGGCCGCGTTATGCAGAAAGCTACCAACCCACATTGTGAGATGACAGTAAATTGTTGAACTTTTTTCCTAATAACTTTTAAATGTTTTGACTAAAACACCCAAAAATAACCATTTGTTTCACCTGTTCATGTATCAGAACATGTACAAAATATGCAATCTTTAATTAAATTCCTGTAAAAGATATTGTGTAAAACGTTTCGTAATCTACTGTCATCTCACAATGTGGGTTGGTAGCTTTCTGCATAACGCGGCCCAATTATGACTATTATATCAAGATTAAGTTTTTTTATGCTTTTAACTAAGCTGAGAACAAAAATATTAAAATATAAGTTATTTTATAAACAATAATGTACCTATCGAATTTTTGAAAAAGGGAGAAAGAGAGAAAGAGAGAGAGTTTTAAAAGGGGTATATGTCCAGCATGTTCTTTTTTCCATTAAAAAAAAACTGATAATTTGATGTTGTCAATAATAATCAATAAATAATCATAAATAATCTTGTAAGAGTATTTATGGTAGTATTTATCAATGGCTTTTAAATAAATAGGTTTTTTTGCTGTTTTCGAACTACTTTTATGGACATAACCCCCTTTTAAAACTCGACGATTCAAATAATCAATTTAAGGTTAAACATATAATTTTATTACTATTATAATTATTAAAAAAATATTTTTACTGTATTTTAATAAACTACTGACAATAAGGAGTATTGTTCCGTTCTCTGGGTCAAAATCGTCGTTAAGAAGATTTTATAGGCTCAAGATTTTTATTATAGGAACTAAATGTGAAGACATTGACACAATAATATTATAATAGGATATAATTTTATATCCTACATGTATACAATCGTCTGTTAGAAAGGGGCCGTACTTTAAATACGTAAGGCATTTTTTACAATTTTGACCGTTCTCCCCCATGTAACGCTTCTTAACGCTGACTATTTCACAAACAATATATAGGCCAATCAAAACCTTGCATTTTTAGTTTCTTGATCAATCAGATCAAAATGAATATGATAATTGTTGCACATGTGCAATTATCACTTGGTTACTATGGAAACAAGAAACTGACAGTTACTCATATCTTAATAAATGTTATATTTTTGCAAAATGTGTTTTTAATTTGTGAAGCTTACCTTTAGTTGATTTATTTTTATTGATAAGCAATATAAATGCTTATTTTATTAGCAAAACATCCTGGGTATAAACCCTAATTAAGTTCAGATAATATATTATATTTTATGCACTTTCCATCTTAAAAGCTTTAAATTACTGATATTCATAAATTTTAATTTATTTAATTGAATCTTGGTATTAAAAACAGGCCACTCAAAAATAATTTAAACACATATTTAATAAAAATATATTTACATTAAAAAAGTAAATAATTTACTTCTTTTAAATGACGGAAATCAAAACATCAAATGACTGCGCTGGTACCAGTAAAGCGTTGCCAAACTTTATTATAAACCGATCGCAAATTGTTTTTTTACGGGTGGAAACAACCGTTATTTTATTTCTTTTCAGTTGAAAACTAAACTTTTTAAACAAAAACAGCAATGATTTTTATGTAAATGCTAAAATATATGATAACAACTATTTTATTGGAATAATCTCAAGCATAAAATATCCCTCAAGCAAAGTTTAGACTTGCCAACATTCGCGAACAAGTGAACATCGTGGTTTTAAAAAGCGCGGCAAATTTGAGATTTAAAATTTTAATTATAGTTGTAAAGTAATATTGTTGTTTAGTTCTTAAATTTTTAATTTAAATATGAAACAACATTAAACATGGTAAAATTATATACTTCCTTATTTTGTTTGTGAAATAGTCTTTCAAAATACCATTCGTGCATGTTGAATTATACATAATTTTTTTAATGTATATAAAAAAACATTTTGCTTAAGCCAAGCAAAATATTTTTTTAATACAGTAAAAAAATTATCGATAATTCAACATGCACTTATGATATTACTACTGAGAATTCCCCCCCCCCCCCTCGATAAATACGTAACGCTAGAAACCAAAAAATTGGATGAAAGACAAACAGTACAGTACAGTTTTTATTTCTTTAAAAATAATAAAGAGCGTTATGTAACGACACGTCAGACTCCTTTCTTCCCCCTCGTAACGGATCGTAACGCTCAGCACCTACCACCCTTCTCTCCCCTAAGTGCGTTTTACGTAAGCACTCAAAGAATACCGTACAATGTTGCCTACATTTTTACCCGACTACACCAACTCGAAATGAGGGTTATGTGAAGCGCCGTATTTAACGAAAATTAAATTTTTTTGAAAACCCTAATAAATCGAAAAAAATGATTTTTATAAAATTCTGATTTATTGATGATAAAATAATTGTTCACGTTAGGCTCGGTTTTTTAAAACTGGGTAATCGGGATTTTCATCATGTTAGGATGCAGTGTTAGGTACAGTTTGAAATCAATATTTTTAAAAATGTTCCTATATTTACTATTTAATTGGCTTTTAATAGCTTCCAGACCGAGTACTAAATATTTGGCATAACACAGACTAAACAAGTGCATATTTAACCTGCAAAATAAAAACAATAATTGTGGTGGAAAAAATATTTAAGAAAAATTTTATATTTAACTGTTTATTTAAAAAAAAATTATTGATATAAGAGTAATAGGTTTATTATTTAAATAAAACAAGATACAAATCCACAATAGGATTTAATTTACGTTAAAAGTTAAGCATAAAATATACTAATTTGTGCTTACACTCCGAAATATACTTTCCTATAATGTTCAATAAAACAGTTACCGCCATCTTTTGAGATTTTGATTTCTTAGAAAATCTCCTGAAAATTTTTGTTGTGAATCTTTTCGCGACTCAATTTATTTTGCAGGAAAAAAAAATACTATGGTACATTAAAAGATGTACTTGTGGTTTTAGCTTCGTTCTTCTCAATTAATTAGAGTGGGAGGAACAGCATTTCAATGGGGCCTTTTAAGTTGAAGCTCCAAGCTCTCAGAGCATAGTTCACTCTCTCTTTTTAATTCTTTGTTTGAAAAGAGAGGTAAATATTACTCGGAGCCCTTCGAGCTTCAACTTAAACGGCCCCAATAAAAAAAATGTGAAACGGGTACCTTTTCTAGACGGGTGGAAATCTTTTTATGGATTTTAAACTAATCGTAAAGTCTATCAGCAATTTTCTTGTTTTCGTTTTTCACGGACTCGTTACTTTTCCTGTATTTTTTGACCATTTTCTTTTTTTTTTCCTTTCTAGCTTTATAGAGTCTTTTTTAACGAGGCCATTATCAGATATAAATTTATTCAAGAACATCAAAATTTTATTTTACCTGACTGAATTTTTACTAGTGTCAAAATTTGATATTTAATTAAAAATGTATAAATATATCAAAATTTATTAAAATGGCTATATCTCGGAAACTAATAGTCCTACGATAAAAATGATCACATGTGTTTTTGTAAGGAATTATACATTATTTTCATTTACGCAAAAAAATTGTCCTTCTATAAATAATAAGTGGCATATCGCTAAAAATTATAGTTTTTGACCATATTTGATGTAACGCAAATAGAAAAGGTCCTAAATCCTTTGGTGAAAGAATTTTTCAAATCGGACGTTCCGTTAAAAAGTTACAAGGTTTACAAATAGACAGACCGACAGACAGACATTTTTTTCGAGATATTGACGTTTAAAGCAGTAAAACGTTTTTTTAGAATATCTCACTTATTGATAACCCGATTTCAAAAAAATTATTTTAAATAAAAGCTGTTTTTAAGCCCTACAAAAATGTTATATACAGTTTTTTGCTAGAAGATAACGTTTTGGAGATACATACTTTCAAACTTTAATAAATTATGTAAGTGTATTAATGGTTGCCTATTCACGTGACCATACAACATTCCTTTTCATAACGTTTCAAATTAGTGACTATAGTGCCGATGTTTTGACAAGGTGCTTGCAACTGTTCAGCTGGTTTACGATTGTGAAATTTTCTAGAACGGTTCGATTGAACTTTTTATTAGGCTAGTTTAAATATGTGTGTTTCGACGCAAGTAATTGCGTACTTCCGCCGGAAGCTAGGCTGTCGAGCTTTACAAAAGCTTTTTAACTAAGACGAGTTAGGTTAAACAAAAACAAGGCATTAATATGCTTTTCAATCTATAGTATACTCTTTACGGTGGGTACACACAGACAAGGCTGTATCCAGGGGGTATCCAGGGGCGGTGCCCCCCCCCCCCTACAATTTTATACGAAAATCTAAATTTTTTTGAAACCCCTCCGGGGCCCGGGTTCAAGGGGGCCCGGCGTTGATAGTTTCTTTTGATTTATAATAAATAGTTTATACTTTATTTTTACTCCCCCAGAACGATAAGGACACAAAGCCAAGCAAATATGCAGGCTCTTTTCCAAGTGGACCATACAGCTTCAAATTCGTAAAAAAATTCGCCTGCGGCGCTTGAGTTTTAAGTACTACATTGAATTAAAGGCCGAAAATTTTACAGAAGTAAAAAAAAAAAACAGGAAAAAAAATTCTCCTGCGGCGCGATTTTCATTCTTTTCGAGATTTAGGGACAAAAATTTTGGGCCCCCACCCCGAAAAAAAATCCTGGATACGCCCTTGCACGCAGAATAATGATAACTAAAAACGACTTTGAGTTTCCTTTCATTTGTGAAAGAGGGAACATCACTTTCGGCCAATTTAACTGCTCCAACAAATGTTTTTGTTTTTGCTTTTTTAGTTGTTATAAACGGTGCCTTGTAAGCTATCAATAAATGTTTTTTTGTGGTTGTATTTTTGGGTTACCCGTATGTGAAACTTTAGATGATTGTAAAATGCGGGAAAAATGATTTGTGGTAAATATGAAAAATAACTAAAAACTAAGATTATAGTATTATTTTCTTCATTTAAATTCAAACATCTAAGTTTCGAAAAAATTAGTAAGGTAATTTATTTTTAAATAAAAACACTTGCGAATAGGCTTATAGCCTCCCCACCCTTACTACTACTAATTCGAGGCAAAAACCTACCAACTTATAATGCTTTTCTAGTTTGAAGCTGTGAGGAGTATAAAATTATGTACGCGAGTCGCGTAGCGCGAACGACCTTAATATTCTACGTTTAGAATAGGTTTGTTTTAGGGCGACTAGTCTTAACCCTAAATATATCTCCAATTTAAAACAGTAGAATGACTATCAGGTTATTGAACTACAATTATAATTAACTTTTTAAAATTTACGTGTTCCAATTAGTATTTTATCGATTTTGATTGTACACTGCAACACTACATATTTTAATTTGAATTTTCCCTTTAGGTCTCTATAATAATAATAATAATAATGAGATAAAAAAGTGGAGATAACTCAATTAGGGAGCGTTCAAGTATTACGTAACGCAAAATTTGGCCATTTTTGAACCCCCCCCCATGCAACGCGGCGTAACATTTTCGATACCCCCCACACCCCCCCCCCCTATTTGTTACATAACATTTTACAAAAAGTTTAAAAAAAAGAAAGGAAATTTTACTTTATGGTTTAAACCGGTTTTTAACCGGGTATTGGCTATGGTTTTCCATCTCTAATTGTTTTTGTTTAGAGGATTTAGTGAACTGTTAACCACGCCGTGTGCAATAAAATTTGCAAGGAATCCGTCTCTTTAAGCCTAGATCATTGTTAAAAACGTGATCCAATAAACATTTTATAAGTTTATAATTTTTTAAGTGTTACGTAACATTTTTACTGACACCCCCCCCCCTCTGTAACGCGGCGTAACGTTTTCGAGACCCCCCACCCCCTCCCCTAGCGTTTTACGTAATACTTGAATGCTCCCTTACAAATTGAAAATTAGGTTTTAGATTTTATACAAAAGAAAAACATGATTTTATCAAAAAAATTGTTAGTCCGGACATGACCTTCTATTAATTTCTGTTTGGATAGAAAAAAATCAAAACTTTTTATTGCATTATTTGTAATTTTAAATGATTTGTCTGGCGAATACTTTTCAAGAAAAAGTTTAAAAAGGGCCAACCTGTAGTTACATTTGCTTTACACAAATATGTTTTTTTTTAGATGATTATGCGTAAAATTATCCTATAATGCGTATAAACCACAAACTTCAAAATCAAGAAATTTCGAGGGTCCTTTGGAATGAAAAAATATACATATACATACATGTATATGTTATATTATGACTCACATATGAAGAGTCCAACTAACATAAGGGCCTAACCCTCATTTTTTGCGAAATACGATTTTTGCTTAATATGTTACTAGAAATAGCAAAAAAATGCATTGGAAAATAAGGTTAGGGGTGCAATTTTTAATATTTTTTTTTTGACCCACCCAAATATTTACGGTTAACTATTTTTAATTAAAATGTGTGTGTTGGGCCCTTTTGATAATTAAGGGCATTGTTTAGGCCCTTATTTCAAGTTTTTTATGTTGAAATTTACATAAAACAAACACTATTAAATTATAATTAATATTAAGTATAAATATAACTGAAAAAAACAAAATAATCACATTTTTGCTTCTCCTATAAAATAATAATTTTGTAGGTTAGGCCCTTATGTTAGTTGCACTCTTCATATTTCCCCTTTGGAGATCATATTTTGCTCCGAAAATTCTCAGTTATAATTAAAGATATTAAGATGTTTTTTTTTTGTACAGTTAGAGTTGCTTGACTGGCTAACATCGTCCTTTTTTTAATTTTTTGCTTTAATTATTTAGTATTTTAGGATTAAAATTACGTATAATTTCCTAATTTTCGAAGTAAGGGAACGTTGAAGTATTACGTAACGCTTCTAGGGGGGTGGGGGTCATTTTGGAGTGTTACGCCCATGTTAATGGTATAGGAAAATAGCGTTACATGGGGGGGGGGGTCCAAAATGATCAAAATACGTAATACTTAAACGTTCCCTAAAACATATTTTATTAAAATAAAAAAAAATCAAAAGGGCGACGTTAGCCGCTCAATCAAATCTTTAACTAAACAATGGTAAAACCCCCTTATCTATATAAAATAAGTTATTTTATTAATAACCGAGAAATTTAATGCCAATACTGAATTTTAACCACACACAGAAAAATGTTTCTTAAATCAAGAATATGTTGATTTGTATATAACGAAGAGAATATATTCTCCGTTAAGGCATAGCATATTCATATTCTGTTTAAAGCAAAATATTACCTTAAATAAGAATATGATTTGCATCAACGGAGAATATATTCTCTTAGTTTTATACAAATCAACATATTCTTGATTTAAGAAACATTTTTCTGTGTGCAATCATACTTTCCGTGTCTGAAATAGAACGCAGTGACTAATACCTAAAACGTATTATGCTGCTCTCGTATAAGGGATTCCCCTCAGACGGAGCTACGCGAACCGCATCTGAATTGGTATGATCCTCGCTTTTTAGCTTACTTTCGCAAATAAGTCACTGCTGTCTATTTGAGACACGGATAATACACATACATATTTTATTTTTCGTTCCATTATGGACAAGAAAACTTTGTTTTTCTTATTCGAGATGACCCTTAAATAGATCGGTCGATTTCTTATCTAGTTAGATTACTTACGGCCATTAAGCTAGTAAATCGATCTGGAAACATACCTGCAAAAGAAAAAAAAAATCATTAATTATTTTGTCATCGAATGATGTTACGACATTCAATAAAAAAAGTCACCAAGTGTTTTAATAGGCGATCGTTTCCTTTTCTAGCCGAGTGAAAAAAATGTAAAACATCTTTTCAAAATATCCAATTCAACAAAGACGAACATTTAAAGAGCCATTAACGAGCTCGTTTACGTCACGTTTACAAAAGTACATTTATCCGAAAGTGACAAACTTTTATTGTGAGTTTTCCAATCTGGAAGAAAATGCGTTCAAAAAGACTGCAAGATTATTTTTGTTAAACGGCTGGTTTAGAATTAAGGCAAATACACGCACTTTTCAAACATGAATGCATTCATTCTAGCTCTAGATACGGTTAGACTATACCATATCGTGTTAGAATGAGCACATGTGTGTCTATAAAAGTAAAGAAAACTGTAGCAAAATTAGAAAAAATAGTTATTTTCTTAACTAGTGTATTAAGTGGATAAAATCACTTAATACACGAGTTGAGAATTTAATTTTATCCAACACCTTTTATTTTTAAATAAAAATCTATAATTTTGCGAAAAATTATGTCAAAAATATTAAGATTAAGTTTTCTTAATACTAAAATAATAGGTAGCCATGGCCTAAGTATGCATATTAAAAATAAACAATTGCTAGTTTTACATTTCTTACAAACGTCAAAATGGACGCGGTGATGACAGAATTTTTAATAAAAACAGTATTTTATTCAAAAACTAAAGAAAAATTTGGGGTTTTCTTTAATTTTTATGGTTTAGTTAACGTGCTTCTATTTATAGAATAGTTATAATACTTAATTAATAGGGTATATAACTAATTTTGGGTGAGATCAAAAGCTGTACGTAAAAGAGTGGGTGAAAAATTTTTAAGTCACTAGTGGAAAAAAACTCACTTTTGACATTTAAAATAGTGCAAAACAAGTGTTTCTGTGAAGGTGTTGGATAAAATATATTTTTTACCATGAAATATTGAATAATTTAATATAGTTTAAAGCTTTGCGTTAAAATTACATACAGTTTATTAGTTTTTCTTAATATTTGACCAGTTTTTAAATAATTTTGTTCAAAAATAAACTTCTCCATCTATTGTTGATTATAATAATTATTTAAACCATGATATCTGTCATAACAATTTGACATAACCTTCAATTTTTGCATTAAAATTTATTAATAGGTGGTAAAATTCAATAAAAAAAATTAAGTACTTATTTGATAAAATTATTAAATAATATTAAGTGCTTTATTAAAAAAAAAATGTGTTTTATGGAATTTACAATGGGTAGTTGGGTAGTAACATGAAACATTGTCTCCAGCCTTGCTTACAGTTTAAAGCCATCCAGTGTTTCATATTTCCAGTCGAAGAAAAAGTATAGTCTATAACACGTACGAAATATTTGGTCCGCTCACGCAGTGTATTGTGTACTCCATACTAGTTATAGAATATACTATTCTACGACCATCTTTGTAAATGTCTGTTTCTGAAATTCTTTTTGTTTTGTAAATAAGCGTTTACTCACAGCGTGCATAATAAAAGTCACGGTTAGGGGATTTTATTGATTTTAGAAATTTATGTTGGCACTAAAAGTATTTTTTGTCCTGGCAACCGTATATATTTTAACGAAGAATTTTGCTATCTTTATTGGATTTTGAGAAAAATATTTTTTGTATTACGAGTGCAAAATTTGATTTCTACTTTCGCGTGATTGCTGCCTCAGCCAGAAAATTCCACGTTCAAGCAGAAATCAGTCATTTTGCACTCTTAATACAAAAATAACTATTTTCCTTAATTTTAATAACGGGTGTTGTCCCGTAAAAAAAAATTAATAAGAATATAGTATTATACACGGTGTATTTGAAATAGGGTCGGAAATTTTAACTGATGATTCTACATCATAAAATATGACAAAAAGTTCCTATAAACATATGTCTAAAAATGCCATAAGGGAGCTACGCCCCTGTGAAAGTGGCTAAAAAAATCGGTTTTTATTTAATAACTCAGGAACCCTTTGAGATATATCAACGAGGTTTTGCACGTCAACTAATCCTACCAAGGCCCGTTTTTATGTGTTATTTTCATGTACTTATTTCAACCAGGGGTGTGCGAAACGGGGAGGGCTTATCAGTTTTTTGTCCCAAACTTTTTTCTGTGTAACTTTTTTGCAATTTTATTTTTGAAATATGATTCCTCAGGTCAAAATACATAAAAAAGGTACTCTTGTTGTAATACTGTAGGATTAACCGTTTTCGAGAAAAATTCATTTGAAGGTGAAATTCTACGGTTCGAGGACGAAAAATTAAATACTAAAATGTTGAAAACCAAAATTTTAATGATGCAATGTTATTCTACATCAAAAACTAAGAAAAAAACCTCATATACAGGTACTTCCAAAAATCAATCCTAATGGAGCTATGGTCTCCTAAATATGCATTATTTTTAAAGCGCTATGGTAGCTTTAAAATCGTTTTTTCGACCTACATGTATGGAAACTTTTTTTCTTAGTTTTTGATGTAGAATAACATTGCATCATTAAAATTTTGGTTTTCAACATTTTAGTATTTAATTTTTCGTTCTCGAACCGTGGAATTTCACCTTCAAATGAATTTTTCTCGAAAACGGTTAATCCTACAGTATTACAACAAGAGTACCTTTTTTATGTATTTTGACCTGAGGAATCATATTTCAAAAATAAAATTCCAAAAAGTTACACAGAAAAAAGTTTGGGACAAAAAACTGATAAGCCCCCCCCCCGTTTCGCACACCCCTGGTTGAAAAAAGTACATGAAAATAACACATAAAAACGGGCCTTGGTAGGATTAGTTGACGTGCAAAACCTCGTTGATAGATCTCAAAGGATTCCTGAGTTATTAAATAAAAACCGATTTTTTTAGCCACTTTCAAAGGGGCGTAGCTCCCTTATGACGCATTTTTAGACATATGTTTATAGGAACTTTTTGTCATATTTTATGATGTAGAATCATCAGTTAAAATTTCCGACCCTATTTCAAATACAACGTGTAGATGTTAAGAGAAATCAAATGTTCAAATTTTAAATATTTAGATTGGATTTCGCAGGTATAATTAGTGATATAATTATACAAAATGTTCAAACTAGGTACAAATGTGGGCCGTCTATTTCAAATGTGGGCAGACCAGCTTGAATTAATAATTTTGTTGTTTTAAATGTTAAAAACGAAAATAGCAGATCAGATATGTATGTACAAACAAAGAAACTGCCACATTGGATAGTATCCAATGTGGCAGTTTCTTTGTTCCAATGGATACTACTTAATTTCTACAAAATAACATTTTCTTCAAACGTCAAAAAATCATGACAAGTTTCCCAGCGACGATATAATTTGGCCCCCGAATTGGAGGCCTCAAATCGCTACGTTTTAATTATACTCCTCGCAGGTTTACTGCAAAGGGGGTATTTAGTGTACGTTTACTTTGTAACCCTAAAAAAGAATTTTGTCCAAAATCAAATTTTTTTTTACCAAAGTGCGATACCCCTTACCATCCAGGGTGTCACAATTGTGACTTTACTTCTTTATTTTTTCTTTAAGGCAATATTAATCCAAAATACTTTTATAGATATTCTATGTATGCAAACAAATATGCAAATTTAATTCAGAATAATACAGTTTTCCTGAAACTCTAAGGAAACAAAAACTCGAGCAAAAACTAAAAAAAATTGGTATTTTTTTCTTCTTTTTAGGCATAGCAAATATAAAATTAAATCGAAAAGTTATCATTAGTTTAGTTATATTCTAAACAACTTTTAAAAAATGTGCGTATGTCTGTGTCTGGCCGTCCGTCTGTTAGGGAAAGTGTGACTAATGACTTCAAATTTGGAACACAGGTTGATTATCCAAAGTTCTAGACTGATATTGTTTTTGGTATTATGCTGTTGGGGTAAGGAAGTAAAATGGGGTAAAAAGAATTTTATTTTGCAAAAGAAACTTTTTTCGAAAAAAAAAATAAATAAATTAAAAAAACGTTTGTTTGAAAATATTTTTCATTTTTATTTTTTTTTCTTTGGTTTCAATGAACCTAGGCCTATATGGAAAATGTGATTTTATCCAATAAATACAGATAATGAGACAATTACCAGCTTTATTTTAAATAGATAAACTCAATAATAACCCCCGCGTGGCTTTTACTTTATTGAGTGGATAATTATATATTTTACCCACTCAACTGTCACTTGTCAAATTATTTTCTTGTAAATGTCATTAAAATTTTTAATAAAAATATGAATTTCTAAGCTATTTATTGGATAAAACCTTGTATGGCACTCGTGGGCAATATCTTACTTTACCCACTAGTACCATAAATAACTATTGTTGGCAGCAGTAAAACATATTTTATTTAATATATTTTTTATACGAACTATAGATGGAAAAGTAGAAAAGTATTCTTTGTAGGCAGCAGTATATTTTGTTAATGCGTCTTTTCTATTAACAACAGGGCAGTGTTGTTCCATTGTCCAAAATATACTATACGGTAGCGGTACAATATGTCAAACATTGTGGCTAACCGTTAATTTTAAAAATTAATACACAATGAGTTGGCCTCACGAATAAACGGCGGACAATTAAAGTGTTCTTCCTTCCTGCCAATGAACTCTGAAAGAACAATATTTTTATCACGAATAAACCAGGTGCAGGCCTTGGAATAGTTTGAGCTAATAAAAATATGTAAATATGTACCCAATTTTCGAAAAATATGTACTAAATATGATTCAATTTTACCTAAAAATATGTACAAATATGTACCTAATTATGCTTATCCTCCATAAATTATAAAAGTATAAAAAACTACTATTAAAAAAAAATTAAAAATTACACTTTTAACACTGCAAATATTTTTTAGCTTATAGTGATGACGTGCATACTTTGCAACACGCGGCGTGCCGCACACAGGCGGAATTTTCTAAATTCATGGCCAAAACCCTCGAAAGCGAAATTGCTTCAAATAGTTGCCTCTGTCGTTTTTTATCTTCTCTATGAACTGTACCAATAGATGTGCCAAAGCCGTTTTTCTATCAAAACAAATAAACCGAAAATGTCAGTTCAAAAATCGGGTTTCAAGAAACTAATTTTGAAACGTTATTTTTCCCGAAAAAAAAAAGTTTTTTTAATATAAATACCAAAGTTGATGAAGCTGAAGTCTGCATAAGTATGTACCTATTTATTTTTTACAAAAAAGTATTGTTTTTGATTATCGAGTTTAAAAGGAGAAGTCATAAGTTTTATTCTGTAAATTTGGTTGCTTTTTTTAAAACTTGTATTACGACTTGGCAAAAAGTTTCAGATTAATCAGCATTAAGCAACTTTTTACACTTGGTTGAGAAGATTAATGTGTTTGCTAATTATTAAAACAAGAATTTGCTGCTAATATCCCCCGCCCCTCCCTCCCCAAACCTAAAAAATGTCTAAGACAGGCATATTTAATTTTAGGTATTTTTGCAGTAAAAAAATACTACTGCCAACAAAATAATACTTTCCCTGTAGGTCTAGGTTTATTAATAAACTAATAAAAAAAATTGAAAATTTTTTTTTCGAAAAAAATTTCTTTTTTTGAAAAACGAAAAGAAAAAATAAAAAAAAATGTTTAAAACAATATTTTTATCACATTTTACCCCCTTACCCCACCTCGATATTCACCATCTGCAAATTTTGATATAGGCGGCAGCCATATTGGATCCGCCATTTTATAAAAATTAAAATAAGTATTACATTTGTAATCAGCGACCTCAAAAACCCCTGTACAATGGTTTTTAGTAAAAAATCTGCAAATTTTGATATAGGCGGCAGCCATATTGGATCCGCCATTTTGTAAAAAATAATTTTAAAGTTAAATTTTTATTCAGCAGCCCCAAAAACCTCTAAATACAAATTTTGGTATAAATTGGAGCTTAGTAAGGGTTTTGGCCATGAATTTAGAAAATTCCGCCTGTGTTAAATTTGTGAGAAACTTTGAATATTTTTATTTTTTTTTTAATTAAATAACACAAATAGACGTTTTTATGTACTTTATCCTACACTGATAAAACAGTTTATGTGTGTCAACAAAATATTTGGTTGAATATGGCCAATTGAATTATTTGGTTGTAACAAATTAATTTTATTTGTGTCTAAATAAACTATTTTGTAACCATTAATAAATCATTTTGAAATTAAAATATTTGTTTACATGAACTAGATATTTATTTGACTCAAATAAAATTTGTTACAGCCAAATAATTTAATTGGCCATATCCAAATAAATCCTTTTTATCAGTATACGACCTGGGATAATCCGCACTCCAGTTGGAACAATTATGGAGTTGATGTTCTTTTTTTGGTCATTAATTTTTTCCTTCGTGTGAAAAGTTGGGAATTTTTTAATATTGAGTAAAAAGTTAAAAAAATCTTAGTCTTTAGTAATTAAATTTTGGTGTTTGCCCCCTCGTCCCCAATTATAGCGGCATTACTGTGTAGACTAAACTATATAAACTGCAATTTCATACCTAATAGGTAAAATTAATTTAATAACACATTAAAAACTAATTTTTAATATCTACAATCTCAGTATCAATTAACGGTAGGTATTAGCTTTTGATCGTTTAGCGGTATCATATTAAAAGCGCAAATTATTTTTATTTTTAATCAACAATAAATCAAGTCACTTTGTTGGTAATTAAAAACTCATAAATATCAATTATGTTATTTTTCGGGGCTTAATTAATAGGTTGAGACACAAGCATTTAAGTTTGCATAATTATTTAAGTGGCTCCAGTGCATCGGAACAAAATGATTACTGCTGCAAAAAAAACTAATAATTTACCCTATAGGGGTTTTATATACAGCGTGGTCCATTTATCATGAGTCATGATTCATGAAAATCCCAAATATTTGAATAACTGTTAGATATATCGAAAAACGTTTTAAACAAAAGTATTTTGTTTATAACTTATGGTGTCAAGTTCATAAAAAGATTTTTTTTGTTTTTTTCAAAATGGCGGATCTAACATGTCGTCTTTATTCGAAAAAGTTTAATCTCTTTGGGTTTTTATGGACGGTCAAAATAAATCTTAAACTTTAAAATTAATCATAAAATTAACTTCAAACCTCAGCAACCTCAAAAACCACCAGTTTTTCGCATAAATATTAAAAACAGATATGACGCCATGTTTCGTATCTTTGCAAGTAAAGGATAAATGTTTAAAACATAATGTTTTTTTGTTATACTATTTATTTGGATAAAAAGCGTATGTAAAATCATGCTTTATGATACTTTATGTGCATGAGTTTAAGAGCAAAACCATATTCACACTGTTATAAATTATTCTAATTGCAAAATTATCAGACTATTAATTAATAAACAAGCCGTGAAGATATAGTGCTTTGCATTGTATACCATACTCTTCACAGCTGCAAGTAGTTTTCAGTTAAACTTAATTAAATTGATTAAATAATTAAAATGTATTACATACAGAATTTTTTTGTCTTAAATCAAGAATATTAAGATTTGTATACCGGGTGAAATTCAATCCCTGTACACCCCCTAAAATGGGATTGTTTTCAGTCGGATCAAAGCAATTTTTTTTAGCTTATATTTCTTGACAAGGGCTACAAAGTGGCGTAGCTTATATTTCTTAACAAGTGGCGTTTAACATTATTTTTTTTACTTCCGGTTATTTTTTTTTAAATGACACCCCCTGCATATTTTTTCTATTTGGATCCAGAAAACAAATTTACATAAAAAATATTAACATACAGGATTTATTTTTTTATAAATAAAATCTAATTTCTTTGCTAAATGTGGAAAACAAATTTTACGTAAAAACCAAAATTTGGTACGGTTCAAAACGGTTTTTTCTTCATAACTCATTTTTTTCAAACCTCCTTGAACGCATAACTTTTTGGTGTGCTATTGTAAGGGCTACAAAATGGCATACTTTTTTTTTCACTTCCACTTTTGCCGGATTAGGCTATTTTTTAATACATAAAAAAATAATTAACTGATTTTTTTAAATGTAAAATTGTTTTCTGAATTCAAAAATGCAAAAATATACAGGGGTTGCCATTAAAAAAAATAAAATTGACTTAGTTTCCGGCGAAACCGGAAATGCAAAAGTAATTGTACGCCATTTTGTAGCCCTTGTTAAGAAATATAAGCTATAAAAGATTTGCTTTGATCGGGATAAAAACAATCCCATTTTAGAGGTGTACATGGATTGAAACTCACCCGGTATAACGAAAAGAATATATTCTTTTTTATGCATACTATGTTCATACCCTTTTATATTTGAGAATATGTTCTCCTTTCAAGCATACCATATTCTTATCCTTTCATATTTGAAGCAAAATTTAGCTTTAAAGAAGAATATATTTTCGTTATATCCAAATCACACGTTCTTGATTTAAGACAGTATTTTTTTCTGAGTAGGATATTTATAATTTTTAATTGGCGCGCCTTATAACTTTTTTGTTTTTAAATGGATTTTTTTCAAATGATTGACTCTTTTAATGAAGGTATTTTTTCCTAAAAAAATAATAAAATACGTTGAAGGGACGTGTGCTTTAGTTTAGTATTGGAGAAAATTTATAAGCTTTCTTTATTATAATTACTTATTTAAAAAAAAAAACTGACTGTTTAGAAAGAAGTTACATATTTGCAAAAAAGTCCAAAAATATAACTTGAAATCAAGACGTCGCGTCAGGAAGGCCTAAACTACATCAAAACTTTTGGATTTTTTTAAGACAAACGGTGATTTTTGTACCTACACTGATAAAACATTCCATTTGTGTGTACAAAATATTTGGTTGGATATGGCTAATTGAATTATTTGGTTGTGACAAATAAATTTTATTTCTGTCAAGTAAACTATTTTGTTCATATTAATAAATGATTTTGAAATTAAAGTATTTATTTAAATGAACTAAATATTTATTTGACTCAAATAAAATTAATTACTCGCAACCAAGTAATTGAATTGGCCATATCCAAATAAATAAAAACAATTTTTACTTCCTTGATGGGACTACTACCTAAGATTTTTATCAAACTGGGTACGATTGAACTTTATAACTTAATAGAAGTATTTTTTTCTGAAAATATAGTCAAATATTTTCTTCCACTATTTTTGATTTTTTTAAGATTAGCTCCCCATAATTTTCTTATTTTTAGGGTGGATTATTATCAAAATTAATTTTTCCTGAATATTTCAATCCGATCGAATTATTTTATCGTGCGGAGAAGTCCGCCCCCTCTTTAACTTTTGAGCGGCTTAAGATATCAACCTGAATTTTTAAACACGTAAATAACATAACTTAAATTATTTTTTGGTGTATATTTAATATGTTTAGGAAAAACAATGGAGGCAGGAGGTTAAGAGAGGGATTTTTTTTTTTTAATGGGAAAGGGCATCTTGTCATACAATACCTGACAAAATTCTCTATTTGACCATTTGTTTTTTATTTTTTTGGTACAAAATTTGTTGATTTTGGACAAAATTTTTGTTCTGCTGTGAAGCTGCGAGGAGAATAATAAAAAGAACAATTAGAAATCTATGAGAAAATAAATCAAGCTACACATGATATTTTTCTAAATTATGCACAAATGCAGTTGTTTTAATCTATAACAGGATATCGCGTTTGCGGAGATTGTGCAATGTCATATTTTTTACAATGTTACATAAAATTAATCATATTTAAAGTACATAGGTGAGTATTATGTATACATAGTAAATTCTATTTATTTACAAAATTATTATAGTTATTATTACACCTAATTAATTAAGGCATCGTATGTTATGTATTATGGTTAGTTATGCGAGCCCCTGGGCGGCGCTTGACCCATTTACTGCGACGCGTCGCGACGGACGTGTACTATCCACTAACGGCAGTGATTTTCCGATGGCCAAATTCGTTGCAACCGGCTCACAACAGTTGAAACGCTCCCCTTTAACCGTAAAAAGCCGAACTGTCGCCAAAACAAGAGAATAGCAGAAACGCACCAGTCTGCCTCGCGAGCGTGGCGGTCAATACAAGCTGAACGCACCCGTATGCATCCGGCGCATTGAACGTGTTTTAACACCTTTAGTATTTGGTGAGTTTGTTTAATACATACATATGCCGAATAAGATTATATGTCTGTATACATATAATCTTATTCGGCATAGGTATGTATTAAAAAAATCTCACCAAAAATTAGAAATAATTTAAAATTCCTGTTGTCCGACCCTGTTATTGTAATGAAAGTATAAACTCTGTTGACTAGTCAATGGTACGTTCTTTCAAGTTTAAATTTTAACAGGTTGAATAATTTTTTCAGATATTTATTTTATTATTCTGCTGAAATAGCTAGTAAAAAATTATTTATTACGCGGGACATTTTTTCTGTTTTGCTTCAACAATGTGACCTTTAACACCATTACTAGTAGCAAACTTTCCATTTCACAACAGTGCAAAAAAATATTTAAAAATGCGTATATAATGGGTATAAATTAAACAATATAACTACTTAGCTAATAACCAGTTTATTGTTATAATAATTATCAAAGCAGTTTTTCTTCTGTACTAATTAATTACAAGTACCTATATGTAATAGAATTCGATTTTACATAATTAGCTTTTGAAACATATTTTTTTTACGACCATATATAAAGTAGAATTATCTTACGCTTTTTTAGGATGGAAAGTACAGTATTTCCTCCCGCAGATTTCTACTTTTAACTTCGCATGCGGAAATATTTAATTCCTTAACAAGTGTGGAATGTAACGTTTCCGTTAGTCAAAAATGTGTTAGATGTTTCTATAAATAAGTATTCATAAATCGCTTTTAAGAGAGCTACGCTTACCCCAAACCAAGATGACTTAAAGTAAAGTCATTTTGCCCTGAAGATTGAAATACCCTATACGTATTAGATGGGATCTGGGAACTACATGTTTGTTTAACCTCGTACTATTCTACTTAATTAAGCATCCCCTAAGTCCAAGATTTGTGGGGGCTAGTAGTAGAGGGAACCACCGGCTTATATTGACTTTCAAACCAGTTTTTATAGGGAGTGTCCGCTTCAATTACGCCTTTGCCAAATTTCAATTATTAATTAACTGAAAAAAGCAAATCGGCGCCGGTGAGAATCGAACTCACGCTAGTTGGCTAGTACACTTGTCATGTACAGACGCGATAGACCACTACACCAATCCTCCTATAAGTTATAAGTTATAAGTTGTACCATTAAAAAACAATTTGACCTATAAATCAACGCTGAAATACCACCGCCTGTAATTATTTGAGGTTATGTTTTTCAATAGACACTGATGCAAAACAATTGACTAAACCTGTCAAACGCAACAGACTTATACGACGTAAAGATTCACTTTGTATCTGGTAAAAGTCCAAACCGAAGGGTAAACCGCCGAAAAAAAAAGTTGTACATCTGAATTCCTTCTAGGAGAAACAAGGACCTTTTCTGGCCTAAATACACGTTTATGGAAAACCTTTCACCATTCACATGGTATTGTCATGCCTACCGATTTTAATTGAATTATAATAAACGATGCTGTCAAGTTTTCGTTATCGATATATTCAATATTGAATTATTTATTGCATTATTGCCTTTCATACCATTCCATGCTAAACTTTAAGTGGATATTTTGCGAAAAATAACATATTAATAAGGACATTATATATTAGACAAAAATAGACGTGTAATGCCTGTACATTCGTAAAAACTGTCAAAAACGTCGGCAAAATTAACATTCCTCTGTCTTACTCGCACATGTTTGTTCTAACAGAGACAACAATAACAGTTACTGGTACATTGTAATTGTTCAGGGCTCAATATACCTACTATTTGTTTACAAATAAACCGAGATGTTGCCGATACTTTATATTAACGGTATTCTTATTCTAGAAAGAATTTAAAAAAATTTCCAAAAAAATATCAAAATTTTTCATTTTTTTTATTTTCTTTTTGCGAAAAATAAAAAAAAAAAAAAATTATTTTTTTTTTTAATTTTTAAAAAGATCCAAACCCCCATAACTTTTGTTTTTGGGGGATTACTTTCACAATTGGTAGAATTGATCCTTACAATAAAAGTAAATTTTCCTGAAAAAGTTGCGTTAATCGGAATTTGCTTTCAGCTTTTTTAGATTTTTAACCCCCATAACTTTTTTTTTTTTGAGGGGATTACTTTCAAAAAACAGACAGACGGACATTTCAAAAAAAAAGTTGCTTATTTTTTCATGAAACAAATTTATATCCAAGAATTTTTTGTTTAGGACGATTTTGAAATTTTTTGATTCGAAACTACCGTATAATATTCTAGCGCAGGCGCTGTGAATAATATAATAACGTAAGAAATGCCTTGATTTGTACTTTTAATAGTGTTTGTAGAAAAAATAGTGTATGGTATATGTTCTAAAAGTGATTTTATTTTGTTCGAAGGGATGGGACACTCCGCCTTCCCTTCTCATAAAATAAATTGTCACTTATATCATAAATAACTATTATATGTGGATTTAAGTATTGCATGATGATTAATTCCTTCTCAACCATTCTATAATAGTAAAATACCTCACTAAGTACCCAGTTAACCTATTAATTTATTTATTTTACTCCTCACAACTCTGGCTGGAAGTGTATAATTTTAAAGTAATCAATCATAAAGAATACCCTAAATTAAAAATTTTCATATGCACTTATTTTTTATCGAATCCCGAATTCAAATAATCATCAATCTGTCTGTGGGTCACACTTTTTGTGCGAACAAAAACAAACAAAAAGGAATATCTGGTCGATACGAGGGGCATGTCATTCTTCATTTGCGGGCCGAAATATCGCCTTTTTCATTAATCAATATTACCCATATCGCCTCGAGTACGCCCAATATCGCCTCGATATCGCCCGGTATCGCATGGATATCGCCTCTTGAAGGGACGAAATACCGCCCTTGTGACATGCCCCTCGGGACGATATAAAAATTGCAGAATTGATTAGGGGATTATTTCTAAAATTTCGAAAACGAATCTTCAAAAAATTTAAAATGTTTTATGGAAGGTCCGATAAACATTTTCTTTATTTAAGTAAAAGTAAATGTGACTCGAAATGTGATCAGAAAAAATTAAAGTGCTAATTTAAAGTTTTATTCTATCTCATCCTTGATATAGGTCCTTCCGTCGTTACGTACATAACATTCGTACACCTTAATTCATGAAGCTAAAGTTTGCAACGTTTTTTTTTCATCGAAAATTCAAATAGTATATTAAAATTTTTAGCGCACTAGTACTTTAGAAAACTCGCCGCAAGCGGCTTGTTTTCTAAACTTGTACTCATGCGCTAAAAACGTTTGTTATGAAACTAGTACTTTAATATACTATTTGAATTTTCGTTGCAAAAAAACGTTGCAAACTTCAGCTTCATCTTAATTTAGGTCTCAGAAATATGCTCCATAGTTCATTCATTTGAATTTCAGGTTATAATCCTTACAGGCACTTTTTTATATGTTTTAGTTTACGTATAAATTTAATAATCAATTAGACAATAAAAAATTCAACTTATGTGCGCGTTTCGTATGTTTGGAAGAACACATATTCAACTGACTTGTATATCCATCATAAGATGGCTTTTATATGTATTTCAAACTATTAAACAATTAAGTAAATGATAATGAAAATCTGCTAATCTGATTTGATTTTTTTTTAATTACGTTTGATTAATTTTTGAAAGGTTAACTTTCTAATAAGCATATGGGATAAAAAAGAAATAAATATGATTTTCAGTTTTTACGTACGTTACCAAAAAATGTTACGTACATTGCCTGAGGGTTTTCACCAAATTTTAAACTGAATTTGTAAAAACTACCTATACGTTAAATTATTGTTTTGTAAGGCAATCAGGCCTATTCACATGTACCATTGAAATCTATTCAATATTGACAAAAATTACAATACCATGCAATTTTAATACAGTTGACGTAAATGACCTAGCAATTTTCGTCAATATTTCCAAAAATTTCAATCTCAATGGTACATGTGAATGGGCCTGAATATACTACAATTTTTTTTGCAGTTGATCGTGGTTTATTTAGGTCATTTAGGGAATCTAAACTTTCAGTTTAGTGTATTTTACAAGTTTTTTTTGACTTTTTCACCAGAACAGTTTTGGAAATGTTGGATGACTTTTAAACTATAACCTTACAATATCTAAATAAATATCTAATAATTATTAATTATTATAATATTTAATTTTTTATGCTGTGGTATCAGTTGGCCGCGGAATGACCCATATATATTTAAATTAATTGTATGTAGTTTAAAATGTAATTAAAATATATAAAGTACCAAAAAATTGTATTTTTTTGTATAAAAAGCGTGACTTACTTTATGGATCTCGCCTAAACTGCAAATATTTAAATAAAATAAAGACACACAATATTTTGGGAAAATATCGAGAAAAATCCAATTTGGAGAGTGAACCATAAAATGCGAAGCATTATACAACAAAACGGCATGTTATTCTTTACAATCACATTTAAGAATTAGTAACAATATGTACATTGATTTAATCGTTTGATTCGATTCATTTAAAAGGTTGTATCTAAATATCAATTTATTATTTCAACATTAAAACATTTATGGATTTTTATAAGAAAAAGTATTTAAATATCAGAAATAAAGGAATACCAAAAAATAAAGGGCTGTCTATAAATCATGTGACGTTTTTTGACAATTTTGGACACCCCTTCTCCCACATGGTGATGCTGCGTGGCATTTTGGTCAAGAGTCTTGATTTTCAAGACTCTCGATATTCTGCAGGATTGGTTGACCGTAAAATCACGCATAGAAACATCCCCCAGACAATTTTTTATTATTGACAATGATTATTCCTACTTTTATGTAGAGAACTGACTTAAAAGTATATAAAAAGTAAAAAAAAGAATCAAGAGTCAAGTAATCTTGAGTCTTGATCAGGGCTTTTAAACTATATGGGGGGAGCGTCCCCCTCCACTGAACTTGAAAAGTTGTATATTTCATTGATCCAAAACAAAAATTGTATATTTAATGGATTCAAAATAAAAAAGTTGCATAATTCGCAAAAAAAAGTTGCATATTGCAGGGATTCAGACAAAAGTTGTATATTGCAGGGATTTTAAAATACAAAAGTTGGATATTTCACGAAAAGGTAAGGACCTTTTTTTTAGTCATTAACTTTTTTTTGGAGGTCCTGGTCTTGATCAAGATTTTTGACTCACAACTTACACTTACACTCTTGATTTGATTTTTCTCGAAATCTCGCTTTTTTTATAGCCCTGATTGTTAGATTCCTGTTGGAATCTAAATATTTTTCTGACCCTGTGCAATGGATGCTCATAGGTACTCTTTTGATGATAAATACCATATTATGGTATTACCATATGCTTGTGGTAATAATATAACTCTAGGATGTACAAAAATGGGTAATTATGTTAATATTATTTATTATAGTTTTTACTGCTCGCACATTGGGAAATTTAAATTTTGTCATTAATTTAAAATTTTCTAAAATCCAATATCTTGGTAAAAGTAGCATTTAAATGAGATATCGGCATTGTAAAACCAAGCACTCGGGGGAACAAGGGACATAAGTCATATTTTTAAATAAATCGAGATATCTTCATAGTAACTTGAACCCTGCTAAAACACTGTAAAATAAAAAAATATATACATTTTTATTATAGTTGACCTCAATCGTCACCGCTACAATACGTTACACAACAAAAATTTGTATCTTCAATAGGTACCAACCCAAAAATAAAATTCCCTGAAAATATTATTGGATTTTATCACAGTGCAACAAAAAATGTGCATAATATGAAAAATTATTAAAGTACAAAATATTCACACACAACAGGTCACACAATGGATGTCAAACTTAGAGTTCCCTATGGAACTTATGAGTCATAAGTTATGACCTACTGTTACAGCTATGTTTTATAAGATTTAAAAAAATAGTTTTTTACTTAAAAAAAAAACAAATATAATTTAAAATGTTATTTTTACTTAAAATGTGCATAATTTTATTTTAAAACGCAATAATAATAATAATAATTTTTTCTTCCTCTGTAGAACTTCTCTCTTTGTATAATCTGACCATTATATTAAGTGTTAAAAAGATACCAGGTAGCACCCAATTGGCTTTGACGTCACTTAAATTAATTTCCTTAACAGATAAGAGGTCGAATCCACCAGATTCGGATTCAGGGCACCGAAAACTTGTTAAAACCCTTTAAATAAATGGCTTTCTCAATTGTCTAAAATTCCTCAACAGACAGGAGGTGGTACCTGGCGGACTCGGAATCAGCGCACACGAATTACCTTAAAAACATCGAAACATTTTGTATAAAGTATATAGTCCGATTTTCTTGGCCTAGTTGCCTGGCTTGTAGCCACCCCACGCTTACTACTACATAGTCCGATTTCAAAATAATTGTGAGTGACTCACCATTGCAACGGTGGACAGACTGCATGTGCGGTAATGAGCGGTGAAGGTGATCACCATCCTCGCTCAACGCCGCGCGGGCGCTCTGCTCACCGTTGCAATGGTGAGTCATTCTCAATGATTTTGACATCAGACTATAGTAGTATACTATGAAGACATCTTAATTTATTTGAAAATGTGGCTTAATGACGCGTTGGGTTACACGGCACTCCTAAAGCGTGAAGAGGTTTGATAAGAGTGTCGATAAAGTCTGACCATGAATCATGGTAGAGAATGGTTTTTACATTAAAGAACTATTGAAATTCTAAAAATTTGTCTCGGTAAATAATGTTCAATATTCTTCTGCAGATGTCATGGCAAGAACAATTAATTTTCAAATTCTGTTAAATGATTTTTATAGTATTTTCCATGTTGATTTTTAATTAAATAATTAAAAAACATGTTTAACACTATAACTGCCGTGTGGTGTGTTTTAGACGCACAACGGCCCCTCACTGTGTGCCGTGTGTGACAAAATGCAACACAGGGTATATTTAAAAAAAATAATTCCCAAGCCGTGTGTATGAATTTGTCACGTAATGTAATAAATAACAAATAAGCATTGTGTATATTATTTAGTGGCATTAAAATTAAAAAATTACTTGTGCGTAATTGCAAAATTTCATAAAAATCGCGCGGCAGTTAAAGTGTTGAAATACACCTTTATTCGTGTTTAAACTGAGTTACATTATTTGTTACACAGTGTTTTTAGATATCTTTCATTTTTTGGAGATACGAGATTAAGAAAGTAAGACGGTGTTATGTCCTTTGTTCCCCCGAGCCCTTCAATTGTAAGCTTAC
>OY294044.1:92305667-92349549 GCA_958510825.1 Brachypterus glaber
TTCAAAAAAAAAAAAAATCTTGTGTATAAAAACTTTTGAAGTAGAATAATTTTTGAAAATTTTGGATATTTGAAAACCATCTTCTACCTTGAGCGCTGTCAAGAGTATAAAAATAAGCATCACGTTCACCCAGGTGAAGCCTACTATAAAAATTGATTTATTAAGTAATATTTTTCATTAAATTATATATTTTTAGCTATAGTAAAATTAATACTTATATGGAAACATACGAATTATTCTCGCCTTATTTTCAATCTCTTGTGTTATTAGTAAGGCCCGTAAATTGATTCACTCACTTTTCGCCTTCAAGGTCATTCGAATACCCGTTTTGTAGTGGCATACCTGCGTTGCTAATTTCAACTATGTTTAATATATCTGACGTTTAGTAATTGGTATTTTTTGGTTACATTTGTTGACAGTTAAAAATTTAACTGCAAATGATATAACCTCAAAATTCAAATTAAGAGTCATCAATTTTTTTGGGGGGTAAGGACCTTTGTTTTAGTCATCATATTTTTCGTGTAGGGTTATAGGGGTAAAGGCTTGCCTTGGGGGTAAGCAAAATTTCTTAATTTTGGGCCGCACCCCCCACCAACAAAACCGCTTCGGAGCATATCTGATCATGATACTGTTGCTATCAAATTTTTTAAAACCCACATTTTAATAATTATAAATTATGTGACTCAAAATAAAACAAAAAAAATACAATATAAAAACCGGTTGTGGTTACAATAAATTAACGATTTAAAATTAAAATAATTCTTAATGGGCGTTGAATTGAGAAAGGATAAATATGTTTAAAACATTAGACCAGAATCTGGTAACCACAAAGCTAGACTTTTAGTAGTTCTACTTAAAAGTGTTAAATAAGAAAATGTTACTAGACTAGTTTAAAAGTTCAATTATGTTTAACAGTAAACTAATGAGAACCAGAGCCCACAAACTAAATTAAAATTTAGATTTAAAAATTAATTTTGCTTGATTTGTTTTGGGGAGAACCGAAACCAAAGGACCCCGCACATTTACTGAGTCTCTCCGCGAATTTTTCTGTAATTTTGATTTGTTGTAGCCTTAATCTCCTGAAAAAAAAAAAAAAAAACTGGCCCCACATTTTTTTTACTTTCCTGGAAGTTTTAGACCATTTTAAGTCGACATCGGCAAAAAAAATCTTCTGTCCGTATGTCTTAATTTCAAATTAGCTATCGGCAAACGGTTTTCTCCAAACAGTTTCTCCCGTACTGTCTAATTGTATTTTTGAAAAAATCAAGGTGGGATAAGTTGATTCAAATTGGGTAAAACTCCCCTTTTTATCTTTTTCTTAATAAGTTTTGAACGCTTTGACCTAGAGACTTCAAGTTTAGTATGAAAATTACTTTACCTAATGCCTAGATGCCCACTAACGAATTGACCTAAAGACTGCTTGAACTAAATAATACATCAATCATATTATATTATGCAAAATTTTTAGGTACTATTTTAAGATTCCTCATCCATGGGGGTTTTAATATTTTTTCGTTTCGAATCGTCAAGGGCCATAAAAAAGGGTTGTTTCTTTATTAGCTTCTTTCTTGATAATGGACCCAAATAAACATAATTTCTCGCGAGAAATTAAGCGCTGTGAAACCGTACCAAATCAAATTCAGACGGGTTAAACTATAATTGTCGGCAAAACATGAGCATATCAAAAGCAAACTTGTTTATATTTATTTAAGGCCAATGATAACGATAAGGTTTCCAGCGTGTGTTGTACAAAATATAAATATGCCAAAATGTCGTGTCAGTTGATAATACTTGAGTTTTAAAGAAAATTTCCGAACTACAGCTCTTAAATTACAAGTTGTAACGCCTTAAAATTTATCTAAAAATTAAAATTATCTCTTAGTTTTATTATCTTGACCTTCAGACAAACACAATATAGTTACATGCATAAAATGAAAAGACATGGCAATTCCATATACCTTCATTTTCAGCCACTCTTTTAGGGATAACAAACGTGATATAAAACACCTCATTATAGCTAGTGAGTATAAATCTATTAACAAACTGTTAAACATTTTATACAATATTATAATAAATTTATTCCTGCAAGACAAATGACGTCACAGTGAGATTTAAAGAGCAAAATATCAGAAAAAACGTAGATTTCTCAGAAAATAGTATTCCAAAAAGAAATTAGATAGCTGTAACTATTTTATTTTATTGATATTAAGATTCTATTGAAGGCGATTTTGCCGAGGATATCATGATAAGGTAAAAAACTCTCTATCTTCAATTAAAATTAAAACCACCTACAAAAAAAAATACTCTGTATTATAAAGATGACATTCCGTTGTTAGGAATAGTAAAAGGAACGCAGAGGAGCCGCAAGGGTTATTTCTTACATATATAAGACATAAGAGCTTACTAAAGGATATTAGAGAACGAGCTGAAGGTTAAAAGATCTAACCCTCAGCTTCTAACTTAAAAGAAAGGTATGTAAGTAGGCATAGAAAGAAAAATAGCTCAAAAATAGCAAAGGATGTAAACTGTATAAATTTTGGTGAAATGAAAAAATTAGCAAAAAAAATAAAATGGAAATTATTACAACGAAACCATTCCCTGGCATTAACCGAGATTAACATAGAACTTGCTTACACGAATTTTTAAATCAATGCTCCATCATCTTCGGTATTATTGTTGCAGTAGCCTGGGGGTTTGACCGTCTGACCGTAGTATTTTATCATCCGATGTAACAGTACTTTGACGGTATCATACTCATCCTCTCTTCCTCGGCTATGGCGCAGCGAGCCAGAGAAAGACGGAGCGAAAAAAGAATGTGCGTGTCTGTCACATATTCACGCAGTTCCGACCTAGAAATACGCGATATCGAGGTTGCAGCCGCATGAAAGAGGATTTCCCATCGAGTTGGCGAACCTTTGTTAAGGTACCGGGTTTCATTTATATTTCCCAACTTATCTATTAATTTTGTACTAAAAAGTTTTCTTATTTTCACCTCTTTATCCTTATTTTTTACCAAAAATTATGTCTGAAGATAAGAGAAAACATGAGTTTTTAGTATCACAAGACACCTGGAATTTTAATTTTATGGTTTGTACTTCCGTGCGGATGATCCGTAATAGGGCCTATTCTATAATCTACATAAAAGATATCTGTGAATTCCCAACGAGTTGGCAAACATTGCTAAGATACCAAGTTTCATTTAAATTTTCAAAAAATGTAGATTCCAAACACAAAAATGCTTCCTACGAAGTCATATCCTGACTAATTGTACAAAATAAAATGAATGTGTAACTATCATAAAAATACAATTTTATCTTTTTGCATAAACATTAAAAACCTTTGACTTTTTTTACCAAAAACAATCTCAGTAGAAAAGGTTTTTTCTTGCGAAAGTTAAAAAAAATAAGGTAAAAAGGACCGGTGACTCAACTTAATGGTACTCCTGCAGTGATAGTATTACTGTAATACGAATCAGGGCCTCTTCTTTATGTATATTATAATCTAGATAAATAATATTATTATAGAAAACGATACTGTTCAAGGGATTCCCTTAAAGGAACTTATGACGTAACAATCTGATGGTTGTTCCACAGAGATCGGTGTTACAGCCTATTCCATTTAGAATATATTTAAATGATCTGTTTGCTAAATTTAGTTGCAGTTGTCTATTCTGTGGCTATACATCCCGAATAAAGTGATGGTAGTTTGTTTTGTCCGGCATATTTAATATTTGGACGGATAGACCCTAGAGATTTTAATTTATCCTTCGCGAGATTAGTTTTTCTTCTGTATCGATTTTAATCAGACATACCGTTTAATTAGTGATATTAATATAGATATTCTTGTATTCTATTGTTGCATTATCTTTTAATAGACATTTTCCATTTGAACATCAATGCATTAAGTCGATACTTATGGACATTCTTGATATAGTCTTCACAAATGTATCTAAAGATTTAGTTTTTTATATGGTTTGAAACTTTGTTCTATGTGATAAGTAGTAAATAATTTCTTGAGCAGATGCTATTTGACAATTCTAAATTCTTATAATTATAAACAATAAAAGTTTAACGAAAAACGAAAACGCGAAAGGTAGGTACGAAAAATAGAAAGTTTATGACAGCAAGTATTTTGTCACCAATCTTGTTAAGGAATGTAACAACATGTATCTTGTTTCGACAAATTAGTGACAATTAATTTTATTTTCACTCGAATAATGGTAAAAACCAGATTTGGTTCCATTCGAAAGATAAAAAATCATAAATTCTGTAATATAATAAATATTACTTTTTGTGGTACCTATAATTTGGTAACTATTTGGGTTCTCACGCGGCTATATTTTCCACATAAATTTGCATAACAAATTACAGGGAAGGCCCTCATAATTATATTAATATTGACTTTAATAAACTACCTTAAACAGATCGTTATCTAATTAGAAAATTAGTTAAGGTCATTGCCACCGAAATGTTGTTAAAATAACTTATCGTTAATAATTTAAATTTTAGTTACGTACGCTTAAACTTCAATTTAAATTTGGTTTGCATAATAAAAATTGTTAAATCTATTTCTCAAATTTATAAATTATCAATTTAATATATCGATATTATTATTTATTAATTTGATAAATACAAGGGTTAAAAATAGTTCTTTTAAATTCTTGTTACAAATTCTTGCAAAATAATCTTAAACACGTACATGCATATTTTTTTATAAAGTCAAACAATGATACATTATAATAAAAGTCTTGAATGATTTTTTTATCACTTTAGGAGCTCCTATTTGAAAATTTGCTGCCCTGGGCATGCCTAGAGCAATTACCTACTATTGCTTAATGGGAAATCTGGCCGTGTATTCAATAACCGTTTAATTTTTTTGCAAGGCAACAAAAAGTGTAATGTGTCTTATTAAATAAATTGTTTAGTCAACGAGTACTGCCCACCCACGTCACATTAAACCGTTTACCAACAAACTAAAAGCGGAATGTGCAACATTGTAGTTTAGGGCAGACGAATAAATACAGATTTACTCACGGAATACTTAGTTTAGTTTAGTTCAGTGCGGGTTTCACAGCCCTCAACACCTGGTCCCTAGGGACCTTTGTGTTAACCGCACAGATCTCCTCATATCATCCCTGTTTCTTTTATATATAAAAAGTCCAGCTACGGTTTCAGGGGAGTGTTCATGATCTCGTTTGGTTCCAGCGAGTCGTTCCAAAAGTACCTCTATCTTAGGCCTATTAGGGATGGACATTCACATATGGGGTGGTAGGGCTCCTCGTCCCCTTCCCCACATCTCCTGCACACGGGGCTCGTAGTCTGTCCCATTTGGTGTCGGTGCTTGTTCAGTAAGCAGTGCCCAGTTATTATACCCGTTATTGCTCTCAGTTCACAGATTACTTAAATTATATTTCTTTTTTCCTTTTTTACCCACATAACCCTATATTGCACCTTGTTCTCATTTGGGCACACTGGGCATTAAGACCCCTGAATTCTTTATTAATCAAAATACGAACTTAATGGTTACCTAGTTTTCACTTCAAGTTGGATTATCTATTGATAAATGTCAGTATGCCGGTAAATATTTAAACAGCTGACAATGTCACGCACTTTTTGATTCGCTAAGCTGAAAGGTCCTATCTACATAGGTTTAACATACACAGATAGGACCTTTCAGCTTAAAAAGGCAGTATCATAGTAGGTACTCCAAATCAGTGCTTCCCTCAATTGGCATTGAATTTGTCAGTCAAATACATTTCCTTTCCCGATACTTTTCAAGAACTTTATAGATATGCGCTTAAGCTTTGGCTTTAGCGTTTACTGTCCATAACGTGTCTTTTTGATATTGAAATGGCCTTTTAACTTATAGGGGAAAGAGCTGTTTTATCTATGCATCGCTTTTTTAATTGATACAATGATTAAAAACTAATTATACAGTAATTTATAATTACTTCTTAATATTTTTTTATAGATCTTTTCCTTTGTTCTCTTTGTCCAAGTCAGAAACATTGGATATCTTTATAAATGAGTTTGGTTTCGATACTCCTAACGTTTATTATTTATTTAACCCAAATACAGTTCGTGATGCACGACCGGAGCAACATAGAATCATGTAACTGAATTAATTTATTGATATTCACCTTTTAGCGAAATGTGATTCGAAATATAGATACTCGATAAGGCACAGATTTTTTTATAACGAAAAATCAAGTTATTTTATATCAGTCTAATGTATTTTTATATGAGGAGATTTGTGAAAACTTTCGTCAATTAAGAATGTCAGGGTTTTAGGCGCCAAACCTACTACAGATCAAAGTTAAACAACTGACACAAAACTCTGAACCTCATTAACTTTAGCCCTTGAAACCCTAACATTCTAAATGGATTGATGCATAATAAATTGACCCAAACCAATTTTAGAATAGTTGGAACGAAACTTTATGCAATGGTACTAAAATATACATACATATATGTATGTTATGTTAAATATTATTTAACTCAAAGTTGACATTCTTTTAGACTTTAAAAAATTAGGTCATCAGGTAAATAATTTATAATTGTGAGAGAATGAGAATAAAGATGAAACGGCTCAAAGAAGTATGACCATACTTCAAAAAAAAGCCCTTTATGTTTATTCACTTTTGTACCCGGCTCGAAGGACCAAAGCTAAATGATAAATACAGCGACCTGTAAATACTTATATATTTATTGAAAGGGATTACCACAAAAAAGAGGTTACTGCAGTATTTTTTATTGTTGGAACTTCCTGTGGAAATAAGCACTCTTGAGAGAGTAACTCTAAGAATTGACAAGACCCCTAAGGCATATTTTGAACAAAAAAATAAAATTTTAATAAATTCGACTGTTTCAATGTTATAGACGCACACGCACCTATACATTTTTATTTATTATACGCCCACGCACCTTGACTAACTTGCAAAGCATAATAATTTCAAAATACAAATGTTTCAGCAACAATTATATAATAACAAAATATAAAATTTATGTATACTTGACCCTCATGCAAAGGCACAATAACCTATTTAATATTTACGATCTTTTACATCATACAAATATCAAATGTTCCAACGTAAAAGTTTATAAAGTAAGGGAAAACTAAACATTTGGTGTTGGTAAATTTTAATCTGTTAAATTACCAGGTTAATGGTGTGATATTGTAGCTTGATTTTACCCTTCCTCCAAGATGTTTTTTTATCTTTTAGTTTTGTTCTTCTCCTTTCGACTGCCGTTGTTACTCTTCTCATCTTGCCACCTCGACTTTGCCCTTAATTGTCTTTCTCGTTCTCCAATACTGCTTTCTAATATTTTTGTTGTTACTCTACAACATTCTCAATTATGTCTCAACCACCCCAGCCGTATGACCACAGCCTCTGTCATTTCACAATTTCTACTGCATTTCGCTCAAGTAGCTCTTTGTTTTTGTTTCATTCCACTTATCCTTTACTGTTCCCCCTTTCACCTTTTTTCGAAGCATCCTTCTTTTTGACAACTTGAGCATTTTTCGTTCCGTTGCTTCTAAATTAGGTCCCTAAAAATCTAGACTTCGCTAGAAGGTCGTATTGATAGCATATGTAATTATAATTTAGCATTCTAAATGTCTAATTTTAGCCCCTAGTATTATCAGAAAAGTCTCCAAAACGCATAAGTAACAATATCTTCTGTTTTTTCATCAAATACTTAAGTTAAAAATATTGAAACGTTTACTTTTCGATAAAATACGCGGGAATTAATTTATTATTAATTAATTAATAATGCTTTCGTTAAATGCTCATTTAACAGTATATTATATTATTTTCATAAAATAATACAAAGGAAGAAGTTAAAAGGATATTGTTATTTAATAACTTTAACAAGTAACAACATTTAATAATTCAGCAATAATAAATAATCGTTAAAGACTCACAACAGCTGTTCAAAATAACGGGATGTTTAAAAATTATTGATCATAATTTAATCAATGGAACTTTATTGGTTTACATAATGGTAGTCGGTCATATTAATATGACATATGGTACGGATAAACAAATATTTTGTTCTGTTAACCTAACCTAACTGAAGCTAAATGGCCACCAATAACATCCATAAACACACTTAGACATGTAATGAAATTGCAATTTGATTACATTCTTGAATTGTTCTGTGATTAAGTCATTTACACAAATTTTTAATACTTCTGATAAAATTCAGCTCTCTATATCCCTGATCAATTCTTTTATTTCTCTAAAATTTCTACACAATATCGTCGGCTTACAAGTAAAGAGCACTAAGACCAAAAACATAGTTTTGAGATATGGACAAATTTAACTTTTATTGTTGTTTTTTAATTTTTGTAATAATTGTTTTTGGAAAAAAACTACCGCAAATCACAATCACATGTTTGGACATAATAATGTCCCATTTTCAGTTAAATAAAGAAAAATTAAAGTAGTTTAATTCAACTAAATTTGAAAAAAGACATGGACTTAGTGCCTTTTACTGGTAGGCCCACGACCTCGGCTTACAAGTAAAGAGCACTAAGTCAATAAAATAATATAAAAAATAAGTATTTAAAGTTAAACTCCTTTTATTAACTAAATAGCAAATATTTTGGCACCCGGAATACACATTTTAACTTAATTTTAGCTTGTAAAATACAAAAAAAAAACGAAAAACAAAACTACAAAAATGCACGTTTCGGCAAACAAACAAACAAACACTAAGTCGCTTATTGCAGAAACATTTGAAATAATCTACAAGTAAAACACACTAAGTGCACTAAGTGACTTAGTGCCTATTGCCAGATAAAATTTGAATCAAAATCAAATTGGTGCGTTTTGTATAGTGGGTAACTCCCTTGGCAGTCCACCTAGAAGTTAGTTCGGTTTACCTGTACATAGATCATCAAAAATTAATTACAGTGCCATTTAAATCCCATTTTTGCAAAAAATTGACTTAGTGCCTTTTACTTGTAAGCCGACGATATATCCTTTGTTATTTCTAAGCAGTATTCCATTCTATGCCTACCACCTTTCTTTTAACTCCCAGCTCACTCTCCAAAATATTTTTTAGTTGAGCGTTATGGCCTAGTATGTAACCCATCATTAAAATTTTGACTTCCTTTCCCAACAAACACTTTTCATAAGACATGCTTTTTTCAATTTATCTTCTATCTTTAATATTCTCCTAGAGCACCACATTTAAAAGGACTAATTTCTGAAGTAATTGTCTTCTAATCAAAGGATTTAAGTTATAAAAGTAAAATTTAATTTGTAAACTAAATCCTCATTTGGATGCTATGTATCTAAATTAATAAAGAGCCCCCGACACAAACCAAAAGCTTATTTGGGGATCTTCGTAACTCTGTAACATAAACATTAAATAAATAAATAATAGTATATTGAAGTACTAGTTTCACAACACCCATTTTTAGCGCACGAGTACAAGTTTAGAAAACGACCTGTTTGCGGCAATTTTTCTGAAGTACCAGTGCGCTAAAAACGTATTATGAAACGAGTGCTTTATACTATTTTCTCTATTTTGCTCTAAAATTAAAAAAAACTTACATTTGAATTGCTGACCGATTTAGGGATTTTTGTTTTGGGTTGGCATTACAATTTTCGTTATTTTTGAAATTCATAGAACGATATTTTGATATCTTTTATAGTAAGCTCTTCTCTTTTTCACTTCAAGTAACTAAGCCACAATTTTAACACGGTAAAAATTAACTTAAAACAAAATTTCGTAGAAAACTAAACTTAAAAGCGGTGTTGTCATTTGTATGGAAAACGCCAAGCGATTGTCTTTTGTCCTGTATTGCCAACCCAAAAGAAAAAAGTCCAAACCTGTTATAGGCCTATAAGAACAGGCAAAATGCGTGTGGTTATGAGCATATAATAGTCGCAAAATAGAAAAAAATCATCTGAATACTAGTTACAGTTAAAATTGTGGGGTATATAAATACAGATTAAAACTGGTAATGCCCAAGTCTGGTAAAATGCATTACATTAACTATTGTTAAATTTAAAACAAACACTGTATTGTATTTATAATACTGTATTTCTAACGTTAATTTACTTGCGGTAAAACAACATTATTGTTTATTATCTAAACAATAATGAACTTCGGTGCGTTTATCCTAATTTTGAACGGTACCCACGCACATAATAACTACACACAAAAAAAAGAGTATTTTAATATAAGTAACTAAATACTATTTTTACTATGAATCTTAGGTAATTTGAGATGAGACGCGATTTTCGGTTATATGGTCAACGAGGAAGATATCTCGTGCCTCTTGCGCCATCGACTATTTTTTTTATAAAAAGCGCTGAAAAATCATTTTATATCGATTCTATGCATAAAATTCAATTATTAAATTAATTACTTATCTTATTCTTAAAGCTAGGGTACGTATTTAACTAAAATAAGGTTTATTTAATTTAATAACATTATCATTTTATTACTGTAGCAAAATATCCCTAAAAGAATGTGTGTTTTACTGAAAATTTAGAAATCAATCATATAGATAGATAAATTTTAGGAACAAATGCTAAATTTCTGCCTAATATTTAGATTTCTCTGTGTAGCGTATATAGAAAAAAAAGGATTACTAGAACCAAGAACACGTGTCTTTAGATATGTTCAAAGCCATATTCCTTTGTTTGAAGGCTAGCATTTCTCTGAACCAAAGTTAATATTCTTGAATGAAGAGCGCGTTTCTTCTTTGAAAACCCCATGCTCTTCATTTAAGGATACTGACTTTGGTTCAAAGAAACCCTAGCCTTAAAACAAGAGAATACGGCTTTGAACATATCGAAAGACACGTGCTCTTGGTTCAAGAAATCCTTTTTTTTTCTGTGTAACTTTTTCTATAGTCGTTCTGTAAGCTTAAACAATTAACACCTTTGATAATGTACTGTTGTGTCAACAGTAATTTATTAAATGTTGCACTTCCTTAGAAGAGTGTGAGAACTGAAAATATTATGCACTCAATGATGATCATGTGATTAGAATAATTTCTTTTTCTACGACTGCTTTAGAATGTAAGCAAATACACACACTTTTCAAACACAGAATGCATCCATTTTAGCTCTAGATACGGTATGAATATTCCGTATCAAGTGTTAGAATAATCACATGTAGTGCAATCTCTTGTTTATAAAAGTAAAGAAAACTGTAGCAAAATTAGTAAAAATATATTTATATTTTACCATGAAACATTGAATAATTTCATGCAATTTAAAGTTTTGCGTTAAAATTACATAAAGTTTATTAGTTTTTCTTAATATTTGACCAGTTTTTTATCAATTTAGTTCAAAAAATTAAAACTGCTCCATCTATTGTTAAATATTTGAACCTGATATCTGTCACAATAATCTGACATAACATTCAATTTTTGCATTATAATTTGTAAATATGTGCTAAAATTAAATAAAAATCTTTTTTAACTACTGATTTGATAAAATTATTAAATAACATTAATTGCTTTATTTCAAAATATGTGTTTTGTTGCATTTACAATGTCGAGTCACAAAAAAGATTGTTTTTAACCTTGTCCGCAGTTTAAAGCCATATGTATGGCTGTACAGTGTTTAATATTTGCAGTCGAAGAAAAAATATAGTCTACAACACTTATGGAATATTCAGCGCTCGCGGGACCGTTATACTCGCCTACCGGCTCGTATGACAAACTTTCCGCTCGCGCGGAATATTGTCTATTCCATACTAGTTATAGAATATACTATTTTTGAGCGACCTCATTAGAATTTTGATTTGTTATTAATGTGTTTATTCGTAGTTTCTAAACAAAAACGATTTTTGCATAATCGTACGTCCATTCGAGGTCTAGTGGGCATACCGCTTGACAGATGAAAATCAAACTTGTGTTTTTAGGGAATGTATCTTGTTTTTTATTTTTATTCGTAGTTTCTAAACAAAAACGATTTTTGCATATTCGTACGTCCATTCGAGGTCTAGTGGGCATACCGCTTGACAGATGAAAATCAAACTTGTGTTTTTAGGGAATGTATCTTGTTTTTTATTTTAATATCTCGTGTAATACCAACATTTTATGTTCATCTAATATTACATTACATAGTTATAGATCTCTTCCGCGTGAGATAAGCTTGGGTACATTTCACATTTTACAATTTGACATCGGTGTATCTAGACAAAGTCACATAACTTAAAATAATTGAAGGAGCTTCCAGTGGTTTCTGATATAATCTTAGTATTGCTTTTAAGTCGAACTTACTTAAAAAATTTAATTTTGACATGTCTTGGATACAATAATATATTTTTAAGATAATTTATCATGAAATATTTTTAAAGTGACGTATGCAAAAACAGACTTGTTTTTTATACCTCGTATATTTTTTAACCTTTTATTTTTCTCCAGTTGAGATTAATCATATAAACTCCATTTAACAAGAGAATGCGACGTCACAGCGAGTAAACTAAAGAGCACTCTGTAGGGCAATTGAAACTTATTTCTTAAGATTTAATAAATGATTTTTGTTTATATAAATGTTCTATATAATAATTAATTAAGCATTATTACAGTTTTTTGTAAATCTGCTTATGAGATAGTATAATTCAGTATTTCGTCACTAGGATAACTGCTTTAAACTTATTATCACTTTTTACAGTGTAGAACAAATCTAATAAAATAATGGAATGGTAGCTAGACGTTTTAAATGTCAAAAAAAGTTGTTAATCCTTCGCGACAGATTAAACTTCAACTGTTTTATCTGTTGATACAAATTCATAGCCTACTTTCTCTGGTATTCGCGTTCGACCTTCCGACTTGCATTAAGCATAATACGGGGTATTACTTGCAATAGAAGGAAATTTTAGAGCAAATCGCACGAAAATTACCTCGAAAGGACATTACCTTGAAAGAAAATACCCCGAATGGACATTGCCTCGCATAAAAAATTACCTCTAAAATACATAATTTTTTAAAAATTATAAAAAACCAAACCAAACATATTTTTTTTAGAAATAGAAGGAAAATTTAACAGCAATAAACTTAGTTATTTAAAGCAAAAATAGTTAGGGAACGTTCAAGTATTACGTAACGCAAATTTTGATCATTTTCGTCCTGGATGCTAAATTAAGTAGAGTAGAGGTTAAACAAACATGTAAACAAGTTTTATCTCAGGAGAACTTCCAAAAACTCAAACGGTAAACCTTCAAAACATAAGAAAATCCACCGGGAAAAGTAACGACCGATCCGGTGACCCTTATAACTTTAATTAAAGTAAACACCACCGCAGGGTTAAAACCATAGACCTCACCGACTGAAAATTATTCCATCTAAAAGTACCGTTCCTTATGGTAATACGAGTAATCACGACAAAAATAAACTGTATTTGGTGTAATTACCTGGAGTTTCGCGTGTAAATTACTTAAATTATACTCGAATGTGCCTTTTCATTTAATCTGGTCGCTGTTACGCCCGTTGGCTGATTCACACAACACTAGAAGGCACGGTGATTAGAAAAATATACTTCCGCGTTTAGTTGAAAAAATATTTTTTCACCACCAGCCTAAAAGCACATCTTTATTACTGTTCTTTTCATTGGTAGAAATATTATTTCTCTACCTATGACGTCAGAGGTTCTAAAAATAATGAAATTGCACCATGGTTAATAATGAATTTTTATTCAGCTGTTTTGGCATCTGACGTTTCACTTAATTATTAAATCACATTGCTATTTACAAGTGTCTTTAAGCACCAAATTTATTTATTGCATGATAAATTAAAAAATATTAACTAAATTATTACCTATAAAACATTTTTTACAAAAAAACACGTTGAAAAGTGAAAATCATTGGTCCATCATATTTAACCATAGATTATACAACCCATATATTACCGTAAGGATTATAGATTACTAGAGGTACAACCCCCATATTATTGATTTTTGAGGCAATAGATTCTCCCTCACAGTTTTCGCCTGTCCCCTTATTTCTGGGGGAGTACCAGAATCATCACTTTGCATTTCACTTTAAATTTTTATATATTTTATTACACTTAACACGGAAACACTTTAACTTAATAATTTCAGCAGATCACCAGAAAAATTCTGCCAGAAATGTCAAGTTATTCATTTGTTTTTTTAATGGCCGCGAACGGCCAGCGTGATATTTTAAATTTATAAGCTTTTTCATTAAATTTTAGTAAAATAAATAAAAGTCCAAATAAATAAATAGCTAATTAATTGTACTGGTAGTGAAAAAAATACTATATTTTCGACGTGAGTGAAGATTTAACATTTTAGACCGCGTCTTGCGGGCTTCGCGCTAACGCACTCATCCCGCAATTTGACGCAGGTCAAAAATGTTAAACTTCTCTCACTTGGTAAATAATATACTATTAAAATGATTTTGACAAAGTGACGCAGACAAAGGCCTTGAAAATTTAGGTGAAATATATTTTTTTTATATCGGACATTCTGTTTATACTGGGTGCCACAAAATAGTGGTACACCCCTATAACTTTTTTGTTTATTAACTTATCAAAATGAAATTTGGAGGATGTAAATAATTGAATAATAGTTATTTATGGTACTAGTGGGTAAAGTAAGATATTGCGAGGCGTCAGCCAAGCAGGTTAAATTTCGAGAGGGCAATATCAGTTTACCCATGAGTGCCATTAATTTATCCAAT
This sequence comes from Brachypterus glaber, assembly GCA_958510825.1. Classification (NCBI taxonomy): domain Eukaryota; kingdom Metazoa; phylum Arthropoda; class Insecta; order Coleoptera; family Kateretidae; genus Brachypterus; species Brachypterus glaber. Next base: position 92,320,340 of record OY294044.1, read on the forward strand.
AAATAGCTTAGAAATTTATATTTTTATTAAAAATTTTAATGACATTTACAAGAAAATAATTTGACAAGTGACAGTTGAGTGGGTAAAATAAATAATTAGCCACTCAATAAAGTAAAAGCCACGCGGGGGTTATTTTTGAGTTTATCTATTTAAAATAAAGCTGGTAATTGTCTCATTATCTGTATGTATTGGATAAACTGCATTTTTTTACTTTCTCAAAAAGTTCTTGTCACCTCCGGTTTCGCCGGAAATTCCTCAACTTTAGATTTTTAAATGAAACACCCTGTATATTTTTATATATTTTGATTCAAAATTGAATTCTGAATAAAGCCATGTATAATTTGTCAATCTTTGACAGAACATGTCATTTTTTAATTAAATTTCAATTTTATACCTCTTTAGCTTTAAAATATATTGTGCAACATTATTCTTGGCTTAGTAACTTTCTTAGGAAAAATATGAAACTTTTATTTAATTATTAACCAATTTGGAGCTCTTTAAAACTAGGAAAATCATTTTTTTCAATGAAACTCAATTTTTTTAAATGTACTGGTACCGTGGTACCATTAAATCACATATTTTTTTTTCTTAAAAGTTTAATCAAAATTTATTGGCAAAAAAATACTAGTAAAAATATATAAAAAAGAAAAATCAACAGTCCAGAAAATGTGAAAAAAAAATTGTAAATTTTGTCAGTTACGTCGTTTCCTGAAATAGGTATGTATGTATGGTTTTTTTTTTGTCTTGATTCATCAAAAGGAAGTCGGTTAGCCATAAAATCACTCAGTTTTTATTAAATTTCTAGTGATTTGCAAAATTATATAAGTTTGGTAATCTGGCCACGAATATACATTAAATGGCATATCGGTAGATATAAAGCCAAAATAACATGAAATTAATTAAATAAAAGGTTCAATAATACATAAAAATATTTTTTATTACGGCAGCTACAAGCAGATGTTACTCTGCTTAATATATTAATATATTATATTAATCATTAATCAACATCTGTAATATTTTATTTACTAGCAAGTTACTGTAATTGATTTCATACAAATAACAATAATCAAAGCTTTTTGATTTTTATTTAAATCCAGCATTCCTGTTAATATTTTACTTAATTAAAAATATTAATATTAATATTAAAAAAAAAACTTAAATAGTAGTAGTAGTAGTGAAAAAAATAATATATATAAACCACAGTAGAAAACACTATTATAGCCTCGCACTCTTATATAATACGTTCGCCTACAAAAAATGTCTCTCTACCTTGCTATAAAATTACTATTAATTACTACAGTAAAAGTTTTTTTTTAATCCTTTAAGGCGCAAAACTATATTTTTTTAACGTAGTGTTTTCGTTAGCTTTAGCTCAAAGACATTAAACGAATTAATATCGACACTTTTCGATTATAAAAAGATATATATATATATATATATATTTATGGGAGGCATAGCGTAGTGGCTAGCGCGTATGCATAGCAAGTCTACTATCGTGAGTTCGATTCTCACTGGCGCCGATTAGCTTTTTTCGGTTAATTAATAATTGAAATTTGTCGAAGGCGATAAGTGAAACGGACACTCCCTAGAAACTGGTTCGAAAGTCAGTATAAGCCGGTGGTTCCCTCTACTACTAGCCCACACAAGTCCTGGACTTAGGGGATGCTTAATTAAGTAGAATAGTACGAGGTTAAACAAACATGTAATGTAATGTAATATATATATATATTTTTTTGTAATGGATGATCTCTATAGAGAGCACTATGTTATGTTATTTACTTAGAAAAGGGTTGAACGCATAAAATAGACAAACCTACATTACATTCGGAGCATATCGAGGGCTTCAGTGTTGACCATACATACCATGCGCACCTATTGTATGATGCCCTCGATATGGTTTTGTGGTCTCTTATGGAACCACTTGCTTGATTTTCGCATGCCATAAAGTAGCATGCGCAATAAGTGGTCTAACACAGTACTACATCGACTTTTAATATCCTGAACTATCACTAAAGGTAAAAATTATGCAATCGTGACCCTAAAACGAGGTGGTCTATACACCACCAACGCCACCAAGGGTTAAACAATTAAGGTGGTTCATCGGCTCAAAATTAATGTAACTTTAAAAGATATCAAGTACACTTTTGGTTCATTCAAACATGAAACTGAAGTTTGCAACGTTTTTTTGCAACGAAAATTCAAATAGTATATTAAAGTACTAGTTTCATAACATAAGATGTTAACGCACGAGTACAAGTTTAGAAAACCCGCCGACAGCGGCTTGTTTTCTAAACTTGTACTCGTGCGTTAACATCTTATGTTATGAAACTAGTACTTTAATATACTATATGAATTTTCGTTGCAAAAAAACGTTGCAAACTTCAGCTTCATATTCAAACCCTAATGATTTATTTCTTTGCAAAAAATACGTCATTGGTCAATGTCAAAGTAACGCATCAAATGCGCCTATTTACAATACTAATTTTATGTAAAGTAAAAGAATATAGCGTAGTTACAGTTTACTTTATCTCTGTTCTCAAACTAGAAAAAACCATTTCCTTTGTTTAATTAGCTTTCTGTTGTTAATTATTATATCTCTTTGTACTAATTTATAGTGTAAGATTTACACTGTACATTTATAATGTATAGATAGGTTGACGGATTTACCATTGCATGCTATTCTTTTGTTTTCGAAATATACTGCTAGATCCTGATATATCTAAGATTGTTTTTATCTGTTTTTTCAATATCTATTGTACAATTTGTTTACCGTTTTAGATTTACGGTTTTGGGCTTCTTTTACATGTTTACAAATTCATATGAATATACGTGAAAATATTAAAATAATATTAAAATCATCAGTTGGTTAATACCTTATTCTGAATGTTGCACTGAAAACCATTTGAGGAGTTGAACTGAAAAACTTGACATATCCAGTTTTTATTTTTTGGTGATATTTTGACTGTACCTACTGGGTTAAATATAGAGAGCGATTTTTAAACCTTTTTTTTATATAAATAAATTTTTCAGTTCAACTCCTTTTGGATATGTTAAGTTCAACTCTTTTTAAAGAGACTTAAAAGTCTTGATATTGTAAAATTTAAAACATCAAATAACAGTCCAGTCAAATAATAAATTTAAATTGCAATAAATGCATACGGGCTCATATTTTAAAGGATAGTAGTGGATGGTTACAGAACACTCCTGATAGTGTTTTACCGGGTGATTTTCGTAAGGGGTGTCCGCTATCTTTAATTTTGGGAGTGTGTGCGGTTATCTCGGTAAAAAAGCATCTACCGATAAAAATGCATAAAACTAATTTTGTTAAGGAGCAAATTTCCAATATTTTTTGTTATAATTCTTTCATTATAATAATGACAATCGAGTTATATTCAAAAATAGCCAAATTGTTTTTTAGCCAAATTATAAATAAAATTATTCATCGGTGGATAAAAGTGTTTTAAGAGCAATCTTGTAGCTCTTAAAATTCTCTATAGGTTATTATGCAACTCTATAGGCTATTATGCAACTCCTTTGTTGCTAACATATTAAAAAAAAGTCCAAACTAATTTTGTTAAGGAGCAAATTTCCAATATTTTTTGTTATAATTCTTTCATTATAATAATGACAATCGAGTTATATTCAAAAATAGCCAAATTGTTTTTTAGCCAAATTATAAATAAAATTATTCATCGGTGGATAAAAGTGTTTTAAGAGCAATCTTGTAGCTCTTAAAATTCTCTATAGGTTATTATGCAACTCTATAGGCTATTATGCAACTCCTTTGTTGCTAACATATTAAAAAAATGATACAAACAAAAATTGTTGGAAATTGCCTCTTTACAAAATTGGTATTTGCATTTTTATCGTTTTACCGAGATAACCGCACTCGCCCCTAAAATTCAAGATAACCGACCTTAAGTAAATCACCTAGTGAAAAACTAACAGGAGTGTTCTGCTACTACTATTTAAAATATCAGCCCGTGTGCATTTATTGCAATTTCAACATAGGAATTTCTCGTGATTTAACTGGACTATAACACTAGTTTACAATGGTTTTTACAGCCAATCTTTTTAAACAACTTCTTACTTATTTTTACTCGCTACATTTTTTTGTAAAGGGGGGGTTTGTAAAGCGCAGTTAATACGAGCCTAAGTTGGCACTCTGCTTCTTTTTCAAGAATAACGCTGAAAAAAATCAGAAACCTTAAGTTTGCCCGGAGAGAACCTCTCTTGTATGCATCATCCGCCATGACCTAAAATTTTATTTGATCATTTCATGCCTTTTAAAAAAGCTATTATCAAAATACCCTACATGAATACATAATATATTATTATGTGAAGTTAATTCAAACTGTTAATAAGTTACTGTATTATAAAGATATACAATGAAAAAATAAGCCGTGAAGACGTATTGCTTCGCATTCTATAATGCATGCTCTTCACAGTACTGCAGTGGGATATAGTAGGTACAGTGTAAAATTACTTAGGGGCTGTCCATATATTACGTAACGCGCCTAGGATTTGAGCGATTTTTCAGAAATTGAAGAAATAGAGAGTGAAAACATCGATGGCAGCCATATACCATTAAATGGTAAATTTTATTATTATAATCAGTCATCGGCGAATTTCCAGTGCTCGCATAGGCGCCGCGTCGATTCTATAGTTGACGCGAGGTTTTAAATATTTACATTTTTATTTTCTTCGAAAAACACCGATATATTTACATATTTATAGTTAATATGTATATTCAATATTGTTGTGTGTAACAAATTAGTCGTCAAATGTTTCAATTTAGTGACCTTTATAAAAATTTCCCTCATACTTCGGCAAAATTATTCCGTAAGCCTATGTTTCTGTATTTGTTTTCAACGTTGATGAGTCATAACTGAATTTATTCCGATTAATGATTATAATGAATTAATTACTGAATTAATTAATTACTGAATGAATTAAACTCAGTAATACGTGTACAAAACGATAATTATTTGATGAGATACATGCCATTCTTTAATATTACATTTTTCAAAGTAAATTGATCATTAAAAAAACAGGAAATAAATTTTTTAAATAACACAATTTTAAAGCTACGCCACTGTTGTTTCTTTCATTATTTAAAGCTGATATTTTAGCATTCCCCGTTTTAAAAATTATCCTCTATGCGGTGTAAGCTATGCTATTGACTAAAAATTAGCCTTATTTTTGGATGTAGAATTATTTCTTACATTTTGGCATGCCAGTTACTGATCACCCTGTATAATAAACTTTTGCAGTATTTCGGGAGCCTTAAACAAATGACATTCATTAACTATAGATTTTAGATCATTAAATTAATTACATCTTGAAATAAAATCCTACTCCCAAAAGGAGTTTAGAAGTATGTACTAAGAGGTTCTAAGTTTAGAAGTACTAACTTACATATATTATTATACAGGATGATCAGTAACTGCCATGTCAAAATTTAAGAGGTGATTCTACATCCAAAAATATGAAATAAGTTTCTATAAAGGTTGGTCCGGAAAGGAGCCCTAAAGGAGCTACGGCCCTTCGAAGATGACATATTGAATGGGGAACAAAAAAAAGCATCAATAAAATTTTAATGCTACAGGGTGTTTCATGAATCCGCTTGCGGCGAGTTTTCTAAAAGTACTAGTGCGCTAAAAACGTGTTATGGAATAAGTGCTTTAATATACTATTTGAATTTTCGATGCAAAGAAACGTTGCAAACTTCAGTTTCATGGTGATTCTTCATTTAAAACTGAGCAAAAAAGTATTCCTCACCAAAACACCCAAATTTAATATTAAAGGAGTAATATCCTTTTAAAAAGTAACGTTTTTGGTGGCACAAAATGTTACTTCCTCTTAATTATATTTTTTTTAAACGGTTGCTCCTACAGTGTTACACTATATAACATTTTTTACAAAAAAACCCAAAAAATAGTACACATAAAAATGTTTGGTGCAAAAATGTGTTAAGCCTAATACATTTTTCCGTCTAGGGACACCTCTGGATAAATTCAAAAAAATAAATTAACATAAACTTATTGCCCTTCTCATCGCTCTAGCTTAAAGGGTACCAGAGTTATTAATTAAAAACTTTATTTTTATTAAAATTTTAAAGGGCTGTAGCTCCCTTAGGGCTCATATGCGGACCAACCTTTATAGGAACTTTTTTTGACGTTTTTGGATACAAAATCACGTCTTAAATTTTGGCATGGCAGTTATTGATCACCCTGTATATTTAATAAAGGGTTTAAATGTCGTGCACTTGAACCACTTTTTCCCCTTATATTAGTCTAAGAATGTTTTTTTACTCTTTCATAATTGTAGAGTGATCATGCAAACCTGGTTAAATCCATATACACCGAATGGAGATTTCTCCATTTAGATTAGACAGGGACAAAAGTTCTACCCAAAAAGGATAGAAGTGTAATATCACCAACATAAAGAAAAAAAAATCTACTAGGTTTTATGTTGGCTGCACTGTCAGTAACGCCATTTTCGTTAGCCACTGTCATTGTGTGAGCTGCGTTTGATATTGTTTTGATTTCAGTTTTTTGTGTGTTTTACTAAATATTGTGTTTTTATTGACTATTATAGTACTTTTACGAATTTTGATATTTAAATATTGTTTACCAAAGTTAAGTTCTTTCTTTATACCTTAGATTTAAAGCCTAGGCGAAATTCGTTTGGACTTTTGCAACCCTTGTAAAAACATCTTGGCATTTGGTAGCTATAACAGAAATAACGCTCGTCATAAAATTAATTTCTTGAAATGTAACGATATTAAAATATATAATAATAATATATAGTTAATAATAAATATGATAAACGTTAAATAAATTCATATTTACCTTTTCATATTTGAGGTTATGTTTTGTAAATAAATAAACAGATTAAGCAACCAACCCAAGAACAATTAATAGGATTTATATTTCATTCTTTATTTTACTATTAAATCGTCAGTTTTATTTCTTAGCAAAAAATATTCATTTCTTTAGGTTTATTTACAAAAATCAACGGTAATTGTTGATAAAAACTTGAAAAAAATATTTTTTTAATTTATTTAAGTTGGTAGTGGTGTGCCGTGCACAAATGAGATAGAGATAGGGTAGACGTCTTCTTTTTCATAATTCTAGTTGTACAGACCTCTATTGGAGTAAATCGTGAAAATGTTTTCACGTTAGGTCCCTTTAAAATTGTATGGGAACGATTACATCTTAGTGATGACATTTTTAAGAAGTTGGCTGGATTCTGAGTTCACCCATGGATTTTTTTACACATAATCTAATAATCGTCATAACAGAAGAATGTGGATTTAATGCTATTTGCATGACCACTCTACAATTTTAAGCAATAAAAGTCCAAAAAACCTGGCAAAAAACTACCTTTAAATATTTCATTTTTGTTTAACCATATTTAATAATGACCCTTATACAATACAACCTATAAGGCGGTTATTAACTCGAGAAATATAAAAAAATATACAGGGTGTCCCATTGAAATAAAACAGTTATCAGTAAATTTTTTATTTGACATTCAAGTTTGCAACGTTTTTTTTTTGCATCGAAAATTTAAATAGTATATTAAAGCACTTATTCCATAACACGTTTTTAGCGCACTAGTACTTTAGAAAACTCGCCGCAAGCGCCTTTTTTTCTAAATCGTGCGCTAAAAAAGTATGTTATGAAATTAGTACTTAAATATACTATTTGAATTTTCGTTGCAAAAAAACGTTGCAAACTTCAGCTTCATTTCAATTTTATTTTCGATTACATATTCTATATCTGGGGAAAGAATTAAAATGAATTGCATTATTATTAATTGAATTATTTGGGTTTTGCAAAAACTTCTTTTAAAACTTTTAATTTGTAATCTTTTAAATTAAAAGATGTATATTTGGTTCAAAAAACTTAACTTCTAGCCTAGAATTTCTAGGGCAATCTAAACCCCAAACATTTCCGGGGTTAACCCCGGGGGTTAAGTCCCCCTAGCTACGGGCTTTGATATTTTTCTCAGTATCATGAGAAAACAAATATTTTCGTATAATACGAAAAAACATTTTATCGGTGCTTAGGTAGTAAAATATTGTTTAACGATGTTAAAATTTTATCAAATATTTACCTTTTTTGAAAATAAAATTATTTGTTAGAGCGTAATTTAAATATTTAAGCATTTGTAGAAAATATTGTTTTTTTTTTTTTAATTTACTTGCAGTCTACTGTAAACTAAACAGCTGATTATGTTGGTATTGTTTTGAATAGCTTGTTTTAATCAGAAAAATGTAATAAAATTCCGTTTACAGATAAGAAAATATAAAAATTATAATTTACCTGCCAAGTGGATTTTTGTCCACATCGTACACATCCAAAATAGGCGTTTTCTTCACAATTTTCTTCAGTTCTTCTTCTTCTATTTGAAGGAGTCCGTTAGGAGTATAATTGGAAAACCCTTTCATATTTATATTTAAATATTCACTATGCACTTAACCAAACAGTTAACAAATTTGATAACTGTCAAAAACTAACAGTTTCAACCAAAAACTTTTTATCGTTTGTTTTGGAAAACCGTTCGAATTTACCCTGGCCAACTAGGATTCGAAACAGCTGCCTGTTTATTTGAAGGTTAGGTTCCACAGCAAAAGTTTATAAAAACGTTCCATAAATGGCATAAAAACTAAAAAGCGATTAGGTTCAATCCCTAAGAACTGTTCACTATTTACATATTTATCGGTTGCACATGCACTCTTTAGTTTACACTTTGCGAAATTAAGAAAACATGAATTCGACACAATCAAGCTATAATCACGCGCTGCGCTAACTTGCTATGACTCTCATGCACTGAAAACATACCGAGACAAACCGTACAAACTAACGATCCCTTTGATCTAGCATTGGGAAAGGTAAAATTCAACAAGTTTCACTACAGCGGCATCTGTTGTGAGAAACAAAAAACAGTTGTATGTTAATAAAAGACAAATACAGGAAACTACCTTGTTCAGCTATTCAAAAAGAAGCGGCAAATCTCTTCAAACAGATGTTATTGGAATAAGTACCTAAATAGCATATTTTTTTAAGAAAACGGTTTAAGATTAAAATTCAGTTTGTATTTTACAACTATTTATAAGAATAAAACCTTAACTAGAATATTGTTTTGCAAATATTAAATTTACTACATCTTAAAAAATATATTAATGTGCCATCTTTTCAGCACCAATCATCACACCTCCTACCATAGCCATAACAGTTAACCCTTGAGCAAGTATTCTTGTACGCATCATGTATTGTGACATTTTTTTTTGTCCTGTCTTAAAACTCCATAACCCATAACAGAGAGCAGCAGTAGTGGCAAATGCACCTAAAAATCGATTTTTGTGTGTTTTATTATTCATCATTGCAGCTTTACACCAGATTAATAATAATAATTATACATATGTTTACTTTGGAAATTGTCCAAAATCAAATTTTTTTGTACCAAGGTGCCTTATGCAATGAACTACTCTAGTTCATTGGCCTTTAATATGTATATAATTCTAAACTTTTAAAATGTATTTTTATCTGTCCATCCGTCCGTCTGTCTGTTTCTTAAGAAAACGTGACATACATACAGACTTTTCTTAAAAATAACAATCACCAAAAATTAGAAAAAATCGCCCAAAAACAAAAAAATAATAGGGGGCTAAGGGGCTGTTCAAGAATGACGTCACCTATTTTTGACCCCCTTCCCCCTTTGTCACCTTTCGTCACTTTTGCCTGACCCCCCTATAAAATAGAAAAAAATTACGTCACCTTTTGGAACCCCCCCCCCACACTGTGCCTATTTTATCACATCACAGTTAGGCAATTATATTTTCCATATACTATACTAGGAACTAAAGATTAAAGAAATATACTATTAAACCATTTTATTTAAAAAAATATGTATTTAAAAATTATAAAAAGCTTAATATATTTTAATTTAAAACTTTTAAACCTAATAATAAATCAACAAATAAAGCAAAATCTTACGTACAACTTTGAACAGGCCATTTAGGCCCAGAGCTTCTTGTGGTTAAATCATTAAAGCCATTAAAAAATATCTTATTTTAAGAAACAGGGAAGAAATAAAGATAATTTTTTTAGAGCGACGCGCGCCTGAATTAAAATTTACTGTAGGTACTCTTTTATGTCGTAATTGAATTTATGTCGTAGTTGTTTTTATAAAAATTCTATAATTCTCTAAGTATTTTCAGGGGTAATATCATAAGTGATACTAGGTTAGGTATCAGTGGTTTTTTACATAAATTTTACGAATATTAATCCCAATGACGAAAATGCAACGACTGCTTTAGCAGGAGTTGCATTTTCCAAAAATTGGGATTTTTTTTTCACAAGAAAATATTAAAAATATTTAAAAATAATTTTTTTTCAAAAAAAAAATAATAATTTACGGAAATTTAAGTTTCAATTCATTTCGTTTAAGGGGTCTTTCTCCTTCTACATCCAAACCAAACGTCAGAAAAAAAAAAAACAAAAAAACTTCTCTCCCAGGTCACTCTAAAGTAAAAAGTATGAGTATTTTTATGAAATTTTATGACTTTTATGACAATAATTTTATTTTATGACGATTTTAGGACAAATTGGGTCATTTTATGATTTTATGACAAGTGGGAGGCCTGCATTAATGTGTTAAAGATTTGAGGAAAACTGAGGGTTAACTCTCTTATTGTACGAACCCAAGGAATTCCTATGAGAATTCATTTTGATTCCTTGAAATTCCTGAAATTTTTAAGCAAGGTTTGCATCTAAAGAAAAACATATGGCTTTGTCAAACATTATACAATGCAATGTACACTTCTGCTCAAAAATATCGGCCCACCTAAAAAAATACACATTTTCAAATGCTAATAACTCCAAAACTATTCAATAGATTTATTTGACCTTTTTTTTATTTTAAAGCTTGAACTTTTAGCTCTTAATTACTGGAATAAAAATTATCAAAAATCTTTTTTTAAACCGGCAGCAATGAAAATTACACAGCTATGTTTTTTTACTGCTTCTTTCGATATGCGCACGGTTTGCCACTGCATATTTTTTTACAATTTAATTAATTGATTTTATAGGCCAATTAAATGGGAGTAATTTCTTTTTTAACTTTTTAATTTTCCTTTTCTCGTTTAGGAGATATACGGTTTTTTCTGAAAATAAACATTTTTGCAAATAACAAAAAAACTACACAGTGGATTTAATTGATTTATTTTTTAATTTGAAGCTTAAGTCCTTAACTTTTATTTATTTAATTTAAGTTTCTGGTGCAAACATGTTTAAACTGGGTTTACATTGCTTAAATAGTCATGTTTTTTTACCCAATCTTTTTTGATGCAATTTAACCACAAACTCAAATGTTTCCATAAGTTTTAAAACTTATTCTAAAAGCCACACTTATTTTGACTGATTCCTTCTTTTATTTTTTATCATAAGTCTTCTCATTTAGGAGAAATTGAAGTTTTTCGGAAAAAGTGACTTTTTAATCAGTGGGCTAGTGCCACCCCTGTAAAACTGTATATGACGGAAAAGCGTCGATAGAATATAAAGATCTATTGCACTTCTATAACTTTAGCTTATTTATGTCGAACGAACTTTGCACAGACTGTTTAAATCTCTAATGGTACTCCAAAAAGTTCTAACGTCTTTTTAAGGACTTTTTGCTTTTTAATTTTTTTTAAACAAAATATTTTATCAAATAAAATAACAATAAACAAATTTTAAATTTTATTAAAATTATTTAATAACAATTATAAACACAAAAAAACGTATTAGACGTGTATGTTTTTTTACAACAATGCTGTTTTTCGTTATTATTAGTTACATTACATTATGGTCAATAAAACATTCAATTTAATTTAACAAAACACTAAAACTAACCAACATTACACGGTTGAGGCTAGGTTATCAATGTGTATACACTATAGTTAAAATTTATCTACATAAATATTATAGACGTTATAGTCATATTTCCCAATGTTTTTCATACAGAATTAGGTTTTAAAAATGGTTTGAGGCAGCTGTATATCCCATGCCTGGCAGCATTTACTCCTATTCTTTTCAAAATAATAATTCCATTCCTTTTTTTGTACATTTTCCAATTTTTTTTTTTCACAAATATTCCATACCGTAATTTAACACAACAATAGTTCAGAACCACACAATTATAGTTCAGCCACATATATTCCATAAGCAGTTTATTTTAAAAAATATGTATTATTTTTCCATCAAATTTGTTCCTATTTACCAGCACTTATTTCCAAGCCACCCATGAGGTAAAGTGATTAGCTCGTTTTTTTTATACTGGTTTCCCCATTAGGCCTAATCCACAAAAAACTTGCAAACTCAATAAGAATAATACAGAACACAATAACAGAATACTCAATAACAGAACACAATAACAGAATGCTCAATAACAACCATACAGAACACAATAAAAGAATACTCAATAACAAAACACAATTAGAGAATACACAATAACAGAATACTCAATAACAATAATACAGGACACAAAATTTTGAAAAATGTGTTTTTAGTGTAATTACTGCTCGTATTGAGATCTACTGATCTGTATAACTGGCATATTACATGAAACTATGCTATAGTTATATGTAATATGCCAGTTATACAAGTCGGTAGATCCTAATAAGAGCCGTAATTACACTAGAAACACATTTTTCAAAATTTTGTGTTATAACACTGTTCTGTAACGGGTGCGATATGTCTAATATTAATATCTGGTATTTCCCCCCCTAGCCCTAAGTACATCCTGTACTCTATTACTCATAGAGAGAATTAAGTTTCTTATAGTATTCTGAGGTATATTTTCCCATTCTTCCTCGACTGCTATAATTAGTTCTGGAATTGTCGCTGGCGCTGGGTTCCTTGATCGAATTCTTCTTTTTAACTCATCCCAGAGATGTTCGATTGGGTTAAGATCGGCGCTATTAGCTGGCCACTCTAAGACGTCGATACCGACATCTCTTAAGTATCGTCTGACATTTGCTGCAGTATGCGGCTTTGCATTGTCTTGCATGTAAATAAAGTAATCGCCTATAAATCCGGCGTAAGGTACGACGTGCTCTTCCAAAATTTCTTCGACATACCTTTCCGCTGTAAGACTTCGCCTTTGCCGTCCACGTTCTTCCCTTATAATAAAAACGGGTTCAGTTTTAGCTTCCAATGATATACCTCCCCATATCATGCACGATCCACCACCATAACTAACTTTTTCTGCAATGCAGGCCTGTGCATAACGTTCTCCAGGACGTCGGTAGACACGCTGTCTTGCATCATTCCCAAATAGACATATCCTGGTTTCATCAGAAAACATAACCTTTGCCCATTGGTTTCTGTCCCAGTTTAAATGTCTTCTTGCAAACTGCAGCCTGGCACGACGATGGTTAGCAGTGAGTTTAGGTCCAGTTGCGGCCTTATAAGAGCAAAGGTTTCTTTCAAAAAGCCTTCGACCAATAGTGGACCTACTTACTGCTACACCTCTTGTTTCTTGAAGCCGTGATCTCAAATTAACTGAATTTAGACGACGATTCCGCAGGGAATTAAGCTTGATAAATCGGTCATCCCGAGCGGACGTGCACCTATGTCTGCCAGCTCCTTGGCGTCGACTAAAGGAACCGGTCTCCTCAAAACGTTGGAATACTCTTCTTACCGCTGCTCTCGTAATATTTAACTGTTGAGCAACATAACGCTGACTGTGCCCTTCTTGTAGCAGAGCTACAGCTTGGGCAGCTACTTCCGGACTTGTTTCCATTTAAATAATACAATTAAATAAAATTTTAACGAGTTAAAAAAGTATTGTCACATAAGTGACAAGTCTTGTCAATCATAAAAAAGTTAGTTACAGGGGTGGCACTAGCCCACCACTTAAAAAGTCCTTATTTACCAAAAAAAAATAATTACTCCTAAATGAGAAGACTTATGATAAAAAATAAAAGACGGAATCAGTCACAATAAGTGTGGCTATTAGAATAAGTTTTAAAACTTATGGAAAGATTTGAGTTTGTGTTTAAATTGCAACAAAAAAGATCGAGTAAAAAAAACATGACTATTTAAGCAATGTAAACTCAGTTTAAACATGTTTCCAACAGAAACCTAAATTAAATAAATAAAAGTTTACGATTTAAGCTTCAAATTAAAAAAACAAATCAATTAAATCCATTGCGTAGTTTTTTTGTTACTTGCAAAAATGTAAATTTTTAGAAAAAACCTTATATCTCCTAAACGAGAAAAGGAAAATTAAAAAATTTAAAAAGAGATTACTTCCATTTAATTAGGCTATAAAATCAATTAATTAAATTGTAAAAAAATATGCAGTGGCGAACCATGCGCATATCGAAAGGTGCAGTAAAAAAACATAGCTGTGCACTTTTCATTGCTGCCGGTATAAAAAAAGATGTTTGATAATTTTTATTCCAGTAAGTAAGAGCTAAAAGTTCAAGCTTCAAAATAAAAAAAAGATCGAATAAATCCATTAAATAGTTTTGGAGATATTTGCATTCAAAAATGTGTATTTTTTTAGGTGGGCCGATATTTTTGAGCAGAAGTGTATTATAATACATTTTTTAAATTAGTTTAAAACTGTAATTTTGGTTAATATAATTAATTAATTTTGTCTTTATCTCCAAAAGCTTACCAATTGGCACAAAGGGATTTTCTTTAAACTTTCTGAGAAATTTATCTTGCCTGGATTCCGTGGGCATTAATGAATCCATGTCTTTTTGTAACGTTAACCAATCAAACTGGGCTAGATCTTCATCGGTCATGTCAATTTTTGAATTCATTTTCTTAGCTATTTTTCACAAAAAATTTCCAAAATTTAATTTTGACGTTTAAATAAATAACCTCACTTTCCCACTGGATAAAATTTCCATTTATTAAAAATTCATTAAAAGAGACGAGTTCATCGAAAATATAACACATATATATTTTCTACGAACCCTGGAGCTAACGGGAGGCTGCAGCCCTTAGAGCATAGAAGGAAGACAGAGTAATAATCATAGATAATACAACTCCCATATATAGGCATTTGCCGTGTTGCCTAATGAAACATCGTTAGCCGCGACATCTAGCGGGCGTAGTGTAGTTTATTTCAAAAAATTTTGGCGAAGGCGCTTTACAGTCACGGTGTTCTAGAACTTTTAAATGACATGACAACTTCCATTTTTTTTTCTTTTTGGAATTTGTTATATGAGCTCTAATTAAAAAAATAAGACCAAAATTTTAAAAATCGTTAGAGCCGTTTTTGAAAAAAATGTGTTTTTTTGAAAATATCTCTGATATTGATATAATCGGTTTGCCCTCGATGTCTCCGATTTTGACCAAACTTGGCATAGTGGTACCACTGTGGTACCTAAGCACTTCATCCAAATTTTTTTCAAAACGGTCCATCCGTTCACAATACTGGGTGTCCCACCAAATTCTTGAAATAGCTTATCTCCGTTATTTGAAAAGGTATTAAAATTTGCAAAAAATAGCATTAAATCAAAGCCAAAGAAAATTTTACTGACTTATTCAAAACCGGCCCTTGCTTACCCACTCCCTTGAAACTACCCCCAACTTCTTTTTTTCAAATAACAACCCCTAATTCTTATTAAAGACTATGAAAGTAAACTTTATTCTGTATTCAACCATTTATTATAAGTGGTATCTTAGATTTTAAGGGGCTCTAAATAACAATTATTATTTATTAATAGAAGGGTGGTATTCAAAACAAAATTGCGGGTAGTTCTAGGAGACTGGGTTGTTATGAGTTGGTTTTGAATATATTAATCAATTTTCTTTTGGGTACAATTTAACGTAAGTTTTTGGAAAATTTTCTGGTTAAATTTAAAATGAAATGTGCTTTAATATACTTTAGTAAAATAGGGAAGTGCTATTTAAAAAAACTAGTTGGAGGTGGTTCCAAGAGGGTGGGTTAATAAGGGGTAGTTTTGCATATGTCAGTAAATTCTACTTTGACTCCAATTTAATTTTATTTTTTTTTTTAACTTTTTTATATTTTTAAATAACGGAGATATAGCCGGTCTAAAACCTGTTGGGAAATTATTATTACTAAATAATAATTGTTACCCAGTCCGCACAAATTCATGGCAGGTACATAGCAGGTACATAACCACTGTTCTATGTGATGTTGCAGCCATGTATTTTTTATAGTCCATGTACAGTCCTTGGACTTTAACAATTCCGCCTCAAATTATGTATCAGGTACATAACATGTAACATATCAGCTACATACCAGGTACATAACATGTTATATAACTTTTGCAATATGGATGAGAGGTATCAGCCATGTCGTTTTTATACTCCTTGATATGTAGCAGAAACATACCAAATACATCATAAGTTATCCCTTGCCATATGGATGAGAGGTATTTAATACATTAAAATTATATGGGTGATATGTAACATGGATGTTTAAATTCCCCCGTACCCCCGTTGAACGGCAAATATAAACTTCCAATTTCGAATAGGTAAATGATACACAAATATGAAATACATATTTGTGTGCCACTTACCTATTCGAAATCTAAAGTCGATATCTACAGCGTCCGGTCGAAGTCTTAATTTTGTTTATTTTGCAAAAATAAAAATATATCTTAAACTAACACTCGGTTGTCCTGCCAGGTATACATACAAAAAATTAAAACTACATATTACATATTCTGAATAATATATATTTTAAAAAAGGTGACTGTTTGTACATTTTTTTTTTAAACGTATAATAAAATAAACATATTCTGAAAAAAAAAATATTTAAAATTAAAAAAAAAACGTAATAATGCAAAATATCGAGGGGTAAATCTCATACAAACTCGCGTACACCAAATTTTGCATTACCCAAGATTTGGCAAGATTTCGCGAGATTTTGCAATATTTTGCGGGATTTCGCAAGATTTCTGGCAAATTCTAAAAAAGAAACTAAATAATTCATTTTACATTTTCAACTATAATATACTTAGTATATATATTATACGTTTTTGCGTTAATTACATACAAAACAATAATTCATTCAAAATCTCTAAGAATAAAATAAATACAGCGCCACACAAAAAAAAATGGAACTCCAACGGACTCGACTAGTCAATTCCTATATATTTTGAGCCGCTGAATGCGAATCTGCAGTCGAAATTTAAAAGTTTTTAAAAAGACCTCAAAAAACCTTGCGAAAAAGTACAAAAAGGATGTTTTTTTAAGTTTATTTTGAAAATGGGACCCAATTTTTAAACTCCGACTCGGATTCAGCGGCTCAAAATACATAGAATTTGACTAGTAGAGTCTGTCGGAGATCCAACTTTAGTTTGTGTAGCTGTGATATTAATAAAACATTTTTTACAACTTTTCCACCAATATTACCGCGTCTCACTGAAATATGACATAAGTAGTACTTCTGGTGTACCACACCTATAATATGGATGCTTTTGTTTCGGCAGTTTAAGAGTTACAATATGATGTTAACCTATGCTACTGAGAGTAGCCGGTGAGGGAACATTCAGGTATTACATAACTCAATTGTACTAAAATTCACACTTCATATCCCGGCTCTCGCGTTATTATAGATTATAGAGATTTCATATTTTGGCTACCCCCCTAATAGGGGGTGTTAGGGGGGTAGCCAAAATATGAACTCTCTACAGCCTTAAATAACGCGAGAACCGGGGTATGAAGTGTATTAATTTTGGTACAATTTGCGTTACATAATACTTGAACGTTCCCTAATACACGTGGTACCAATGTAAAAAAATACCGAGAGTTGCTGGTGACTCTCATGGTAGCCAACGTGTTAAATATTTAAAATTTCGGGGAATTTCGCAAGATTTCGCGAGGGTTGTACACAAGATTTCGCAGGAGATTTAGCTCGCAAAATACATTTAGAACAAGTTTTAGTTTTCTTCCAGTACACAGTAGGGATCCCAACTCCTTGAGGATAAATAAATAAAAAAAGTATATCTCTTTTTCATCAAAGCTGTCACATATAACCTGATAATTCTCAGCAAAACGGTTACCCATGAATATATATATTCTATAGATTAACATACCACAATGACTTCAAATGTTCTCCATTTATTTTATCTGTTCGTTTTTATAGGTAATAGGTACCTTTTTTTGCAATTAATTGGGAAACATTTTTTGTTTTGGGATGCATCATCCATCCCATGGGATGTCACTGACGTCATCATTTCCAACAAACGATACAACTGCATATTCCATTTTACTAAAAAAGTATAATCCATTATAATTTGAAATCTTATTTTGAGGTTAATTTTAAAAAAAGTATTACGATTATGTAGATTATAAAACTTGAATAAACTAATAATTAGTTTTATTACTAACCTATCATAAAACACTCTTTAAAAAATTGCTTTTGCAAACACAAAAACACTATTTCCACAACGCTTAATTATGACGCCATACTCTACTACTATAATTTGACCAATAATTGGTCAAAGGATGTAGGCTAGATTGCTTGGCGGGAACTTCAAAATTCTAATTTCTATTTCCATTGAAATCACATCTCTGATTTCTGTATTTTACAAGATATTACATAATTAGTTATACCACGAATGCGGATACTCGTATTCAACGCTTATGGGAATTTGTCGATTTCCAAAATAACTTTAAAAAAGTAAATTTAGTTAACTTATTTGTGAGATTTATCCGAGTCGAACCAAACTGAAGTTTTAAACAAGCAATATTAAAAAATAATCATAAAAAATTAAAAAAATATGTTTTCTTTAAGATTTTTGAAAAACGAAAAATTATTGAAAAAAATATAAATTAAATTTTTCAAAAAAAGTTTTCAAAAAAACTTTTCTTTCAAAATTTTTAATTTTTTTTATTTGTTTTTGTAGAATTGATTTTTATAATAAAAGTAATTTTTCCTGAAAAAATTACGTTAATAGGAATATTCTTTCAGCTTTTTTCGATTTTTTTTAAATTTTATCCCTCCATAACTTTTTTGTTTTTGGTGGGATTACTTTCAAAAATAATAGGGATCTTCACCTCGGACAACTTGATTATTCCTGAAAATTTCAAGTCGATCGGATTATTATTAACCTGTACCTACATATGGTGAATTCATAACATTTTATGTATCTGGTATGTTCTCATACCATATATATGATACATAACATGCAATATTGCATGTTATGTATCATACATATGTATGTTACATCTTATGTAATATGGCACATGCAACTTAAAAAATCTTTCTATTATAGCGCATGTTATGTAGCATACATATGTATGTTACGTCTCATGTAATATGGCACTTGTTACCTAAAAAATCTTTCTTTGTGATGTTGCATCCATGTATGTGCGGACTGGGTATTAGAAGCCCCTTAAAAGAATAAGATCCTATTTATAATACATGCATGTAATTAAACCATGGTTTAATTCAAAATGAAATGTAATTTCATATTCTTAGATAAAAATGGGGGTGGAAGGTGTTATTTGAAAATCAGAGGGTGGGGTTTGGTTTGGTTACAAGGGAGTGAGTAAGCAATGGAGGAGGGGGTTGAATAAGTCAATAAAATCTTTTTTGGCTCCCATTTAAGGATATTTTTTACAAAAAAATTACCTTTTCAAATAACGCAGATATAACTTGTCAAGAACCTGGTTGGTGGGACACCCGGTATCGTGAACGGATGGACCGTTTTGAAAAAAATTTGTATGGAGTGCTTAGGTACCATAGTGGTACCACTATGCCAAGTTTGGTCAAAATCCGAGATATCGAGGTCAAACCGAGTATGTTAGCGTGAAATATCAGATATATTTTCTAAAAAACACGTTCTTTTCAAAAACGGCTCTAACGATTTTTAAAATTTTGGTCTTATTTTTTTAATTAGAGCTCATATAACAAATTCCAAAAAGAAAAAAAAAATGGAAGTTGTCATGTCATTTAAAAGTTCTTCTAGAACAGCGTGCAGTACTTTCTTCAAGCAAGATAGTAAATTAAAAATCGCACAGTGAATATTTTCAAAACAGATTCGAATATTGGATGTGCGAATATACTGGGAAGTTTATTTTATAAAACATAATTATATTCTACACACAAACATATACTATTCCAACCTATTGTAAAAATATTTACTGTGCGATACTGTGCGATTTTTAATTTACTATCTTGCTTGAAAAAACAGACCATACTATATAGTTGTAAAATTAATTGGATATTTTTGTTTTTAATAAATTGTATAGACATTTTTTGTTAATTTTTTTAAAAATTGAAAAATCCCCAAACAAAAATATATAAAAATCTTTTTGCTAAATACAAAATTAACAAGAAAAATATGCCTATATAATCACAGAACACACATGTATATAATCTCTAAAAAGAAAAAGTCCTATTATTTTTAAAACTAGTTAAAACTACTACAAAGCATCTTCGCACACAGTCGTCCAGCTGGAGAAACTTGCACACTGGAATTTGTCTTGCTCAATGTTATCAGGACCACTTAGAAGGTCTAAAACCAAAAAGGTGACCTTCCCCCCCCCCCATTCGGTTTAGCCGCCATCATGAAAATTTTTTGAATCGATTTATCTCGTGTTCTATTGGTCGCACAGAAAAAGTTATTGAACAAAAAATTTAAATAAAATTCTACATATTTTCAGTAATTGCCACGATACCGAGAAGTTAATATTTCGAGCGGTAGAGGGAGCCGAAATTATCACAAAACAGTTTCGCTATTTCCTGGGTAACGGGTGATGGTTTTTCGAAAAGTTGTAAATGTAAAAGTTGTAGAGCTCAAAAAAAAAACACGCAAAAAAACTGTTTCATTCATGCAATTATCTCAAGTAGTTCTCGAGTTAGAACGCTAGCTTAGAACTTCAACATCCGCGCTCAATTTTTCAAGACGGTGGCTAAAGCGAAAGGGGGGGAGGTCACTTTCTTGGTTTTAGACCTTCTAAGTCCTGATAACATTCAGCAAGACAAATTCCAGTGTGCAATTTTTTCCAGGTCATGCAACTTTTTGCGAAATTTTTACTGTACTTAAGAATTTTGCGTTTTTTATCAAGGTATTTATAGTTTTTTGATGCATCATAACAATCATAACTCTATAACCTTGAGTCTATGGTCAAAGTCGAATTAAGAAAACATGTTGGAAATGATCTAATCTATCACCCTGCCGTTTATATATATATATATATATATATATTCCCTACCAAACACCCTGTATATATAAAAGAAAAATTGTTTTTAACCCCTTACCCCACCCCCATTTTTACAAAGCCTAGAGCATTGGATAAGGGGAACCTATGGTTCAAATTTGAAGACGAGCTCAAAGCGTTCTCGTGTGATCGTGGTCACAAATTTCTCGGACAGACCGACAGACTTTTTATGATGAAAATCATATTTTTTTGGATAAAAAGTTAAGAAACGTAAAAAGGCAATAAAAAAAATTCCAACATGTTTTACTGACGCAAGACTCCCGGATCGGGGTCTCGGGGAGAGTAGAAAAAAGACAAAAATAAGTAACAAATATTTATTTTTCTGGAATGTTACAGATCATATTTGCTTTAAAAACAATGTCACCAATACACACACATAAATCTAAAAATATTGGCGTACCTAACTTAAAAAATTATACATGATTGTGCATGTAATGTTATATATTTGATGTAATATTTATATAATTATGACTAGAATTAAATACATCACAACATTTTTTATATTTACTTAAAAATGGACAACTAAAATGTTATTTTTAAAATTATAATTTTTAAAATTTTTTTTCAAAAACTTACTACTTACTATCTCAGCAGCAATTTTTGGTATTATATTTTTTACTATTATATGTAACTAAGTACTGCATTTCTCTATCATTTTTTCCACAATTGCAAGAACTTGTGAATCCTTGTATCAAAAGTTATTAAATTTGGCACAGATCGTAGTTTGGACTTTTTACAAAAGATCCAAAAGTCTATAGGTTGGATAATTTAAAAGTAATACGAAAAAAGTTTTTATCCTTTTTTCTCTTACCGCAAAATAAAGCAATAAATAAGACGTCTACAAAAAAAATCTCTGTGGTAATGTTCTAACCCATCAATTCCTATCATAGGAATCCTATGTTTTTTGATGCACTGAAATCGTTTTCGCCATATAAAAAGATTCATCGCGCAGTTTTTTCACAAATCTTATATCCCTTACCCTTCAGGGTGTCACAATGGAGCTCTCTACAACTAGAATTATGAAACAAAAGACGTCTACCCTATCTCTATCTCATTTGTGCTACACTTTTCAGCCAATCAAATAAATACTGTATTTGTTTTTCATACAACAAATACAGTATTTATTTGGTTGGCCGGAAAGTGTAGCACTAAGCGGCACGAACGAACATAGCTAATGTAAATCTGTAGAATAAGATAATTCTACTAAAATTTAGATGGCGCCAGTAATTTCTTTAATAAAAATAATATAGTTACACTTTTCGCCGGGCCAAGTAAATATTGTATTTGTTCAACAAAGAACAAATACAGAATTTGTTTGGTTGGGTGTAAGTGGGAGTGTATGTATGTCTTCTATCCTTTTTGGGTAGAACTTTTGTCCCTGTCTAATCTAACGGGAGAAATCTCCATTGTGACTTTACTTTTTTATTTTTTCTTTAAGGCAATATTAATCCAAAATACTTTTATAGACTTTCTATGTATGCAAACAAATATGCAAATTTAATTCAGTATAATACAGCTCTCCTTAAACTCTAAGTAAGCAAAAACTTGGGCAAAAACTAAAAAAAAAGGTTTATTTTTTTTTTCTTTTTTTCTTCTTTTTAGGCATAGCAAATATAAAAAACACAATTAAATCGAAAAATTATCAATAGTTTAGTCTCGGGAGGGTAAGGGATATAAAGTGTAAAAATATCAGTAACTATACTCTATATACGATTTGTGGACTAACTGGCGAAATCGGGTTCAGCGCATCAAAAAACGTAGAAAATGATGGGTTATATTCTTGCGACAGATATATTTTTTTTGTGAAATTGTGCACCTTCACATGTGACACAGGAACACAAAAAAAAGTCCTATGGTTCAAACGCATTATTTCCTATGGTTTTTGGTGCGCTGAAACCGATTTCACCATAAAAAAAAAAGATTCATCCCGCAGTTTTCTCACAAATCGTAGTATAAAGTGTATAAATTTTAATAATTTCAATCATTATTGAAGTTATATACGTTATATAAAATTTGTGAAAAAAACTGCGGGATAGATCTTTTTTATGTGAAATCGGTTTCAGTGCATCAAAAAAACATAGGACATAATTTTTTTTTGTAGACTTGTGTAATTTTATAAAACGTACCAATTGTTTTGAATAAAACATTTAAAACTTTTAGGCAATAATGGCAAAAAGTATTTACATATTGTTTTATTTAAAGCTGGTACGTTTTTTAGATACTGAAATGTTTTTCTAGGTTACATACTTATAATAAGTAGATAAGTAATTTGAAAAAACAATTTTAAAAACCTTCGAAATTGAAAGTGTAATATAAAAGAAATAATACATAAAATTTTCTTTATAGCGGGAATTAAATAGCTACTAAATTTTGTTAGTTTTTTTAATTGTTTAGATAAAAAGTTTTATAGCAAGACAAAATTAGCCAATTAAATCTAAGTATTATAATTTCACATTATTTGATTAGTTAATTTTGTCTTGGCTATCACTAGCTTTGCTTGAAACTTCCCATTTTCTGAAGAAAACTGTACATTTTGGTCAGAATTTGCACATTTTAAAAATTAATTTTCCGAAAATTGCAATAAAAATCCATATTGACCAAAATGTGACCTAGTATGATATAATATTTCGACAAGCAAAAAAAAATAATTTAATTTCTAATAAAATAAATTCACAAATTTGTGTTAGTTTATATCCATAAAGAGAATTGATGTTAATAAATATGACTTTAAATAACGTTTCAACAGAAATTAATAATTATTTTGTTTATAAACAAAACAAATAAATATTATTATATACACAATACTATCAAATTAAAAACTATATATAAACAATAACTGTACAAATTATTTGGTAAATGTTATAGTCATATCCACTAATGTAATATTAATATGCAGGATATAAGGGGCTGTCCATATAAATTCTTATTTTTACCTTAATTTACCTTAAAATTAAATAAAAAATTAATGGTCAATGTAGGACTACTTCTGGTTGGACTAATTCCTAGCATATAATTTAAATTAGTCAATTTAAATTTATTTTGTTATTATTTATATTTTGGTTATTAGTTGTCTACGCCACTGATTATGGATTTATCAAATACTGATCTATAATCGACATATCCTGCCATGAGCTACCGCCCCTGACGGAATTATAATGAATTAAGAAGTTCGTTAACAGGACAATAAGTATGCAAACAAGTGCGCTAAAAACAAGTACCAATAAGGTATCCGTGAAAACGGTACGAAATGTAAAGTGCAGAAAAGTATTCTAAAAATTATATGTGTACTTTAAAAATATAATCGATAAATACTACCGAGTGCTACACGGTGGCTTTGTCTCTAAAAAGCGTGAACCTACTTCGAGAATGTACCGTTATTTGGATTATTCTGGATTAGGGGCCCCTTCATCATTAGACAACATCATCAAGTCAAGTTAGCAGTCCACTCAATTATATCGAAACCTCCCTGGCAGAGTAAACCTATGGATATCACCCCAATACAACTACATCTGGTCTCACTATGTTCTTTCGTTCTTGGTCATTTGTTTTTATTTTTAATTGTTATAGAGTTGCCAAGTTAAGCACATATCTTTTTAAGCTCCGTCCCAAACCTTATAAATGGAATTCCAAATCTCGTATCCCCAACCTTAACACTATATTACACCTTGTTCCCATTTGGGAACATTAGGCATTAAGACCCCTAAATTCTTTAATAATCAAAATACGAACTTCATGGGCACCTAGTTTTTAATTGGGAGCACTGGTCTTCAAGTTGGAGTATATAATGATAGAGGGCAGTATTTGTTACGCACTTTCAAGATTAGCTGGAGTCGAATTTTTGTTAGTGTGTTGGTTTTTGTTCTAAAAAATTCTAAAAATTGTCTTTTTGATTAGGTACTACATATAATTTGTTAGAAAGTTAAATATTAGTATTTTTTAGTTTTGAATTCGTTTTTGTTGCACAATGTTTCCGAATGGGTTTGAAAAAAATGAATCCACATATTTAAAATAAAAAAAGATCAATATTTTTTATGAATAATGCCTTCAAAAGACGTATCATAATTTTTTTTTGTTGCAAAATACAAAATATGCATTGTAGGGTTAATAGTAAAAAAAGGTATGTAATTTTAGATCGTCGTTAAACGACGATCTAAAATTAGCTTTTTTTACTATTAACCCTACATTGGAAAAGCCAAAACCAGAGGAAAATAGACTAATTACAGAGTACAGATGAATAAAGCCCAGATGAAGTGATCCTGGGTCAAAAAGTGACGTAACCGTTTTCTAAGTTTGACTACCCCCTAGATAAACCCTCTATTTAGGGGGTAGAGAAGGTTATAAAGTTCCAATTTCACTTTTTGGCCATTAATTTTTAATTTGATTTAATCATAAGAAGAGAAAGTGACGTCTTTTATGGAGAGGCCCTAACGTGATCAAGCATTAAAGTTTAAAAAGCCTAATTCTGTGTAACTTTTACTACAGGTACATGTATTTAGGTCAATAAATTATATTAAAGTCTGTGCAAAGCTGCAAGCCCTTTGAAAATAAACTTTACAATATAGAAACCTTTGAAATAAAGACTTAAATTTGAAACAAAGGTTTTTTAAAGTCTTTGGTCCAAATTTCAAGTCTGTGTCAACCATTCTTGAAATTTCCTAGTGCGAAGTTAATTTAATTAGGACATGTTCCTTTAATCCGACTGTAGGTATTATATTTTAAGTGCTATACGGCTATAATAGAGGCTATAATATTTTTTTCTGCCCAGTTTTTTACCCTTAGAATTTAAGCTATCTAAGCTATAAAAATATTATGAAAAAATTGGATTTTGTGGAAACAGTGTATAAAAACATTAAATAGTTTTTTCTTTTCTCATTTAAATCTGATGTACTCATAATCAGATACAGAATTAATGAAACATCCTGTATATTTTTCTGTGTAAAAAAATATTTTTTTTACATGCGTATTTAAAAAGAAACTATATATCCAAAACTTTGTTTCTATAATTTTATCATAAATTTCATCAAAGTTGACAGTTTATAATGGAATTTAATTCAGAATTTTCAAAAGGATGTATGTTTTTTTTACAAATACCATTTAAAAAATTAAAATTATCCTTCCATTATATGGATACCTACACATTTAATAATAATAATAGCTTATAAATATAATTTTGTATGACAAAAAGAATCAGGATTCTGGATTCCTAATTCAGGAACAATTTCATCCAAAAGTATTAAATGTTAATTCATTTGGATGGGATTTAAAATCTAGGTAAGCATCAAGTTTTTGCAACTTTATATTATTTTTAGAGTAGAATGTAAGTACTTTATTGTGGGCAGTGTTGCTCTGTTGCAACCTAGCTACTTTCATTTGATTAGGCGGAACCTAAAGTACAAAAAACTATTTCTCAAAAAGAGTTATTTTCTCAACTAGTGTATTAAGTGAATGAAATCACTTAATACACGAGATGGGAATTAAATTTTATCTAACACCCTTTAATTTTAAATAAAAATCTATAATTTAGCAAAAAATTATAACAAAAAGATTAAGTTTTCTTAAAATGAAGGTGTTGGATAAAAGTTTTTTTCTCCCTTAAGGTAAATGGGGGGATATTTAGATGAAAATCAAACTATTGCGCTTTATCATTGGGTAATATTCTATCGTTGCATCTAAGGAAATTTTGCAAAAATATATACAGTTATGTCTTTTAAAAAAAAGCTCGGACAGGTCGATTTTTATTTTTTATTGTGGAAATTTTGGTGTAAAAAAAGTTATCAAAATTTTCATCCCCTTGCTCCCTCCCCACAACTTTTTTTTTTCAAATAGCAACCTACCCCTTGTGATACGTTAAAAGGGTTATTTAATAAGCTTTCTAACGGTGTATGATAATTTATCATTGATAAAGCCTTATTTGGCAAAGGGCTTATAAAAAATTGGGTGGCTATTTGAAAAAAAAAATGGAATTGGTAGGGGTGAAAATTATGATAAAATTTGGTGTAAACCAAAATTTTCAAAATAAAAAATAAAAATCGACCTGTCTGGGCATTTTTTTTTCTTTGACTTCTAACTGGGAAGTTAAAAAAATGCTCAGATAGGTCGATTTTTATTTTTTATTTTGTGAAAATATTGACCTCTTTGACACCAAAATTTGCAAAATTAAAAATAAAAATCGACCTGTCCAAGAGTTTTTTTAAAATACTTATAACTGAAAAGTTAATCGGGTGATTCCAGACTTAATGGACGCACTGTATTTGTATATGTACTGTCAACTGTGCTGACTTCGGATGGTGTGGGGTTCGATTCCACAACTTGAGCACACAACCCCACAACTTGTGCACTCGTATTTTGAGGGTTTTGCAAAAAAGTGTCCGAATTCACCCACACCGTCCGAAGTGAAAAAATGGATTTATAAAGGTCCACCGTCCGAAGTCACCCCAGTTGACGCTACCATACAAAATGTATAAGTAAAAAAAATGGTTTTATAAAGGTCCAACGATTTTATAAATTTGTTTTACAACAAATTAATAGTTTTTACTGAAAAAATAATAACACCAACAAGCTGTAATAAGTACCCTTTCAAGACGGGTATCTCGACCGATTGTCCTACAAAAAAAATACTAAATATGTTTTTGTAAAAACATTAAAAATGCTGTTTAGCTGTGCTTAATAAGCAAGTTATCTTACCAACGGTAACTACAAAGGTTCTAAATAGTTTTGTGAAATAATTTTATAAATCAGATGTTCAAAAGTTATAAGGCTTACAAACAGAAAGACAGAAATTTTTTAACGACCATTTTTTACATTTTCTCGACGTTTTATAAAATACGAAAATGCAAGATTTTTCTGACACAAGTATCGTGGTTTGTCAACAGAGAACAAAGTACTAAATATAAAATGAAAAGAAATTAAAGGATATTTTTTATCAAAAAAATATACTTCAAAAATTCGTTATAGCAGGTATTATAAAATCAAAGAAATTAGAAAATAAATATTTTTTTACAAAAACAGCTGGTATCATTAGCAGGTATCAATAGTTCTTAAAATCCAAGATGTTTATTAATTTTATTAATAAACTTTAAAAAAGGAATAGTGACTTTTGGAAATTAAATCGGTAAACGTGGTATTCGAAGCAAATTAATACTAAAAGTTTTCTCTACTTTTCACATAAGTATAATAAAAGTGTTCTGTACTAATATAAGTAATGTAAGTATAATACAATACAATAATCGTGTGCTATGGGAATTAATGTATTGAATAACCTCTAAAATATCGCTTAGAAAATGTATAAAAAGTTATATCAAAAATTATAAAACAAAAAAATAGTTTTTAATAATTTTGTTATAAATAAATACAGTGCGGTCCAAAAGTCACCCCCCCCCTTTTTAACTTTTGAACGAGTTGAGATATACACTTCAAATTTAGAACTCTTAAATAAGACAACTTAAACTATCTTTTAGCATATATTTGATATTTTCAGCTCTTAAAATGTGGGCAGGGGGGCGTGGGGTGACATTTTTTTAAATGGAAAGGGGGGTCGTGTGTTACATCATTTTAAAGCTTATAAAATTCTCTATTTAAACTAACATTTTTAAATTTTTTAAAAATGTTTTTTAAGGTTTTGATTTTTAATTTTTTGTGCTAAAACATTCGATTTTTTAAGTTTTTTTTTATAAATTTTTATTTATGTCAACTAAAATTAGTTTAAAAGTATAATTAACATATGATAAAATTAGACATTTTTTAAAAATTATTTGTTCTTTTAGAGGAATTTTGACATTAATACCCATTTTCAACCCCATTTTAAACCCAATTTTTTTTTAATTTACAAATATGGAGTTAAATGGAGAATTTTGTAAGCTTTAAAATGATGTATTACACGACCCCCCTTTCTATTTAAAAATATGTGCCCCCATGCCCCCCTGCCCACATTTTAAGAGCTGAAAGTATTAAATATATGCTAAAAGATAGTTTAAGTTGTCTTATTTAAAAGTTTCAAAT
>OY294044.1:92349749-92393588 GCA_958510825.1 Brachypterus glaber
TTTCTGTATTTTACAAGATATTACATAATTAGTTATACCACGAATGCGGATACTCGTATTCAACGCTTATGGGAATTTGTCGATTTCCAAAATAACTTTAAAAAAGTAAATTTAGTTAACTTATTTGTGAGATTTATCCGAGTCGAACCAAACTGAAGTTTTAAACAAGCAATATTAAAAAATAATCATAAAAAATTAAAAAAATATGTTTTCTTTAAGATTTTTGAAAAACGAAAAATTATTGAAAAAAATATAAATTAAATTTTTCAAAAAAAGTTTTCAAAAAAACTTTTCTTTCAAAATTTTTAATTTTTTTTATTTGTTTTTGTAGAATTGATTTTTATAATAAAAGTAATTTTTCCTGAAAAAATTACGTTAATAGGAATATTCTTTCAGCTTTTTTCGATTTTTTTTAAATTTTATCCCTCCATAACTTTTTTGTTTTTGGTGGGATTACTTTCAAAAATAATAGGGATCTTCACCTCGGACAACTTGATTATTCCTGAAAATTTCAAGTCGATCGGATTATTATTAACCTGTACCTACATATGGTGAATTCATAACATTTTATGTATCTGGTATGTTCTCATACCATATATATGATACATAACATGCAATATTGCATGTTATGTATCATACATATGTATGTTACATCTTATGTAATATGGCACATGCAACTTAAAAAATCTTTCTATTATAGCGCATGTTATGTAGCATACATATGTATGTTACGTCTCATGTAATATGGCACTTGTTACCTAAAAAATCTTTCTTTGTGATGTTGCATCCATGTATGTGCGGACTGGGTATTAGAAGCCCCTTAAAAGAATAAGATCCTATTTATAATACATGCATGTAATTAAACCATGGTTTAATTCAAAATGAAATGTAATTTCATATTCTTAGATAAAAATGGGGGTGGAAGGTGTTATTTGAAAATCAGAGGGTGGGGTTTGGTTTGGTTACAAGGGAGTGAGTAAGCAATGGAGGAGGGGGTTGAATAAGTCAATAAAATCTTTTTTGGCTCCCATTTAAGGATATTTTTTACAAAAAAATTACCTTTTCAAATAACGCAGATATAACTTGTCAAGAACCTGGTTGGTGGGACACCCGGTATCGTGAACGGATGGACCGTTTTGAAAAAAATTTGTATGGAGTGCTTAGGTACCATAGTGGTACCACTATGCCAAGTTTGGTCAAAATCCGAGATATCGAGGTCAAACCGAGTATGTTAGCGT
Organism: Brachypterus glaber; assembly: GCA_958510825.1. Taxonomy (NCBI): domain Eukaryota; kingdom Metazoa; phylum Arthropoda; class Insecta; order Coleoptera; family Kateretidae; genus Brachypterus; species Brachypterus glaber. The sequence goes on from OY294044.1 coordinate 92,350,988, forward strand.
GAAATATCAGATATATTTTCTAAAAAACACGTTCTTTTCAAAAACGGCTCTAACGATTTTTAAAATTTTGGTCTTATTTTTTTAATTAGAGCTCATATAACAAATTCCAAAAAGAAAAAAAAAATGGAAGTTGTCATGTCATTTAAAAGTTCTTCTAGAACAGCGTGCAGTACTTTCTTCAAGCAAGATAGTAAATTAAAAATCGCACAGTGAATATTTTCAAAACAGATTCGAATATTGGATGTGCGAATATACTGGGAAGTTTATTTTATAAAACATAATTATATTCTACACACAAACATATACTATTCCAACCTATTGTAAAAATATTTACTGTGCGATACTGTGCGATTTTTAATTTACTATCTTGCTTGAAAAAACAGACCATACTATATAGTTGTAAAATTAATTGGATATTTTTGTTTTTAATAAATTGTATAGACATTTTTTGTTAATTTTTTTAAAAATTGAAAAATCCCCAAACAAAAATATATAAAAATCTTTTTGCTAAATACAAAATTAACAAGAAAAATATGCCTATATAATCACAGAACACACATGTATATAATCTCTAAAAAGAAAAAGTCCTATTATTTTTAAAACTAGTTAAAACTACTACAAAGCATCTTCGCACACAGTCGTCCAGCTGGAGAAACTTGCACACTGGAATTTGTCTTGCTCAATGTTATCAGGACCACTTAGAAGGTCTAAAACCAAAAAGGTGACCTTCCCCCCCCCCCATTCGGTTTAGCCGCCATCATGAAAATTTTTTGAATCGATTTATCTCGTGTTCTATTGGTCGCACAGAAAAAGTTATTGAACAAAAAATTTAAATAAAATTCTACATATTTTCAGTAATTGCCACGATACCGAGAAGTTAATATTTCGAGCGGTAGAGGGAGCCGAAATTATCACAAAACAGTTTCGCTATTTCCTGGGTAACGGGTGATGGTTTTTCGAAAAGTTGTAAATGTAAAAGTTGTAGAGCTCAAAAAAAAAACACGCAAAAAAACTGTTTCATTCATGCAATTATCTCAAGTAGTTCTCGAGTTAGAACGCTAGCTTAGAACTTCAACATCCGCGCTCAATTTTTCAAGACGGTGGCTAAAGCGAAAGGGGGGGAGGTCACTTTCTTGGTTTTAGACCTTCTAAGTCCTGATAACATTCAGCAAGACAAATTCCAGTGTGCAATTTTTTCCAGGTCATGCAACTTTTTGCGAAATTTTTACTGTACTTAAGAATTTTGCGTTTTTTATCAAGGTATTTATAGTTTTTTGATGCATCATAACAATCATAACTCTATAACCTTGAGTCTATGGTCAAAGTCGAATTAAGAAAACATGTTGGAAATGATCTAATCTATCACCCTGCCGTTTATATATATATATATATATATATATTCCCTACCAAACACCCTGTATATATAAAAGAAAAATTGTTTTTAACCCCTTACCCCACCCCCATTTTTACAAAGCCTAGAGCATTGGATAAGGGGAACCTATGGTTCAAATTTGAAGACGAGCTCAAAGCGTTCTCGTGTGATCGTGGTCACAAATTTCTCGGACAGACCGACAGACTTTTTATGATGAAAATCATATTTTTTTGGATAAAAAGTTAAGAAACGTAAAAAGGCAATAAAAAAAATTCCAACATGTTTTACTGACGCAAGACTCCCGGATCGGGGTCTCGGGGAGAGTAGAAAAAAGACAAAAATAAGTAACAAATATTTATTTTTCTGGAATGTTACAGATCATATTTGCTTTAAAAACAATGTCACCAATACACACACATAAATCTAAAAATATTGGCGTACCTAACTTAAAAAATTATACATGATTGTGCATGTAATGTTATATATTTGATGTAATATTTATATAATTATGACTAGAATTAAATACATCACAACATTTTTTATATTTACTTAAAAATGGACAACTAAAATGTTATTTTTAAAATTATAATTTTTAAAATTTTTTTTCAAAAACTTACTACTTACTATCTCAGCAGCAATTTTTGGTATTATATTTTTTACTATTATATGTAACTAAGTACTGCATTTCTCTATCATTTTTTCCACAATTGCAAGAACTTGTGAATCCTTGTATCAAAAGTTATTAAATTTGGCACAGATCGTAGTTTGGACTTTTTACAAAAGATCCAAAAGTCTATAGGTTGGATAATTTAAAAGTAATACGAAAAAAGTTTTTATCCTTTTTTCTCTTACCGCAAAATAAAGCAATAAATAAGACGTCTACAAAAAAAATCTCTGTGGTAATGTTCTAACCCATCAATTCCTATCATAGGAATCCTATGTTTTTTGATGCACTGAAATCGTTTTCGCCATATAAAAAGATTCATCGCGCAGTTTTTTCACAAATCTTATATCCCTTACCCTTCAGGGTGTCACAATGGAGCTCTCTACAACTAGAATTATGAAACAAAAGACGTCTACCCTATCTCTATCTCATTTGTGCTACACTTTTCAGCCAATCAAATAAATACTGTATTTGTTTTTCATACAACAAATACAGTATTTATTTGGTTGGCCGGAAAGTGTAGCACTAAGCGGCACGAACGAACATAGCTAATGTAAATCTGTAGAATAAGATAATTCTACTAAAATTTAGATGGCGCCAGTAATTTCTTTAATAAAAATAATATAGTTACACTTTTCGCCGGGCCAAGTAAATATTGTATTTGTTCAACAAAGAACAAATACAGAATTTGTTTGGTTGGGTGTAAGTGGGAGTGTATGTATGTCTTCTATCCTTTTTGGGTAGAACTTTTGTCCCTGTCTAATCTAACGGGAGAAATCTCCATTGTGACTTTACTTTTTTATTTTTTCTTTAAGGCAATATTAATCCAAAATACTTTTATAGACTTTCTATGTATGCAAACAAATATGCAAATTTAATTCAGTATAATACAGCTCTCCTTAAACTCTAAGTAAGCAAAAACTTGGGCAAAAACTAAAAAAAAAGGTTTATTTTTTTTTTCTTTTTTTCTTCTTTTTAGGCATAGCAAATATAAAAAACACAATTAAATCGAAAAATTATCAATAGTTTAGTCTCGGGAGGGTAAGGGATATAAAGTGTAAAAATATCAGTAACTATACTCTATATACGATTTGTGGACTAACTGGCGAAATCGGGTTCAGCGCATCAAAAAACGTAGAAAATGATGGGTTATATTCTTGCGACAGATATATTTTTTTTGTGAAATTGTGCACCTTCACATGTGACACAGGAACACAAAAAAAAGTCCTATGGTTCAAACGCATTATTTCCTATGGTTTTTGGTGCGCTGAAACCGATTTCACCATAAAAAAAAAAGATTCATCCCGCAGTTTTCTCACAAATCGTAGTATAAAGTGTATAAATTTTAATAATTTCAATCATTATTGAAGTTATATACGTTATATAAAATTTGTGAAAAAAACTGCGGGATAGATCTTTTTTATGTGAAATCGGTTTCAGTGCATCAAAAAAACATAGGACATAATTTTTTTTTGTAGACTTGTGTAATTTTATAAAACGTACCAATTGTTTTGAATAAAACATTTAAAACTTTTAGGCAATAATGGCAAAAAGTATTTACATATTGTTTTATTTAAAGCTGGTACGTTTTTTAGATACTGAAATGTTTTTCTAGGTTACATACTTATAATAAGTAGATAAGTAATTTGAAAAAACAATTTTAAAAACCTTCGAAATTGAAAGTGTAATATAAAAGAAATAATACATAAAATTTTCTTTATAGCGGGAATTAAATAGCTACTAAATTTTGTTAGTTTTTTTAATTGTTTAGATAAAAAGTTTTATAGCAAGACAAAATTAGCCAATTAAATCTAAGTATTATAATTTCACATTATTTGATTAGTTAATTTTGTCTTGGCTATCACTAGCTTTGCTTGAAACTTCCCATTTTCTGAAGAAAACTGTACATTTTGGTCAGAATTTGCACATTTTAAAAATTAATTTTCCGAAAATTGCAATAAAAATCCATATTGACCAAAATGTGACCTAGTATGATATAATATTTCGACAAGCAAAAAAAAATAATTTAATTTCTAATAAAATAAATTCACAAATTTGTGTTAGTTTATATCCATAAAGAGAATTGATGTTAATAAATATGACTTTAAATAACGTTTCAACAGAAATTAATAATTATTTTGTTTATAAACAAAACAAATAAATATTATTATATACACAATACTATCAAATTAAAAACTATATATAAACAATAACTGTACAAATTATTTGGTAAATGTTATAGTCATATCCACTAATGTAATATTAATATGCAGGATATAAGGGGCTGTCCATATAAATTCTTATTTTTACCTTAATTTACCTTAAAATTAAATAAAAAATTAATGGTCAATGTAGGACTACTTCTGGTTGGACTAATTCCTAGCATATAATTTAAATTAGTCAATTTAAATTTATTTTGTTATTATTTATATTTTGGTTATTAGTTGTCTACGCCACTGATTATGGATTTATCAAATACTGATCTATAATCGACATATCCTGCCATGAGCTACCGCCCCTGACGGAATTATAATGAATTAAGAAGTTCGTTAACAGGACAATAAGTATGCAAACAAGTGCGCTAAAAACAAGTACCAATAAGGTATCCGTGAAAACGGTACGAAATGTAAAGTGCAGAAAAGTATTCTAAAAATTATATGTGTACTTTAAAAATATAATCGATAAATACTACCGAGTGCTACACGGTGGCTTTGTCTCTAAAAAGCGTGAACCTACTTCGAGAATGTACCGTTATTTGGATTATTCTGGATTAGGGGCCCCTTCATCATTAGACAACATCATCAAGTCAAGTTAGCAGTCCACTCAATTATATCGAAACCTCCCTGGCAGAGTAAACCTATGGATATCACCCCAATACAACTACATCTGGTCTCACTATGTTCTTTCGTTCTTGGTCATTTGTTTTTATTTTTAATTGTTATAGAGTTGCCAAGTTAAGCACATATCTTTTTAAGCTCCGTCCCAAACCTTATAAATGGAATTCCAAATCTCGTATCCCCAACCTTAACACTATATTACACCTTGTTCCCATTTGGGAACATTAGGCATTAAGACCCCTAAATTCTTTAATAATCAAAATACGAACTTCATGGGCACCTAGTTTTTAATTGGGAGCACTGGTCTTCAAGTTGGAGTATATAATGATAGAGGGCAGTATTTGTTACGCACTTTCAAGATTAGCTGGAGTCGAATTTTTGTTAGTGTGTTGGTTTTTGTTCTAAAAAATTCTAAAAATTGTCTTTTTGATTAGGTACTACATATAATTTGTTAGAAAGTTAAATATTAGTATTTTTTAGTTTTGAATTCGTTTTTGTTGCACAATGTTTCCGAATGGGTTTGAAAAAAATGAATCCACATATTTAAAATAAAAAAAGATCAATATTTTTTATGAATAATGCCTTCAAAAGACGTATCATAATTTTTTTTTGTTGCAAAATACAAAATATGCATTGTAGGGTTAATAGTAAAAAAAGGTATGTAATTTTAGATCGTCGTTAAACGACGATCTAAAATTAGCTTTTTTTACTATTAACCCTACATTGGAAAAGCCAAAACCAGAGGAAAATAGACTAATTACAGAGTACAGATGAATAAAGCCCAGATGAAGTGATCCTGGGTCAAAAAGTGACGTAACCGTTTTCTAAGTTTGACTACCCCCTAGATAAACCCTCTATTTAGGGGGTAGAGAAGGTTATAAAGTTCCAATTTCACTTTTTGGCCATTAATTTTTAATTTGATTTAATCATAAGAAGAGAAAGTGACGTCTTTTATGGAGAGGCCCTAACGTGATCAAGCATTAAAGTTTAAAAAGCCTAATTCTGTGTAACTTTTACTACAGGTACATGTATTTAGGTCAATAAATTATATTAAAGTCTGTGCAAAGCTGCAAGCCCTTTGAAAATAAACTTTACAATATAGAAACCTTTGAAATAAAGACTTAAATTTGAAACAAAGGTTTTTTAAAGTCTTTGGTCCAAATTTCAAGTCTGTGTCAACCATTCTTGAAATTTCCTAGTGCGAAGTTAATTTAATTAGGACATGTTCCTTTAATCCGACTGTAGGTATTATATTTTAAGTGCTATACGGCTATAATAGAGGCTATAATATTTTTTTCTGCCCAGTTTTTTACCCTTAGAATTTAAGCTATCTAAGCTATAAAAATATTATGAAAAAATTGGATTTTGTGGAAACAGTGTATAAAAACATTAAATAGTTTTTTCTTTTCTCATTTAAATCTGATGTACTCATAATCAGATACAGAATTAATGAAACATCCTGTATATTTTTCTGTGTAAAAAAATATTTTTTTTACATGCGTATTTAAAAAGAAACTATATATCCAAAACTTTGTTTCTATAATTTTATCATAAATTTCATCAAAGTTGACAGTTTATAATGGAATTTAATTCAGAATTTTCAAAAGGATGTATGTTTTTTTTACAAATACCATTTAAAAAATTAAAATTATCCTTCCATTATATGGATACCTACACATTTAATAATAATAATAGCTTATAAATATAATTTTGTATGACAAAAAGAATCAGGATTCTGGATTCCTAATTCAGGAACAATTTCATCCAAAAGTATTAAATGTTAATTCATTTGGATGGGATTTAAAATCTAGGTAAGCATCAAGTTTTTGCAACTTTATATTATTTTTAGAGTAGAATGTAAGTACTTTATTGTGGGCAGTGTTGCTCTGTTGCAACCTAGCTACTTTCATTTGATTAGGCGGAACCTAAAGTACAAAAAACTATTTCTCAAAAAGAGTTATTTTCTCAACTAGTGTATTAAGTGAATGAAATCACTTAATACACGAGATGGGAATTAAATTTTATCTAACACCCTTTAATTTTAAATAAAAATCTATAATTTAGCAAAAAATTATAACAAAAAGATTAAGTTTTCTTAAAATGAAGGTGTTGGATAAAAGTTTTTTTCTCCCTTAAGGTAAATGGGGGGATATTTAGATGAAAATCAAACTATTGCGCTTTATCATTGGGTAATATTCTATCGTTGCATCTAAGGAAATTTTGCAAAAATATATACAGTTATGTCTTTTAAAAAAAAGCTCGGACAGGTCGATTTTTATTTTTTATTGTGGAAATTTTGGTGTAAAAAAAGTTATCAAAATTTTCATCCCCTTGCTCCCTCCCCACAACTTTTTTTTTTCAAATAGCAACCTACCCCTTGTGATACGTTAAAAGGGTTATTTAATAAGCTTTCTAACGGTGTATGATAATTTATCATTGATAAAGCCTTATTTGGCAAAGGGCTTATAAAAAATTGGGTGGCTATTTGAAAAAAAAAATGGAATTGGTAGGGGTGAAAATTATGATAAAATTTGGTGTAAACCAAAATTTTCAAAATAAAAAATAAAAATCGACCTGTCTGGGCATTTTTTTTTCTTTGACTTCTAACTGGGAAGTTAAAAAAATGCTCAGATAGGTCGATTTTTATTTTTTATTTTGTGAAAATATTGACCTCTTTGACACCAAAATTTGCAAAATTAAAAATAAAAATCGACCTGTCCAAGAGTTTTTTTAAAATACTTATAACTGAAAAGTTAATCGGGTGATTCCAGACTTAATGGACGCACTGTATTTGTATATGTACTGTCAACTGTGCTGACTTCGGATGGTGTGGGGTTCGATTCCACAACTTGAGCACACAACCCCACAACTTGTGCACTCGTATTTTGAGGGTTTTGCAAAAAAGTGTCCGAATTCACCCACACCGTCCGAAGTGAAAAAATGGATTTATAAAGGTCCACCGTCCGAAGTCACCCCAGTTGACGCTACCATACAAAATGTATAAGTAAAAAAAATGGTTTTATAAAGGTCCAACGATTTTATAAATTTGTTTTACAACAAATTAATAGTTTTTACTGAAAAAATAATAACACCAACAAGCTGTAATAAGTACCCTTTCAAGACGGGTATCTCGACCGATTGTCCTACAAAAAAAATACTAAATATGTTTTTGTAAAAACATTAAAAATGCTGTTTAGCTGTGCTTAATAAGCAAGTTATCTTACCAACGGTAACTACAAAGGTTCTAAATAGTTTTGTGAAATAATTTTATAAATCAGATGTTCAAAAGTTATAAGGCTTACAAACAGAAAGACAGAAATTTTTTAACGACCATTTTTTACATTTTCTCGACGTTTTATAAAATACGAAAATGCAAGATTTTTCTGACACAAGTATCGTGGTTTGTCAACAGAGAACAAAGTACTAAATATAAAATGAAAAGAAATTAAAGGATATTTTTTATCAAAAAAATATACTTCAAAAATTCGTTATAGCAGGTATTATAAAATCAAAGAAATTAGAAAATAAATATTTTTTTACAAAAACAGCTGGTATCATTAGCAGGTATCAATAGTTCTTAAAATCCAAGATGTTTATTAATTTTATTAATAAACTTTAAAAAAGGAATAGTGACTTTTGGAAATTAAATCGGTAAACGTGGTATTCGAAGCAAATTAATACTAAAAGTTTTCTCTACTTTTCACATAAGTATAATAAAAGTGTTCTGTACTAATATAAGTAATGTAAGTATAATACAATACAATAATCGTGTGCTATGGGAATTAATGTATTGAATAACCTCTAAAATATCGCTTAGAAAATGTATAAAAAGTTATATCAAAAATTATAAAACAAAAAAATAGTTTTTAATAATTTTGTTATAAATAAATACAGTGCGGTCCAAAAGTCACCCCCCCCCTTTTTAACTTTTGAACGAGTTGAGATATACACTTCAAATTTAGAACTCTTAAATAAGACAACTTAAACTATCTTTTAGCATATATTTGATATTTTCAGCTCTTAAAATGTGGGCAGGGGGGCGTGGGGTGACATTTTTTTAAATGGAAAGGGGGGTCGTGTGTTACATCATTTTAAAGCTTATAAAATTCTCTATTTAAACTAACATTTTTAAATTTTTTAAAAATGTTTTTTAAGGTTTTGATTTTTAATTTTTTGTGCTAAAACATTCGATTTTTTAAGTTTTTTTTTATAAATTTTTATTTATGTCAACTAAAATTAGTTTAAAAGTATAATTAACATATGATAAAATTAGACATTTTTTAAAAATTATTTGTTCTTTTAGAGGAATTTTGACATTAATACCCATTTTCAACCCCATTTTAAACCCAATTTTTTTTTAATTTACAAATATGGAGTTAAATGGAGAATTTTGTAAGCTTTAAAATGATGTATTACACGACCCCCCTTTCTATTTAAAAATATGTGCCCCCATGCCCCCCTGCCCACATTTTAAGAGCTGAAAGTATTAAATATATGCTAAAAGATAGTTTAAGTTGTCTTATTTAAAAGTTTCAAATTTTAAGTCGATATCTCAACTGGTTCAAAAGTTAAGAGGGGGGGGGGGTGACTTTTGGACCGCTCTGTATAACACGCCTACAAAAATTTAAATTAGTCATAATATTTTTGTCCGCTGAAAATGAATTTGACAGTGCAAAAACTCGCTGACGCTCAATTTTTTTCAAAAAATTGCAAAAAAGAATATCGATATCTTCAAAGTTCCCTAGCACCTAAACTATTGTATTTTGGGAGTTGTGCCCAAAACCACTTTTGATCAGAAAGCCAAGAAATATAATATGAAGGGGTCAGGGGAAAAACGATCAGAGTCACAAAAACTACTTTTCACAGAATAGCGAAATTAAGGTTTACTGACTCATATTGTATGATTACAGTTTCAAAGTAACGTCAATTATTGTTTCATCTCATCACATACTTATTTCACAGCAAAATAATATTACCTACCAAGGTTTTTAACATTACCTTTGAGGTTCAAAGCGAAAGATGCAACAGAACTACACATATGACTTTATAAAATCGATCACAGTCCAGGACTCTGATCGTTTTTTTTATGTTATAAAGCAGCCCAACAGGCTTAGTGCATTTACAATCAAAAATACGTTTCCTTAGTTACCGATGCGAAACTATGGACTTTAATTGTTTTTTATGGTATCGCTCGGACTCTGACCGTTCTTACGCTGTATATCGTTTCTATTTAAATTCGTTACAGCGACTGTAATTGTTTTGCTTAAAGTCACCTGAAAGCTTGGGTCGCGAACTACAAGATGGTGTATATAACGAATTTTCGACAAAAATGGACTATGATCGTTTTTCCCCTGACCCCTTCATATGTAAAATTATAGTATTATTAATTTGAGCCATTTTGCCTCAATGTAAATAATCATTGAGGCGAAATGGTTTTTACCAAATTAACTTCTCTACACGTTTTCAATAAAAACGCTTTTTCCAAATTAATTTCTCTACACCTTTTTATTGTTACAGGAGTCTTTGTTTCAATTACCTCGAAATGACAAATTTTGACATTTGTCATAATTTGATTGATAAAACCAAATATTGCACAAATTCTTTCAAAACTAATAATTTTCTTTGAAAACGGGATCAGATTAGATCCCGAAACGTTAGAAGTTAACTTTTATTCAGTTTTTCGTTCTTATTTAATTATTTTAACGATTTATCAAGAATTTTATTAAAAATTCTTTATTTAGGCAAAATTTTTAAACTTTGGTAAGGTATTGACTAATAATATTTTTTAGGTAAAGAAGATATAGCAGATAAGTATTATTTTAAACGCAATACCTTACCAGCGCATGTAGAAATAGGTGCGCCTGATAAGAACATTTATATATATATATATATATATATATATATATATATATATATATATATATATATATATATATATATACGCCTCAAATAAATTATAGATTCTATATAATATGTAAAATTTTGATTTGGCTTAAATTTTATATACTATTTTTTTATATTATATTTCTCAGCTTTCTGATTAAAAGTGTTTACAGGCAAGCTCAAAAAAATCAGTAGGGGCTAAAACACAGTATACTTATAAACACTATACACTATTTTTTGCACCACCGATAACTATGTTTACATAAAGTTTAAATTAAAACTTGTATTTAAAACCAACTAATCCATTTTTACAATTTCTTTTAAAATTAAATCAGGACATCCACGAATCGCGAAATAAAAGGTTTGCGTTTTCAATAGTTTTTTTCAATATGGCCGTAGTATTTTAAATGTACATGTACATGTGGTAGAAAGTTTTCAAGAAAAATTAATCAAAACTGGTCATTGTAAAACAGGCAGCGGATGCTATTTTAAATTTATTGCCATAGAAAATAGTGTACAGAAGCCAAACAGTGGGTTTAGTCCCGCAAAAGAGGGAGTAAAATAAAGTTTTACCCGGTCGTGCAAAAAATATTTTTTATCCACGGCCTATTAATCGGCCTACAATTCACGGGTCTGTAAAAATAAACTGTTTAAATTTTGAAATGGCCGTGGATAAAGTATAGTATTGTACTCGCTGTTATTTGTAGTTACTAACTTTGGGTAGTGGAAACAATATTGTATGTAACTGCAAAAAAATACTGGATGATAGGTATAGTTTAAGATCTTTAAAGTGCTCTAGAATGTAAACTATTACATTTTGGGGATTGTGACCGAGAACACTTTGATCAGAATGTCAAAGACTAAAACATATCCAAAATTCAGCTAAATCTGACCAAAATCACTTTCACATAAGAAGGGAGCGAGGTACATTGAGATTCAGCTATAGCTTTTTCATTGTCAAATTTGTTTTCAGCGCCTAAATTTTTAGGCGCGTATTTACGCAAGAAAAATATATTCTGGTTAATAGTAACTAAAATTAATTTTTTGTGGTCCGGTGTTATTATTGTTCAATAAGCAAGACTACTAGTTTTCATGGAGAACTCCAAATTTCCCACTATAATACTCCCTTATCTACTAATACAATATACGTGCATATAGTCGCAAAGATATACATCACTATTTCTGCAGCCAGCATGTAGTAAAAATTATCAGGACCAGTATCAAAAATTTCCGGGTCCTATTCAATACCGAAAGTGTTTGTTTCCTCGACTGCTAGCAATAATTTTTCGTATAAAACTTCAGAAGTGGGATAGGGGGGTAAATCTAACCGATTAAAGCAAGTGTGCGCCCTGGGAAGACTGTTTGGTTTGCCCCACCTTTCTATGCAGAATTTTCGGGGACCTATCGAGCCGCGTAGCGCTGAGAATCCTTCGAATGGGATACTCGAGGTACCTGTTACGAATTGTAGTAGCCTCAGCCTTTGTTCATTTGTAAACCTGAAATAAACAATAAATAACATGTAAGTAAAAGAGTGTGTCCAGTTTTTTTGTGGATACCTTTTTTAATTCATATCCCCTTCCTGAATGGTTTGTTTTTGTACCCGTTTCCTTTTTACCATGTATGTAGTAGCTAGTAATATACCGTGCGATTATAAAGTGCCGAACACTTTTTAATGCAAAACTGGCATTAGCGATGAGTAAAATGCAAGAAAGCTGTCCGTTTTATTGGCTACCGAGCTGTTGTACGTAGCAATTCAATGGGCTTGTCGCGCACAACTCTAACAGAGGCTTGGCTTTAAACGAAGAGCATTTTCTTTTCAAACTGTTTGGCACTTTATAACCGCACTGTATAAATGATCTGCTAGTTAATTTTGACATATTGAAATATCGTATTGACATTTTATGAATATCAGTTTTAAACAAGAACATCCCAGATAACAAAATGCGCGCAGTGAGTGCAATATGAGACGCACGTGTGCGATTTATCTCGCATACGTGCATATGTGTCCTCAATTGAGTCTCATTTGAGACGCACGCGTGCGCCCGCACAACGTGAGCATTACGTACGGCCAATCTCACGACTGAAACTTAAACACATTTTTCTAAGTGATTTTTAAGTTCGGAAAAATATATTTACACGCGTATACGTCAGATACGTCAGCTCTCACATCGTGCTACAAAAGTGCGACATTCGATGCTTGAACGTCGTGCTACAAAAGTGCGACGCACGATGCTGGCATATTACATGCAGAACGTGCGCTCGCACGTCGTGCTACAAAAGTGAGACGCACGATGCTTGCATAATACATGCAGACTGTGCGCTAGCACGTTACTGCCTCTCATATGAGTAGATATTTACACGCACGCGTGAGCTCGCAGTCGTGCTAGAAACGTGCGACGCACGATTGTTATCTGGAATTCTAAGTGTGGTCAAATTATCTGGAAGAATTTAAATTTGCTTTTATATTAAAAAGTACACCTTATTATCTGTCTACATGACCTTGGCTAGCGGAGCATCGGTGAGCGGAAGGAAATCCGTTGCCTTTTATTGGATGTACCTCTCCTAGCATAACAGGTACCCATAGACGACATAGCGCAACGTTCCCAATATAAAATTTCCTTTTACTGGCCAAGGTCATGTGGATAGATAATAGTAGTAAAAAAATTGGATCTATTCTTTTAAATGGTACAATACAGGCAGAATAGGTTCTAATACAAAACTTTTATCAAGGATGCGCATCTCTATCGAATCACACAAAAAAGATAAAGGTACTGTACGTTTTAAAAGAATAACCCTGTATGTTGCTTTTAAAAACTCGCAAAAAAATGCGCCCAAAACTTTTTGTGTTAGAAAATAATTGTTAGTAAAAATGTTTTTTTACCTTTCTATGGCTTGCCAAAACCAAACGACGACGGGGTGCATGTCGTGGTAACCACCTCTGTACTCGGTGTGGCTCCTCCAATCAGACAAGTCTATTTCGGCAGTTCCAGCGATCACCAACTCCAATTCTCGAGCGTCGAACACGCTGACTAACCTTGGATCGACGACTTCGTAGAAACCTCTGACTAAAGACTCTGTCTGCTCGGATACGCCTCGTTCGAGCCGCCATCGTACTATCCTTTCAAGATATTCCTAAAAAATAACAAAAAAACAACTTTTAAAATATATTAAACTAAAAAATATTGCAATAATCCATTTAAAAAAGGTACCTACTTAAAAGTAGGGGAACGTTCAAGTATTACGTAACGTGAAATTTGGTCATTTCTAACCCCCACCCCCCCATGTAACGCGGCGTTACATTTTCGAGAATCCCCACCTTCCCCAATTGTTACGTAACATTTTTATTTTTACAAAAAGTAAAAAAATTGAAAGGAAATTTTGCTTTATGGTTTAAACCGGTTTTTAACCGGTTATTGCTTTAGTGTTTTAACCCAAAACCGGTCTGATATATTTCCGCTACCGGTTAACCGAAAACCGGTTATTGGCTATGGTTTTCCATCTCTAATTTGTTTTTGTTTAAAGGATTTAGTCAACTGTTAACCACGCCGTGTGCAATAAAATTTGCAAGGAATACGTCTCTATAGGCCTAGATCATTGTTAAAAACGTGATCCAATAAACATTTTATAAGTTTATAATATAATAATATAACGTTACATTTACCCCAGTTCACCTTATAATTTTTAAAAGTAAAAAAATATACTCGTTTTTTAATCAAGATAATTTAACTAAAGCTTAACAGTGGCAGGCACTACTTACAATCAGTAAAATAAAAACAAACTAATAGGTTTAAACCCTTGCAGCATGCAAACTGCATGGAGATTTTTTGCTAAGCTTTGCGTGTTTTTGTGTAAATTAAAATTTAAAATAGTTTTTCAATATCTGATATTATGTTCATATGCAGGCATGCCTAAAGGTAAATTTAAGTTACATTATATAATTAAAAGCAGTCAACTTTTATTAAATAACAATTTTAAAAAGATCTTTTTAATGACGTTTTTATTAAAAAAATACCAGATATATATTTTTCTACGACTGCTTTAGAATTTAAGCAAATATACACACTTTTCAAACACAGAATGAATCCATTCTAGCTCTAGATACGGTATGAATATTCCGTATCAAGTTTCAGAATGAGCACATGTAGTGCCATTTCTTGTTTATAAAAGTAAAGAAAACTATACCAAAATTAGCAAAATTTTATATATTTTATCATGAAATATTGAATAATTTAATGCAATTTAAAGTTTTGCTTTAAAATTACATAAAGTTTATTAGTTTTTCTTAATATTTGACCAGTTTTTTATCAATTTAGTTCAAAAAATTAAAACTGCTCCATCTATTGTTAAATATTTAAACCTGATATCTGTCACAACAATCTGACATAACCCTCAATTTAATTTGTAAATATGTGCCAAAATTAAATAAAAATCTTTTTTAAGTATTGATTTGATAAAATTATTAAATAACATTAGTTGCTTTATTTAAAAATATGCGTTTTGTTGCATTTACAATGTCGAGTCACAAAAAACATTGTTTTTAACCTTTTAACCGCAGTTTAAAGCCATACAGTGTTTCATATTTGCAGTCGAAGAAAAAGTATAGTCTACAACACGTATGGAATAGTCATTCCGCGCTCGCGGGACCGTCATACTCGCCTGCCGGCCCGTATGACAAACTTTCCGCTCGGGCGGAATATTGTCTATTCCGTACTAGTTATAGAATATACTATTTTGCATAAGGTTTCGCGCACTGGCTAAGTTACTCTAGAAGCAAGAAGGAAGTATTTTGTACAGAGTTTGTTTAGCTAATAAAAAACTGTCATGACAAATTGGACATTTATTTGCCTTCAAACGTTATTTTGGGTTCGTATATGTAATTTGGCTATCCAATAGGTACTATTCAATGGGTCGCCACGTTTAAACACTTAAATTCGGTATAACTACAGAACGACTACAGTTAAATACTTTAAATTTGCCATGAAAGGATGTTAATACGTAAGAATTATCCACAAAAGTTTAAAAGAGAAATATATCTTTTGAAAATATAAATTTTTCCTACCTTTTTGTTCTTTTCAGTGACAGGTACATTTCTGCCACCAGGTTTCAGCTCCCTCTCCAAAACTTGGCCAAACACTTCTTCAGTAACTGCAAAAGTAAGTTCCAACTCTCCCTGGTTCGAAACGTCGTGTTCCCTGATCCACTGCAACGACTGATGAAATTCAAAATCGAGACTTTCCAAATCGGATAAGGCGACGGGCAAACGGAGTAAAGCCTTGTAAAAAGGCCTGGTGAAAAAGGCATCTAGGAGGTATTGATGGACTAGGGCTAAACCTAGGACTCTACCACTAAATCTAAACCTGAAAAAGAAAACAAATGTTTTAGTATACACGGTGTTTGCAGTCGGTTGGCGGAAAATAAAGGAGATGATTCTACATCACAACAAATGAAAAACTAGCATAGGAACATAGGTCCGGAAACGAACCCTAAGAAAGTGACGACCCTTAAACTTGTACTAAAAATAAGGTTTTTAATTAATAACTCTGGTATCCTTTGAGATAAAGCGTCGAGGTTTTGCATGTATACTAGTATGAATAAGAGTAATTAGTTTATGTAATTTTTTTTTAATCTATCCAGAGGCGAGCCTAAATGGAAAAATGTGTCAGACTTAACACATTTTTGCCCCAAATTTTTTTATGTGTATTATTTTTGGATTTTTTGTAAAGAATATAGATTCCTTGGGTAAAAATACATAAACAATTTCATATAGTGTAACACTGTAGGAGCAACCGATTAAAACAAATGCAATTAAGAGGAAGTAAAATTTTGTGCCACCAAAATTGGCACTTTTTAAAAGGCTCACAGTTAAATGAAAAGTGAAACCACCCCGGATTTTTTGATTTTAGGTTGTTTTTGGGACATTTCCAAACAGTTTTTGACAAAAATTTAATACCTCACGAAGCCGGTTTTAAATAAAGTCATTCTTCTTCTTCTTTGTTGAAAATTTGATGGTATCAGAAAATTAAAACATGTTCTATTTTACAGGAATTTTTGCTGATATTTGCTTACTTTCTTAGTAATATATATTGCTAATCCAACAATTTTTAATAAACAACAATAATCTCACATTTTGTTTTTAGATTGTTGTGCATTTACGTTGTTAAAACTTTTATACATTGCATACCTACTTGTACATCATAAATACCGGGTGTCCCACCAGTTTCTTGACAAGCTATATCTCCGTTATTTGAAAAGATAGATTTGTTTGCAAAAAACCGTTAAATGGGAGCTATTGAAGTTTTTATTCACGTATCAAAACCACCCCTTGCTTACCCACCCCCTTGGAACCACCCCCAACTTTTGTTTTTCAAATAGCACCCCCCCCTATTTTTATCAAAGAATATGAAAGTAAATTTTATTCTTATTAAAATACCAGTATCATTATGGACATTTTTGGCGCGTATTTTATTATATTTTTTTCTATTCAAGTAATTTTTTTAGTTTTTGGCAATTATTAGTTTCCAAAACAACATGCGATTTTTGTTGGTCTTGTGGCCAACCCAAGAAACACACAAAATTTCGTGTACTTTGGGCCCATAAGCACACGCAAAATGCTTGTGATTATGAGCTTATAATGCAGCTCAAATAGAAAATATAGTTAACTTTTTTTTATTTTTGTTATTCTTTAAAAACTAATAAAAATAATAACAAGCCGTAAAGATATGTTATGCTACGCATTCCATTATATACTATTTACAGTAAATGAATTTAATTTTCCCAAATATAAAAAAATTCAAACAAAAAAATCGAAAAAAACTTTTAAAAAAAATTTAACATTTTTTTTTATTTTCTTTTTGCGAAAAACCTAAAATTAAAAAAAAAATTAAAAAAATACGAAAAAAAAAATAACAATTAAAAAAAATCAAAAAAAAAACTTTATTTCCTTTTTGCGAAAAATGAAAAAAAAATTTTTTTTTTTTTAATTATGGTTTCTTCATTTTTAAAAATGTTTAACCCCCACAACTTTTTTGTTTTTGTGGGGAATACTTTTAAAATTGGTATAATCGATCCTTATAATAAAAAGTAATTGGAGGCATAGCGTAGTGGCTAGCGCTTATGTATAGCAAGCCTACTAGTGTGAGTTCGATTCTCACTGGCGCCGATTTGCCTTTTTGAGTAAATTAATATATGGAATTTGGCGAAGGCGATAAGTAAAACGGACACTCCCTAGAAACTGGTTTGAAAGTCAGTATAAGCCGGTGGTTCCCTCTACTACTAGCCCACACAAGTCCTGGACTTAGGGGATGCTTAATTAAGTAGAATAGTACGAGGTTAAACAAACAAACAAACAAACAAACAAACAAATTTTTCCTGAAAGAGTTATGTTAATCGGAATTTCCTTTCAGCTTTTTTCGATTTTTAAAAGTTTAACCCCCCATAACTTTTTTGTTTTTGGGGGGATTACTTTTAAAATTGGTAGAATTGATCCTTGTAATAAAAGTAATTTTCCCTGAATGTAATTTTCCCTGAATGTAATTTTCCCTGAATGTATTTTTCCCTGAAAAAGTTACGGTAATCGTAATTTTCTTTAGGCTTTTTTCAATTTTTTAAAAAGTTTAACCCCCCATAACTTTTGTGCTTTTAGATGGATTACTTAAAAAAAAAACAATAGGGATCTTCCCCTCATAGAACTTCTAGCGCTTGCACCGTGAATAGTATAATAATAATAATGTATAATTCTTACCAGTCATGATAATTGTCGACAAAGGCAGACATAGGCGAGATCTGTACAGTGTAAGTATCATTGGCAGAATATTCAAAAAGTCCATAATATGGATTGAACAGTTCTCTGGAAAGAAGGAAGAAAAATTCTCTGGAAGGACCGCCATAGTCTAAACCCTCTTCGTTATCCCACACCACGCATAATTTTCCCTTTTGCAGCTCTTTTTTGTTTGCCGACATTATTCTTCTAAAAGCGTCCTCTAGTAGGTGATCTCTTCGTATGTGTAACCTGTAACAAGTGTAACAACAATATTAACAATTTTTATACATTTTTATAACATCTTTGCAAAAAGACCGTTTTGGCGGATCAACTCCAGCAGAAACTTAGCGACAATCATTGATGACGTGCCTTTATTAGTATAGTTTGGATCTTATTTTAGTATTGTAGTATTCTTTTTGTGTGTTGTGTGCAGGGGCGTTCGCAGGATTTTTGATAGAGAGGGGCAAGCCTATTCGGCTTAACAACATTACATCTTATGGGGAGGGGCTAATATGAAACAGATTGAGTGGTATCACGATTTTTCTTGAATGCTCAACACACAATATTTAGCGCCGCAGGCAAATTTTTTTAGAAATCTCAAGGTATCGTATTTTCCAAAATTTTATAATATCACAATATTTATTAATAAATATTGTGATATCAGACTAATGAAAATCAACTTACGCGCCGCAGGCGATTTTATTTTAATTTCTAAGTTCACGTATTTTCCTAAAAACAACAATTTAAAAAAAAAAATATTATTATTATAAATAAAATTTTTAGGAATATTTAGGTTTCGCATTTCTCAGATACAGGTATATTACACCGGCACACAAAAAAAAAAAATGTCTGTACACCGGGCGCCACCTATCTACGGGCATGTTTTTCGACCCGCTGAATACGAATTTCAAGTCAGTTTAAGCCGTCCAACCTTCAATTTCGAGTAAATTGCAAAAAAACCCAAAAAATAGCGAAAATTCGATGTTTTGGCAAGAAAAAAAAATTTTACTCGAAATTAAAGACTGGATCCAGTCCATGGACGGCCTAAACTGACTTGAAATTCGTATTCAGCGGGTCGAAAAACATGCCCGTAGATAGGTGGCGCCCGGTGTACAGACAATTTTTTTTTGTGTGCCGGTGTTATTAAACAGTTTCGCGCCGCATGCGATTTTTTTTAGGATTTTTAATGACACGCATTTTCTAAACACCTTAGACTTTAAAAAACAAATTATTTTATAAATTTCATAAAATGTATGGCCGGCACTCGAACTCAGCTTGGTAATCATATTATGGTTCCGCAGGCAAAAACTTTTATAAATAAATTTTCAAAGCAAATTTTAATTATTTATAAAATATTTTAAATACAAGTTTCTCATGGATTTCGTTTTGTAAGCATTTTCAGCGCCGCAGGCAATTTTTTTTATAAAACTGAAGGACCAAACACTTATATACAATTGTTAAAAACAAAGCAAAATAATATATTGTCTGAAAAGCTGAAATTTGATTTTTGTGATATACTTTACTAAAGAAATCCGGATTAGAGTTGACCACATGTGTTGAGGTAGAAGGTAGCATAGTAAAAAAAAGGGGGATTGGGCTTGGATACGTCCACACGGTTCCCAGTTCCCGAGCACAACAGATTAACAGAAGTAAGTGACCAATGATTCAGAAGGAAAAAGCCAAACATTAATTTGGAATTTGGAACTCAAATATCAAATTTGTTTTTTTTTTAATAAAAAATAAATATTTACACATACTTTCAAAAATAAGAAAATTATACTTACAAATTTTAATTTTAAATTAAGAGTACCTATAATGGAATGTGAGCACAATTGAATCGGTTTTTGCTAAAAGGGCGTAAGTAATTTTTTTTTCAAATTTGAGTTAGATACAGTTAGAGGATAGACACATTGATTTTTGTTGAAAGGACGTTTTTTTTTCTTTTTTTTTCCTGATCAGTACAAAGACTAATTTGTTATAACAAACTGGCCTACAACAAATGCTAAATATCCTGACAGTGACTTTAAAACTGTGTCAGACGGCGAAGAAAATTAGCTGTTGTTGACGCTTTATAATGTTAAAAGGGCGTTTTTTTTTACAAATTTAGGGATTTAATTACATAAAAACGGCTCTTCCAACTTATGTGAAAATTTTACTATATTAAACACTAGGTTTACTTTTAACAAAAAGTGTTTTTGGATTTTTTTTAAATAACAAAAAAAATTGAAGTTTTTTTTAATTTCCCAAAAGTTTTACTTTAATGACTTAAGCCCTTTTAGCAAAAACCGATTCAACTATCGAGAGGATAAAGGAGTAAAATATTGGACCCCTACATTTTTCGTCAAATTATACAAACACTTTTAAACCCTAAATTTATTATAATGTAACTTAATAAAACAGGAATGGCAAAAGGCCTCCGGTGACCAATAATAGTATATTATTCACAGCGCCTGCGCTAGAATAATATTATACGGTAGTTTTGAATTTTCCAAAATCGCCATAAAACGTCTTGACAAAAAATTCTTGGATACAAATGTTTTCATGAAAAAATAAGAAAGTCTGAAAATTCCCGTCTGTCTGCCGTCCGTCTGTCCGTTTCGTGTCACGTTTTTTTTGTGGACGCGATAACTCAAGAACCAATTATCGGATCGACCCAAAATTTTCAGAAAAAATCAAGTTCTATGAGGGGAAGATCTCTATTGTTTTTATAGGTGATCCCGAAAACAAAAAAGTTATAGGGGATTAAACTTAAAAAAAAATCGAAAAAATCTGAAAGAAAATTCCGATTAACGTAATTTGTTTAGAAAAAATTACTTTTTTTATAAGGATCATCTCTATTAATTTTGAAAGTAATCCCCCCAAAAACAAAAAAGTTATGGGGGGTTTAACTTAAAAAAATAAAAAAACCATAATTTTCAATTTTTTTTTATTTTTTTTTTGTTTTTCGTAAAAATAAAATAAAATAGAATGAAAAATTTTTAGTTTTGTTTTTAAATTTTTTTTTAAATTTTTTTTTAATTATTTTTTTGAAATTTTTCACAAAAAGAATTAAAAACAAAATTAAAAAAAGTTTTTTTTTTCAAGAAAATATCTTTTTTTAAGAAAATGTTATTTTTTTTGAAAATATTTTTTTAAGTATTTGGGAAAATGCAATATACCATTTACTGTAAATAATATAAATGAAATGCGGCTTGTTATTACGTAAAATAGGGATCTTCTTTCCCTTTCCCTTTAATATAAAATATCACTATAAATAAAAACATTAATACCTAAATGAATACAATTCCGATAATGAAAATAAATAAAAATTAGCATTTAAGGATTTTAATTTGAGAAATCTATAACAATAAAAATTTTATAGGGGTATGACCCAGACCTAGAAGTACTAGCAAATAATGTATGTGGCCCAGTTTTAACTGTAATAACCTAGCTCAATTGAAGGGCACCAAATTAAAAATATACAGAAAAATAATATAATTAAGTTTTGTTTGTTAACCTCTAGATTATAAAAAGCCAGGGAAGTTTATACTACAGTCACCGGAGACAAAAAATAGCCTTAACCTCAAAATAATTCCTCCCTGGGTAAACTGATTTTACTAATTTTGGGATGGGGAACACGATAAAAAAGTTTACCGCTTTAGAATCTGTGCTTATTATTTTAGGGGCCCCTAAAACTCCTAAAATAAGATTTTTAGGGAATATATTAAAAACTATTAATCCTACGTAGATAAGAGTAAATGAAAGAGCACCAAAAAAACATAAGAAAGTGTCTTTTGGACCTTACATCTAATAAAAAAACTATTCGCCAAAAATCAAAAAATAAATTTCAAAAACTATAACTACTACATAACTGCAGTTAGGTGGGAGGTGCAAATGAATCCTTCTTAAGTATTTTTTTATGCTCTTTCATTTAAAATTAATCTCATTCACATAGGAGTAATAATTTTTAAAATATTTCCCAAAAACCTTATTTTAGAAGCCCTAAAAAAATCAGCAAGGCCCAGCGGTAAACTTTCTTTTATCGTGCTCCCGCCCCAAAATTAGGAATATTTGCCACAGATTCCCTAGGGAGGAATTATTTCGAGATCTATGGTGACTGTAGTATTAAAGCAAAAAAAAATTGCTTCTTACTACGAAAGTGTTAAACTTAATGTTCAGGGGCAAAGGGGGATTAAAATTTAATTTAATTTTAAAGCTGTTAAGTTAACACTGTCTATTTCACGGTGTAATTAACCGTTTACTTATTTTCATGGAAAATGCGTAATTATTTTTTACCTCGTTTTCTACTTATGTTTTACTATACTCTTCACAGCCCTCGAGCTGAAAGTATTGTAGAATGATTTTCAAATTTCCAAAATTCTCACAAATTACCATAGGACAAAAATTAAAAAAAAAAAAACTTAAATGTTTTGGATTTTTTTTATTTTTTTTATTTTTCGAAAAAAAAAGTTCAAATAACATGTCTTTGTGATTTATTAAACATAGTCCTACAGGGAAAGGTATTTTTTTTGTTGCAGCATTATTTTTTTTTTCGATTTCTAGAGTAAAATATTGGACAGCTTTTGGACAACTTATTTTAAAAAATCTGTCTCTGCCTGTCTGTCTGTCCGTCTTGTGTACACGATAACTCAAGAACAGAATATCCGATCGTTATGAAATCTGCATTGTTTTTTAAAAACATCCCTTTAAAAATAAAAGTTTATAAAAATAGTCGCCTCCACCCAGAAATTTGGTATGGGTGGCCGTATTTTTTAATCGCCTTAACGTAGAAAAATGATATTTGATTGGCTCTGGAACCTAGTTTGGAACAAATTGTAACAAGGATTATGTAAATTTACAATGCACTGAAACGTTTCGGACCCATCTATTGTACGGTAAATTTTCTCGGGCGATGTAAATATTGTCTAATATTTTATCATATCTAATACGATAATACCTACCATTAGCCGTATGATAAGCTAATGTTATATTTGTATGAATATAATATATTATTGTAAAGTTAAATTAGATTAAAAAGAAAACACTTATAATATGGTAAAATTACTCCAAAAATATATATTTACTTTACTACTAGTTTTTTTGTATAAAATTAAAAATTACATTCTAAAATACTGTAATATCACATTATAAATAATGTAAATTCAACATACTCTTGTTACAGTGCAAGTCAACTGTCAATATATTGTCATATATGACAGTTCAAGGCCATACTTTGTCAACTTTTAAACGCCCTGAGAGAAACATGAAATATAGAAAACGCATTATACTATCCACTGTGGAGAGTTTACTATAGAGTGTGAAGCATAAATATATCTTTACGGTTTGTTAAAAATTTAAATTAAAAAATTACTTGTTTTTAAAACCAATTACTAATCAGCATGCGTGGTAATTTATTGCATTGATAAAATCATAAATAATGCTGCCAACAAATAACACTTCCCCATAAGTTTATTAAAACATGAAAAAAGCAACAAAAAGTTGTGACACATTTTTTACTAGCAAGACTGCACAAATAAAAATATTAAAATGGTTTAGCGTCCGTAAATCATCAGTTAAACACAGCACAGTGGACAATAATTTGAAATTAGAGAAAACATATATACTTCCAAGTCTAGTGTCAATAACTTATTATTATTATACTAACTAAAAAAAAATGTTTTGCAATCGTAACCATGTAATAATAGTTATTTATGGTACTAGTGGGTAAAGTAAGATATTGCCCATGAGAAAATTAACCTGCGAGGCGTCAGCCAAGCATGTTAATTTTCGAGAGGGCAATATCGGTTTACCCATGAGTGCCATACAAGGTTTTATCCAATAAATAGCTTAGGAATTCATATTTTTATTAAAAATTTTAATGACATTTACAAGAAAATAATTCGACAAATGACAGTTGAGTGGGTAAAATAAATAATTATCCACTCAATAAAGTAAAAGCCACGCGGGGGTTATTATTGAGTTTATCTACTTAAAATAAAGCTGGTAATTGTCTTATTATCTGTATGTATTGGATAAAATATTTTTTTTTATGTTTCGGTAAACAAATGTAACGCCGGTCACTTGTCCCCAGCTAACAATTTTCATGTTTGCGCTGTTGTATTTTAATATTCCTATTCAGAATTGATATTTTGTAAAAATAATATGTTTCAGAATATATGTATAATTATTTAAATAGTTTTCATCGAATGCTATTTGCTCCTTATAACTTTTTATAACACGTAATGGGTCTGTCCCTGAAATTACAGCTTTTATCAGTTTCGCTCATACATCAAACTGTGCCAAGGTAAGTTTTTAACTTAAGGTTTCGTACAGTTTTACTTAATTTTAACACAAATAATTATTTGTGTTAAAATTAAATAAAACATTACGAAAACCTTCCTAGCGTGTGTTTTTGTCTTGTAACACCGGTCACAGGGTGAAATTACTTAATTAGTAGAATAATTAACCTAAAAACCTCTGGCCATAGTGCCGGCAGAGAATCTTGAATAAAAAAAAATTGGTAAGTAAATACATGCACAAACACAAATTAGTAGGTATTGCTATAATCTATTACTTTTTTTTTCAACGAAAGTTGCTGTACATAAATTTTGATCCACATATAGGTCCATGTTAGAGTTTAATTTTTCCACACTAAAACAAAAAATATACGCAGTCGTTTAGAAGCAGATTTTTTTTTTAATAAAACACTCCTAAAATTAGAACGCCACTGGCTAGAAATTATTAAACAGCGCTGTTGCCAACTTAATTAATTTCGCTTATGAACAGATTTGATACTTTCATTACAACAACAGGGTCGGACAACTGGAAGTTTAAATTATTTCTAATTTTTGGTGAGTTTGTTTAATACATAAATATGCCGAATAAGATTATATGTCTGTATACAGTATGTATGGGAGGCATAGCGTAGTGGCTAGCGCGTATGCAAAGCAAGCCTACTAGCGTGAGTTCGATTCTCACTGGCGCCGATTTGCCTTTTTCAGTTAATTAATAATAAAAATTTGTCGAAGGCGATAAGTGAAACTGACACTCCCTAGAAACTGGTTCGAAAGTCAGTATAAGCCGGTGGTTCCCTCTACTACTAGCCCACACAAGTCCTGGACTTAGGGGATGCTTAATTAAGTAGAATAGTATGAGGTAAACTAACATGTAATGTAATGTAATGTAATCTTGTTCGGCATAGGTATGTATTGAACAAACTCATCAAAATTAAAAAATAATTTAAAATTCCTGTTGTCCGACCCTGTTATTATAAAGATTTATTTCTAATTCAATATTTGAAGAAACTTTCTGGCAGAATGATTCCGATGTTAATATTGGCTCATTATTTAATTAACAATCGCGCCTCTTTTGCAGAAAAAATTAAATGAAACTATTATTCTGATATGACATATTTTTTCAAAAATGTACTCACTATCTCACTAAAAAATATTTTGTTAAAACAACGATAATTTATTTGTCCATGATTGAACATTTAGGTATCCAAAAAAAAATAACAAAATTGTTAAGATATTAGCTTTTTTAACTCACTTAAAAACTTTTAGTCTTCACATCACCTTTTATTATAAGTAGGTAGCGTTAATTACACCATATTACATAAATTTTTACAAACAAAAACCTTTATCCGTGATTTTGTCAAAATTCAATGTGTGATTTTCATTTAAATGACAATCGTGATAAAACTACTCCTATCGGTAGAGAATCGAATATCGCGCAGGCGCTAGCAACTGATGAAGCTCTTGAAATTCTAAATAACGACATCCGTAAATTAAATTGTGATTTTAAACCAATCAACTATTTTGTGTTATTTTTCGAGTTAAAAGGTGTTGATTATTTGGTTTTAATTGTTCTAGGATACGTTGTGAATTGAATCTTAAAGTAAAACTGATTTTTTTTAATTTATTATAACAAAACAATGATTAAGTATTTCATCAGCTCTAAAATCACAAAAAGTAAATTGTTTTTCAACCATGGTAAATTTGGCAACATGAAAAGCGGATCGCTTTAAGCTAGATAGAAAACCAGGCAATACAACTTCACGAATAGCTAGGATAAGGTTTTTCTTTGAAATAAATTTTTTGAATTTTAAAATTCTTAAAATCGATTTCTGAAACCTTCAGGAGTTCCGGTTTTTTTTTTAATGACCCTATTTCTAAATAACCCTGTATTATTTTATCTATTTTATGATTATTATCTCTCAGCTTTACAGCAGAGAAGTAGAATACTTCGGACCACAAAAAGAAATGTCCAATATCAAAATTTTGTATCAACGGTATGTACAATTTTAAAAAACTTTTTAAAACGTCCGTCCGTCTGTCCGCGATAACTCGCGCGGGTTTCCGAAAGTTAGCTAAGTTGGACTTTTGACCCTACATGCCTCATATAATATGAATTCTCCGGAGGTACTCAATTTTTTTTCGAGGAGGTAATGCGCGCAGCCTTCTACTGGCCTGTATGAATCATTTAAATAGATACGTATGATATAAATGGAACATGCATTCGTATTGTAACCAATACAGCTATATGAATCTAATTATAATGCCCTTTGTTAGAAAAGGCTGGAAAATTGAGTGAATCACACGTTGTGCAGTGAATGATCTAAATTTATCAGCGAAAACAAAACAGATGTATAAAACATTTCACAACATATTTTCGATTGCAGAAAATTTGAATAAATATACACATGATTCTTATTCTTAGATAAATAAGTTGTAAGTTTAAACTTTTAGCACATTTAACTGATTTTTACCAGCCAGATTATTTTTATAAACAGAGTGACTAATCATACAGACAGATTGGCATTGTTTTAATACTGATATATATTATCTAATATTTCATACATACCGGGTGTAACAAGACCAAGGTACAACCCCCTTTTTTGTTTATTTTAAAAGTTAGAGATTCCAAATTTGGAACATCTCTTATTGCCATAAAACGTCAACTTTAACATAAAAAGTACATTTAAGTCACTTGCGGTTTAACCGGAAATGACACCAACTTTCGATTTTTAAATGGGACACCCTATATATTTTTACATATTTCAATTCTACGTTTCATTCTGAGTACAATGATGCCAAAAAATTGACATTGTAAATGTCAAATATTTATTTAATTTTTAGTTTTTATCTATACTGCCCTGCGAAGCCAGAAAGCAGTAGCTCCATTTGTCAATAGCAGCGTTTTCAAAATATTACATTAAAGTTGACGTGAAAACGTCGCTATGCGACAAATGGAGTTACTGCTTTCTAGCTTAGTAGGGCAGTATAGGTAACCAATGATTACTTAAAATTACTCGAAATGATCTAAGCAACCCTAGAAAAATAAATAGTAGTTGTCTACGCTAGAAATAGATGGCGCACAAATATATAGCAATCTAATGACCTGACTTCTGAAGTGATAGTTTTTTATCAAGGAAACTGTATTATCAAAAAAAAAGTAGTTTTCACAGATCCTTTGTGATGCGAATTTTTAGTCATTTATATGTTCATACGCCAAGTGACATGTGATTAAGGTTGACGTAATCTTTTATAAATATTTAAATATTCTATAAATAAAATTTATCGTCATTATTTGATTTTAGGTCTGTGGGAAAAAATGTGGAAATTTTGATATTTGCTGTGGGGAAAAAATAATGTTAACCCTCAGTCGTAGAAAATTAATATTGAAATGGTTGGGAACATTGGTACTGACTAGGGCCAGCAGCCCGAAACTGTGCAATCTAACTATATCACTTTGTACGATGATTAAAAAATATTGATTATTATTGTATAGTTTTATTTAGTATTGCTCGCAAAATCTTCGGGTCCATTCATATGGATTTAAACCGATTTTTTAAGAATTCATAGCTTTTTATTAAGCAGGTCCCACACCACTTGCCAAGTACCATCAAGGCTATTTAATTTTGCTACAGCAAAGATCCTTGCGGAATACAAAATAATTAAAATTGGAGTTGCGTAAATCGTGTCGTCCTTTAAAAAATAGGGCTAGCCAAACTGTCATTTTTTTAAACTAAGGTAAAGCATTATAATGTTATTCTAAAATAATCAACAACAATTTAGTTACTATACTTCATTTAAAATTTATTTATGTCAATTTGATTATGTCAATAATTGAGAGTCAATTTGACCAGCTTTAGTGATCTAACTTACTTGAATTTGCCAGGTCCTTGTCCATACCCTTTGTTTTCTAGTTTCCTGTAAAAATTCCTGAGTTTGGCCTCGAAGTCTCTTTTGTGCGGCGCCTGGACCCGATGTCTGCTCAGTCCGGGCGACGCGATGGGTGACGGGGCCGGGGAACCCCGCGGACTCCTCACACTCGACGTCGTCGTCGAGTTTCGGGTTTCCACAGCCGGAACATATGACATGATCTCCTGCTCGAACAGGCTGCAACAAAAAAGGAAATAAATTAGATTCAGAAATGTAAAACACAAAAAAAATCGAAATCTAACATTCCGCCACTCAGTCTGGGTCGCTGAATCTGGATTTGATTACAGAATCTACTAGACTAAGAGCTGGCGGCCGCGAGGTACTGTGATATTAACTCCAGGCCGGAGTTCCAGCCGGAGTCTCCGGACTGGCCAGGTCGGTTAGTTTATATCTTATATTAGTCAGGTATTTTTTTAACTACACTATAGTGCATTTGTGTTTTACATAATCCGTAAGTGTCTTTGAGGATATAATTGTGACTCCTTAAGGGGCCACAAACCGGCAAAGCTGTTGTTAACAACAGCCTGTTGATAATATATAAACAAGTAAAGGGGGAGTTTTGGCTAAAAAGGTTTAATTACTTTTTTATTTTATTTATTAAATTTTGTATTTTGTAGTGGACCTTCATAAAAATTTTGGCCTGCGCGCGCTAGATCTTTCTTACATTTTGGTGTAATTTGGAATTATAAAACTGTTTTAAAATTCTGGCGCTAGGGCTTTCTTACGTTTTTTTTTATTTAGGATTGTGTGAAATCGTAAAAATTTTTGCATTTTTTGTGAAATTTAGAATTGGCACTAGGCTTCCTTTCTCTATTTCTCTATTTATGATTGTTGAACTTAAGCGTAAAAGTCGTAAAAAATTAAAGTTAAAATAGAACATTTAATTAATAAAAAATTTCGCCTGCGGCGCTAGGGCTCTGGGAACGTTCAAGTATTACGTAACGCAAAATTTGGCCATTTTTGACCCCCACCCCTCCATGTAAGGCGGCGTAACATTTTCGAGAGTAGTCATTGATTACTAATCAACAAATGTATAAATAATGGTGCGCCTTCGCCAAAATTGTAAATTTCACATAATTATTATTATATGTAATTTACTTTTAAAAACTTTTTATCTAAAATGTTGATGAAGATTCTACAGTGCGGTCCAAAAGTCAGCCCCCTCTTAACTTTTAAATGAGTGGAGATAACGACACGAACACACAAATGAGACGCGTCGCGACGCGTCGCGACGCGTCGCGTGACACATTATCATATAAGCCTATGGAATTTTCTAATTAACCATTAATTTTTTTATTTTTTAGAAATTTTTTTTGGGGATTTAAAATAGGATTACCCAAAAATGGAAATTTTCGTCAAAATTTCCCTAAAAAAATAATTTTTTTTTTAAATATTAATTTTATTATGAAGAAAAATTTACAAAAAATCCTAAAAGATCGCAAAACAAATTAAAAAATCAAAAGCCTAAAAAAAGTTTAAAAGGTTAAAAAATATTTTATCAAAAAGAATATTTTATAAGCTTTACAGTATGCATCACTGTACACGACCCCCTTTCTATTTTAAAAATTTTTATGCCCCCTGCCCAAAATTACATATTTCACGAAAGGGTGGGACCTTTTTTTTAGTCTTTAAAAAGTTGCATATTTCATGGATTCAAAATACAAAAGTTGCATATTTCACAAAAGGGTGGGACATTTTTTTTAGTCGTTAACTTTTTTTTGGAAGAAAAAAGTTGCTCTTTAGGGTAAAAAAGTTGTAATTTTTGACCTTCTCCCTTTCTTCGCTACGGTCCTGCCTGAGTCTTATAGTTTTTGAGACATCGGAGATCAAAACGTAATTACTAGGATAGCTATCTATACAAAAAAATTTATAATTTTGGAATAATGTCAGTTTTATTTTATTTAATTATACATACATATCCTTGATTAAATCAGAATTATAAATTTGTGTCATGTTCAAAACTATAACCCATCGAAAAAAATTAAACAAAACAAAATAAATGCAATTAACATTTTTAATTAACCATGTAATTCTTTAATTAACCAAAACGATATAGGTACGGTATAGATTGATTACCACCCATTTTAATTAATTTACCTCGATTATTTCCTTTCCGTTATAATTGTTGTCATTTTCCAATTAATCGGGCTATAGTAAAACTTAATAGCTTTTATGCCCGCTTTTACCCCCTTACCCCACCCTAACGCACGCAATCTCAGTCGTAACATTGGTTAAGAAACCTATCATTAAAATTTTTAGCCCGAAGTGTCCTTAAATTACACGGTACAACAGAAAAAAATTCTGGCATCGGACCAATTTTTTTAAGTCAATTTTGGGTAGTAGATTTTAAATCTGTAACCATATTTTTCGGGTCACGTCAGGGTTTTTTTCTATATGCACCTAAAGTTATTAATTAACGCTATTTTGTAAGGTGTTTCTTCTTTAAAACTTTGGCATTGGAACGAGCATTTGTAGCATTAATCAAGGTTTTTACAAGCGGCTAATTGCAGGTGTCCGTGCCGGAGTTTGTTTTGGTTTGGACTTGGTTTACGTTAACTTTGGTTTGGCGTCTGTTTGGTGTTTTTTTTTTTTGTAAAAAAATGTTTTTTATTTAAAATAATATATTGAAAAACGGCCAGAGCATGCGCAGTTTCTCAAAATGCGACATGAACAGCTGCATATAACCGCTCCTAGGTTTTTAAGATAATTTATAAGATATGAAAACAAAAGGCAAAAACGCGTATACTAGCGGAATCAAATATTGCTGGGCTTTTAAACACGACACAGACGTAACCCAGTACAGTAGGCAAATAAAAAGAGCTTCAAAAGTAAACTGATGTATACAAACGTTCCTGAAGTCTGTTTTTATTTTACCTATAATTTTGTATTAAAATTTAAATAAATCAAAGGCTTAGCAAACACAATTTTTTTAGTACTACTTCGCTTTTAAGCGACATGTTTGGTTTAAAAGTCAAATATGATTTTACTTTATTAGGGAACGCTCAAGTATTACGTAACGCAAATTTTGATCATTTTAGACCCCCCCCTGTAACGCTATTTTCCTATACTATTAACATCAATTTCTGTTACAATAAAATAAAATAAAAAACACTGCAAAATGTATTGTCCATGTGATCAATATGTTTTAATTTTTACAGGACTGCTAATTTTACACGCTACATAACTTTGAAAGGGCTTGTTTTTTATAAAGGGTTTTGAGGAAGTGACTCAGATCATGATACAAACAAATATGGTATATGATTGTTTGGTCAATAATGAAATTAATGCATTGCCTGAAATATTTTCAAATGTAGTAAAATATTAAACGTGCCAAAACATACATAAGATATAAATATTAGTTAAAAACACAAACAGTTTTTAATAGTTATTTACACTGTAAAAAATGTTTTTCTACGACTGCTTTAGAATGTAAGCAAATACACACACTTTCAAACACAGAATGAATCCATTCTAGCTCTAGATACGGTATGAATATTCCATATCAAGTGTTAGAATGAGCACGTGTAGTGCCATCACCAGTTTTTTATCAATTCAGTTCAAAAAATTAAAACTGCTCCATCTATTGTTAAATATTTAAACCTGATATCTGTTACAACAATCTGACATAACCTTCAATTTTTGCATTATAATTTGTAAATATGTGATAAAATTAAATAATAGTTATTTATGGTACTAGTGGGTAAAGTAAGATATTGCCCATGAGAAAATTAACCTGTGAGGCGTCAGCCAAGCAGGTTAATTTTCGAGAGGGCAATATCGGTTTACCCATGAGTGCCATACAAGGTTTTATCCAATAAATAGCTTAGGAATTCATATTTTTATTAAAAATTTTAATGACATTTAAAATAAATAATTATCCACTCAATAAAGTAAAAGCCACGCGGGGGTTATTATTGAGTTTATCTATTTAAAATAAAGCTGGTAATTGTCTTATTATCTGTATGTATTGGATAAAAATATTTTTTAACTACTGATTTGATAAAATTATTAAATAACATTAATTGCTTTATTTAAAAATATGTGTTTTGTTGCATTTACAGTGTCGATTCACAAAAAATATTATTTTTAACCTTGTCCGCAGTTTAAAGCCATACAGTGTTTCATATCTGCAGGCGAAGAAAAAGTATAGTTTACAACACGTATGGAATAGTCATTCCGCGCTCGCGGGACCGTCATACTCGCCTGTCGGTCGTAAGACAAACTTTCCGCTCGCGCGAAATATTGTCTATTCCATACTAGTTATAGAATATACTATTCCAGGATAACCTGCAATTTTGTTACCGGCTATCGGTACCAGAATGTTAAAAGAAATTAAAATTTTACAGTAAAAATACATTCTTGCCTTAAATTTGGACTTTAAATTTGCAAATTGCAATGCACTGTAATATTACATCCATTTTTTACAGTGTACAACTTTATACAAAAGACATTTTTAACAAAAAGGGATTTTATGCACAGGTCCTTTCGCATCCAGGAAGGCTTAGCCCCCGACGCGTTGCGACGCCCATGGTTGTGAGGGTAAAATAAATAAAAAATGTTTATTTAATTTAAAACAAAGTAAACGAAATGCACTCTAAATAAGTGTTTATGAAAGATGCTATCTTTAAGATATATTATAATTGTAATGTGTAGCACTTGGTTAATACGGGGGAGATTCAAAAATATTTAATACCATATAATGCTCGTCTGGTTCCTTCGAGACCAACGAACTAATAACTCTTCTCTCTAGAATAGGCATTTCGTTTGTAAAAACTAACAAAAACGTAGCCAACATATACATATGTCTGTCTTACTCGCGCAAGTTTTTTCTAACAGAGACAACAATAACAGTTACTGGTAACTGTTATTGTTCAGGCCTGAATATACCTACTATTTGTTTACAAACAAACCGAGATGTTGGCAATACTTTATATTAACGGTATGCGTATCCTAGAGAGAAGAGTTGTTAGTTCGTTGTTCGAGACCCTTTACTACTACTACATTCAAAAATTTAATTCGGAACTTATCCTTATCCAGCTACAAGTTATATTAATATTTATTTTCGTTTAATATTCCTGCACTAAGAATTTGTTACTGAACAATTTTGTATAATGGAACGGCAGACTAACATCTCTACTCTAAATTTCTCTACTCCCTAACATCCCTACTCCATAACATCCCTACTCCACAATAACTCTACTCCGTAACATCTCCACTCCATAACATCTCTACTCCGTAACTACTCTACTCCACACTATAGACACTCGATTAGCCACTTGTCTTAACTCAAAAGAATATTTGTCATGTCAAAAAAGAATTCAGTTTATTAATTACTTACATATTAGTGCATGTTAAAAGTACGCGGTTATTGTTGCTTTTAGAATAATTCATTTATGATTGTTCTAGATTTACAGTTAAAGATAAACGTTTTCTAGGAAAAAAATAAAATAATCTAGAAGAAGAAGATTCTTTGTTCTTTGAACTGCTCATTTATTATTAAGTGGCTAATAAAGTGCATATAGTGTGGAGTAGAGTTGTTACGGAGTAGAGATGTTATGGAGTAGAGATGTTACGGAGTAGAGTTGTTGTGGAGTAGGGATGTTATGGAGTAGGGATGTTAGGGAGTAGAGGAATTTAGAGTAGAGATGTTAGTCTGCCAATGGAACCCCAAGAAACATAAGTCCCTACAGTAAAACATAACGTTGTTCTGTTATTGCCAGTGTATTAAATAATTAAAGTTGAAGCTGAAGTTTAATATATACCTAACAGTTCAGTATTTAATATGGTTACAAATGTGTGTTCCAATTTTCAATAATTTTTTAACTAGAGACCCTTAATGAAGTTTTCTGTCAGAAAATGTCACATTAGGGGCTGTCCATATATTACGTAACGCAATTTTTCAAAAAAATTGACCCCCCCTCGCCCCTGTGTAACAAACTGTCACATTTCGCAACACCCCCCCCCCATGTGTAACGCGTAACAATATAAAATTTTTGTTTCGGAATAAATTTAACTGTATTCTCACTATTGATTCGTTTTTCTCGACAAAACAAACATGAACCTAAAATATAGTATAACATAACCTTAAAAAAAAATTACACGAAAAAATCACTCAAACCTTAAAAAAATATTCATACACGGAAAAAAAAATAATAATCGCTTATTATATAAATACAAGGCTTTCTCTTACAATTATGGCAGTCAGTGTAAAAATTTATATGAAATACTTTAATTGTTTAGTGAATAATAAAATATAACAAATAGTATGGCATTTATAGCTTAAATAGATTTAATTATTGTCCGTGCTAATAATTTTTATAATATAATAAAATTTCTGTAAATTTATAATAGTGCCTGTAATAAATATAATCGGTCTGTAATATATATATATAATCGTTTCCAATTTATTTTTAACATTATTAGTTATTGTGTCCCTTATAATCTATAGCTTAAATCACTATAATTTGCCACTGTTACCAAATATCTTATAATGTATAGCGCAGAGCCCACTAATTTCTTTCCGTGTAATCAATATCACACAGGGAAAAAATACTAGGTACGTCTTTTTACACTGAGTGTCACATATAACACGAATATTGTTTATGCACAGGTACACAAAATAGTACACACATTGGTGTTCTGTGAGTACACATTCAGCGCGAAAATGTATCATCGCCGATGATTCATCGGCAAGATCCCGCAAGAACAGGGCCGCAAGATTTTTTCATCAATGTCAACATTTTTTTTTTACTGATTACAATATTATTTAAATATGCATAGTTTCGTCAATTTTTGTGTGAAAAAGGGAATTATGGGCCACTAAATAGTAATTTATGTTGAAATAAAAATACATCTGCCAAGCTTAGGAAATAAACATTAAATTTATTAAATTCCGTTACGTAACGTTTACCTAGACCCCCCCCCCCCTCCCCCCTATCACAAACTCTAACAATTTCTCTGACCCCCCCTAGGCGCGTTACGTAATATATGGACAGCCCCTTAAGGCACTCTACCTTTAACTAATGCAAATTATTTTTCCTACGAGCATGCGGAAAGATGTCTCTTTCAGCACGCATATGCGTGTTGAAAGAAGGCCTTTTGCGCACGCATAAATATTGTTTAATTTCTTAATTGCGTAGTGTTATTCTTGTTATATTTATTCATAATATTATAAAAATGTTCAAATTTCTTAACTGTTAATTGCTTTTCTTATTGAAAAAATATAAAAATAAGATTTATTTAATAAAATATTAAACTTTATTTTATTTAAACTCCGCTCGTAGGGAAAATATTGTTCCTAACGCCTGCGTAAAGAGGTTTTCCGCAATCGTTTGGACTTTTTGGGTGTAGTTTCGAAAACAGCCGGATTAACTATTGGCCAGGTGGGCCGGCGGCCCAGAGCCTACCATCAGAAGGGGCCCACCCAAGTATGTTTGGGTGAAAATTTAAATTTACAAAAAATATTAATAATGCATAAAATCATCGACATTCGGACGCTTCAGCATGATTTTTTCTGAATGTCGATGATTTTATGCATTATTAATATTTACTGTATATTTTAATTTTTACCCAAACAGTCTTGGGTGGGCCCCCTCTGGTGGTGGGCTCTGAGCCACCGGCCCACCTGGCCCATAGTTAAACCGGCTCTGTTTTCGAAACTGCACCCAAATTTTTGAGGATAAAGAATCAAATGTTGAGGATTTTTTCGACAAGGGTTTCTCTTGGCACAGACTTTTTACACCTAAAAATAAACCTACGAAACTGAATAAAACAAATTTGATAAAAGTTATTTTGGTGCGAATTTTGCACTGCAACAACAAGGTTTTTGAAACTGCCCTCGTATTTTATAAATTAAACAAATCTTATTTAAAATAATATTATCGACACATAAATGTTTCATCGATAAAATTAATTATTAGAAAAATAAACACATTAAGCCGAGAAGAAATTTAATGCATAATATCTATAGTGTACACTCTTCACGATAGATATACAATCTTCTAAAAGTTATTATTATTTGGAAGAAAAAATTATTTCTTTAAAAAGTTCCCTTAAGCTAAAACATTTTTATTTTTAATATTATTTTAAGATTACATTTTATAATTTTAGTAGAAATAATGTTTCTAAAATACTCGAGAACGCCGTGAGATGAAGACTTCAAACTTGGACCATATGGGTTTACCCTGTTTTTATGGTAGGTATTTTATTATTATATTATTATTTTTTTTTATATTTTTTTGTACAATTAAATACATTTTTTTTAAGTTTCTATAATTGTATAATTTCATAAAATCTTTACTCCATAACACCTCTACTCCCCAACAACTCAACACTATATGCACTCGATTAGCCACTTGTCTTAACTCAAAAAAATATGAATTTAGTTTATTAATTACTTACTTATTAGTGCATGTTAAGAGTACGCGAAAAACGTGGCTTTTAGAATAATACATTTGTGAAAAAAAATAAATAAATTTTTGCACAATTGTATTTGCTTTCCGAAATGTTGAAAATTAGATTAAACATGACATTGTGTCAATTATAATTTATATTATTCGGTACAAAATCCAAATTTTTAGTACCTAATTCAAGTTAAATAACTGTAAATGGTATGAAAAATAACAAGAATAATATGAGCTCAAAGTACATAGTAAAGAACTTTGAGAAAACACCAAAGAACTTGAAGACTTGTATCAAAATTTGCTGTAAATATTATCAAAATTCTATTTTGCCTTAATGGAGCTCTCTACAACTAGAATTATGAAACAAAAGACGTCTACCCTATCTCTATCTCATTTGTGCTACACTTTCCAGCCAACCAAATAAATACTGTATTTGTTTTTCATACAACAAATACAGTATTTATTTGGTTGGCCGGAAAGTGTAGCAGTGAGAGGCACGTAGCTAATGTGAATCTGTAGAATAAGATAATTCTACTAAAATTTAGATGGCGCCAGTAATTTCTTTAGTAATGCACTTTTCGCCCGGCCAAGTAAATATTGTATTTGTTCAACAAAGAACAAATACAGCATTTGTTTGGTTGGGTGGAAGTGGGAGTGTATGTATGTCTTCTATCCTTTTTGGGTAGAACTTTTGTCCCTGTCTAATCTAATGGGAGAATTCTCCATTTGTTCTCAAAATTAGTGGAGAGCCCCTAGCACAAACCTAAAGCTTATTTGGGACTCTCCACGTCTCTGTAATAACTTCAAATAAATAAATATAAATATAATATAAATATATTGTTCTAGATTTGAATTTAAAGACGAACGTTTTCTAGGAAAAAAATAAAATAATCTAGAAGAAGAAGGTTCTTTGTTCCGCGAACCGTTCATTTAATATTGAGTGGCTAATAAAGTGCATATAGTGTGGAGTAGAGTTATTGGGGAGTAGAGATGTTATGGAGTAGAGTTGTTGTGGAGTAGCATTGTTATGGATATGGATGTTAGTTAGTAGGGACATTGAGAGTAGAGATGTTAGTCTGCCTTAAAAAATTTGCGTCCGCGCTTTTGCTGCCCTGTTAGGTGTAAAGCTGTAAAGAGTATAATAATATTTAATCGTATCTTGAAATAAAAAATTTAAGGAGGTCCTTAACACATGTTATGTTTGTTTAAACTTATATCTAATTATAAATTTCTAAATTAAGGACTATGCTTTGACTTGGTGGCATTGGCATTCCGATTCTATTTTCACCATGTTTTTTGTTTACTTTTCATTGTTATTTTTCACGCTTTTCTTTGTATCAAAAATGTACTTACATTTTATGAGTTTTTCAATCTTATATGAGATAATTAAATTACTTGGTACTTAGGAAAATTTAGCTTTGAGTGCGTAGTAACTTAACTCGACCCTGCCCCATGTTAAAAACATTCTTTTTAACGAAATTTAATGGCGAGGGTACTAAATTTCAACTAATAATTTTTTTTTCCTAAAATAAGGTATGTAATACGCACTCGAGGCTGAATTTCATTGTACCAGCTCTTAAATTATGTAAGGTTTACCTTAAATTTTAAATTTTAAGGCATTTCCCAATCTAGTTTAAGGTTTTAAAAAATCCATCAATAACAGAGGCAGTTTTAAACAGTTTTAACCAAGGGGTAAACCGCAAAGGAATTCAGGTGTACAAATTGGAGGTAATCTGGAGGAAATCTTTGAAGGTTACGAGGTAATCTGAAGGAAATCTTTGAAGATTTCCTCCTTTTCGGATGAAATCTTAGAAACTCGAGGTAATCTCTGGAGGTATTCTGGAGGAAATATTTGAAAATTTCCTCCTAAAAGGAATTCAGGTGTATAGAATTTTGTCAGCGGTTTACCCCTCGGTTTTAACCAAAGTGATTCTGTTTTTGATTTTAACTCATTTTTGAGCCTATTTTACGGTTCTCAAAAATAAATTTGACGTTTCTTAAAAATGAACCATGATTGTTAAATTCCTAAAAATTCAAACTTTAAGCTGGGGTTTTATTTTAAGTTACAACTTAAACCACCAACCAAGTTTCGATTCTTAATGAATCTACCTATCACAGATGAAGTTTAAACCCTATTTAAGGCTGATTCAGGCATAATTATCACTAACTAAACTAACTAACTTTAGTTTAGTTTAGTTAGTGATAACCATGCCTGAATCAGCCTTAAAGAGGTTTTAAACTTCATCTGTGTTAGGAACGCGTTCCGTCGTTTTTATTGGCCGTAAAAAGATGGCTTCTCACCTGGCCAATAAAAAGGACAGAATGGCTTAGTTTAGTTAGTGATAATTATCCCTAAATCAGCCTTTCTTAAAAATTTATTTTTTTTTCGAGATTGGTGGGTTATTTAAAAACATAAACATGATATGGCTTTTAAGTCAATATGAATTACCGTCCAAAGGACACTCTTTTGAAAATTTGAAAATTTAGAAATTTTTCAATCGATATTAAAACGCAATAATAATAATAATAATAATAATAATAATAATAATAATAATAATAACATGTAATATTGTAAGAAAATTCCTTTCCTAAGTTTCATATTTTGTACCTATATTATACTTTGATGTTTGTATCCAGTATAATTGTATAACCAATTTTGTGCTAAATAAAGAAATAATAATAATAATAATATATTTATGGTATTTGATAAAAATTTAAATGCATTAACAAAGTTTTAGTGTAGACGAGAAATCCTAAGATAAAAAAATTAGAAATAGATAAATATGAGTAATTAGCTGAAGAAAAAAAAAATTTAAGAGTACATAGTAATATAATATTAAGAGAATGTTAAGTAACATAGAGTATTAAAATTTAGCTTTAGTACAGTTAGTGTTTAATCATTGAGTACAAACTCGCGTAGTTAAATAGATTCGATAATGTAATGACAATTTCATTTCTTACTAAGAGTTTCAAGAGAGTTTATGTTCCATATAATTAATTCGGGCCATAGAGGGTTAATAATGTTTTAACACATATCGTCGTGTTACTTTCTCAACTTCGTATCTCCAAACTATCGATTTTCGGTTTCTTCCACTAATCAACTCTGTATATGATGATTGGTAACTTATACATCTCCAACTAATTTTGCCTATCAGTTTATAAGTTACGTTGTATTTTAATAATAAATTCGAGTTACTACACGTTATTAGTCATCATGTACGGTGTTGGTTAGAACAAGGCACCGAAAATCGATTATTTGGAGATACGAGGTTGAGAAAGTAACACGACGATATGCTAGAACAACAGTAGGTTTGTAATATATACTGTTCACAATTAAATTAGAGTTATTTTTCTGCACCAAACATGTGAAGCACATAAATCCAGAAAGGTTTCAGAAAACTAGTCGCAGCTTCTTTATTGCTATTGTTTATTTGGATCGTTTTTGGACAACTTAACATGATGCTATCTTCATCACGACCAAGTTTGTTATTAAAAAAAAAATAACAATTTTTGGACAATCGAGATTAAAACGCAAAAATTAAAAATTAGTATTATAGTTTATAGGATTGTCTCCAGACTTGGTTTAGGTCAGAAATTTCAGGCGACTTGGGGAGCGTTTTCGCAGCGGAAATTACGCTCCAAATATCTCAATCGTACCAGTACTTGTATGTAGTCCAGTTGTATTTATGTATGTTAAAAATTAAACAAGAAGGTTTTTTGTTAGGGCCCCTAATTTAGGGGTCAGAAAGAAAAAATAAATTTTTCAAATCGCCCGAAGAAATCGCCCTTTAAATAAGGTAAAAAGTAGAGATTTTTGCAATAACTTATAAGTGCACTTAATTTCAGACCCATATGGCCATTGGTCATAACCTAGCCTACTCATCCTTAAAGTGAAATTATTTTTCCGAAATTAATATTAACAATAATATTTTTTTTTGCTATCAACTAAATGTTTACGAAGATAAACTAAAAAGCGGTTAAATTTCGACGGTTAAATGATAACCATGGAATATTTAATTTCGGTTTGTGCTAACGTTATCATTTGATATACCATATTTACTAAATATTATTTACTAGAGAAAAAAACAAGAAAAAATAAGAAAAAGCAATTATAGGTCATTTTGGTCGTTAAAAACCGTTAGTTTAATTAAAAACATTCGCTAATGATTAGTAAAGTTTAAATAACATTTCAAACTTTTTATTACACTAATCACAGCGCTTGAGCGCTAGAATAGTAGTTTCGAATTTTCCAAACTCGTCAAAAAATACAAATGTGTTTCATGAAAAAAAAAGTAACTTTGCAAATAACCGTCTGTCCGTGCGTCCGTCTGATGTCACGTTTCTTGTAAACACGATAACTCAAGAACGAATCATCCGATTTACTTAAAATTTTCACTAAAAATCAAAATAATCCCCTAAAAAAAAGTTATTGTGGGTTAAACTTAAAATTGAAAATAGGATTCACGTATTTTTTTTTAGAAAATAATAATATTATTTAATTGTACAGGTCAACAAATTTCCAACATTTGGATATGACAACTGATTTTGGATAGTTTAGTTGATTTAAAATATAGCTTACGTTTTTGTCCATCACGTAATAGTTTTGAACAACCGCACAGAAAAACCCAAGAAAAAAAAAGAAGGATAAAATTCTGAATTTTTTTATACGACTACCGCTGATTCCAAATAAAATAACAAAAAAACCAAAAAAAAAATCCTTTAGGGTGGTCCAAAATTTAATTTTTGTTTCGATCTTTCTAAAAATGTGTCAAATTGCTTCTTTTGATTATGTTGATGTAGACCATAACGTGATGGAAACAAAAAAATGCTTGTTTGTCAGAAAATAGCCAGAAATTAAAAAAAAACATCCGATCACAAAATCCTTGTTGACGTGTGTAATCAATCTTATTAAAAAAAAAAATTATTGAACAATAAAAAAGTTATAGTATATATAAATTTTTAAAAAATTATAAAAATAGAA
The DNA here is from genome assembly GCA_958510825.1 of Brachypterus glaber. Classification (NCBI taxonomy): domain Eukaryota; kingdom Metazoa; phylum Arthropoda; class Insecta; order Coleoptera; family Kateretidae; genus Brachypterus; species Brachypterus glaber. Next base: position 92,393,088 of record OY294044.1, read on the forward strand.
GGTAAAGTTAAAGTAAGGTAACTTTGGTGGGTATAAATAAATCGTGGGCTTACAAGCAAAAAGCTCTGTCATAAAACATGGGTTCGAGATATTAACGAATTTAACTTTTTAATTTTTTAATTTTTGTAATAATTATTTTTGGAAAAAAAGAACAACTGCGAATTGCAATTACACGAGGGTTTTATTTATTGGACAATCCTTGTACACTTATCTAACAATCTTTTACAATCCGTGACAATTCTTTCTTCCACCATCATGTACAATCCTCCACGACCCTCCACAATCATCAACAATCTTCCACAATCATCTGAAATCTTCCCAAAATCTTTAACAATCTTAAATAAAGTTTTGTACAATCTTTCACAATCTTTTTAACAATCTTCCACAATCTTTTGATTTTTACAATCCTTGTACACTTTTTTTTAAATAAATAAACCCCTCGCAATTACATGTTTAGATATAATGATATCCCATTTGTTGATTAAAAAAATGGAGTAGCTG